>JAJKLA010000030.1:0-418386 GCA_022432515.1 Hypoxylon sp. NC0597
AACGATGAAATCGGCGTGGCTAGCCTGCTTGCCCAGAATAAAAGGCCCTGTAGTATCTCTTGAAAATAATTTCGCAAGGTCAACTAGCATGAGGCGTAAAGACTCTATCATCTTCTCCCGCGCCTCGCCTTTTACTTCGAAATCTTCCCAAGACTTAACGCCGGCACGGCGAACGAGTTCATCTTTGCTCTCTTGTGAGTCGAGGGGGAGGTTAGACCCCACGAGGCCGACGTGGGCGCTGAATGCCCTGTCGACATGCATGTTGAACTTGGAGTACTCTGCATACTCATCCTCTCTCGGCTTTGATAGTGGCGGAGCCCAAGGGGGTAGGTCCTCGTCGTAGGTGTAGTCGAGCACTTGAGAGGGGAACAAATCCCCATCACCCAAAGCCGGGTACGTCTTCTGCAAGTAGACAGCAATGTCTAGTGAGTCCCCGATTTTGGAGTTGGTATTGGGATCAACCAAGATGGGCAGCGTATAGAAGTCAGAGCCGTCGGCAAGTTTGCGACAAGCGGGCACACCGAGACCGCGACGAACTTGCCTGATGTTGGGAAGGGAAACCCATATTGTCTTGTATGCGACGCCTTTGAAGTTCAATGCTAATCGAGCCTTCCACGGATTCACTGCAGATGGAGGGCTCATAGCAATATCGTAGAAGTCCATGGTTTCGGAGGGCTTGAGCGACATGGTGGTGACAGATGATGTTAATGAAAGGGAGTCAATTAGGTTGTTTTGAGCCAGTTTGAATAACGTCAAAATGACTGGTGCACTGTATTGGCCATGGATGTACTACCTGTCATTTTTTAACGTTATTCTGCCAGTTTATATTACTATAGCAGCTTCGGAGTCGGTTTTGTCAGGCGCTTCAGCATCAGAATGATTCACTATGATTCATAACGACTAGTCTATTCACGGTTAATGAAACTCCGCTTTGAGAAGTACGCCGTACCAACTATTGGACGCCATCTCAAGCAGCCACCTCAAGCAGGACTGCACCTCAGGTACAGAACAAGCAATGGCTGACTCGCTTGTCTTCAAGTTAAATCATCATAATCTACACTAGGATTAGCTTACACGGCAGGATGCGGCGAGTTTATCGTCCATTATTGCTGTACCGGACGACTCTGCAAGTAAGATCATAATCGGACAGTGGAGTGCACGACGCGGAGGTCAATAGCGTCGGCAGAGACGAGAAATGCAGGCATAGCCAAGATCAAGTGGTTATGCGCTGATTACCTATTAGTTTAGACGCAGAGGGTTTCGTGGATGACTCTTCTCAAGATAATTTTCGTGTGGGAATTAATGAGATCGTCATTTGATCAACAGAGATCTAGGCTGTTTCGCGAACCTCCAATGCAGTGCAGGTGTAGGTAGGGTTTGAATTATAGGAGTAACAGAGAGACTGAGAAGAGCTATGAAGTTTTGGGATTATCAACATGATGGAGGGGGATGGCAGAGAGTACAAAGGTCAACTGTGATCAGGCACCCCGCGCGCCTGATGGGGCCCGACGAAAAAAACGGAAAATGGGGCGGACATGTGGCTGGCTTAGCAGAAACCCCTAAACAGTCCCTGTTGATAAGGAGATGATGGAACTTGCGGGGTACTTAATGAGAGACCGATATTGAAGGCCGTGACCAAGGCGTGGTTAAATTAGGTACTATGTATGTGGTCTAAACGTCTATTAGCCACGAGTGGATAAGGTATTAAGAGTTAGCAGGGCCAGGTCTGCTCTCCCAAAGATAAACCTGTAATCTCCCATAGATAAACCTGTAGATTACAGGTTTATCTATGGGAGAGCAGACAACTTAGGTACCTGATAGCTAGGTGCCTACGTCATCTACTTATGTAGGTAAGTATGTAGTACAGCATTCCTCTTGGGGTTTCAATACTGAGAGCATCTACGGTGTGTTGAAAAGATTTGCAATCAGATTAGATTCATATAATCTAAGTGCTAAAATCTGCATAAATATCTCGTATCTCAAGGTGTAAATATACCAGTAACACTTTTTAGTCTAATCCTTTAAAGCAGAAAGACAAGACGGGATCTTGTCTCTCATGTAAATTATGTGTGCCTTTATTCCTTCGATACATCTGTCTCTAATAATACGATGAACATTTTGCCTGCAAATACCAATCAAATGATCTATATTAACTCCAAAGAGTAACTGAAGGATGATATGTGAACGTTGAGTTGAGATTGAGGAACTGTCAAGCCTCAATAAGTCACCAAACCACAGCCACTACGAGTGGTTCGTGCCCTAAAACTGTGGCTGAATTACCTATCTTGTGAAGAAAGTACTCGGAATTGACCTTGTGTGCGCAGGTGCTTCTTTCGCCTGACCCTGGGTGACAGCTGCTTCTCCAGGTCGCCGAGACAACTCGAATGACCCACAAATTATTTTCCCGAAAGAGCGCCATTATTCTGACCGATACTTTACTCCTCTATTCTATCTTCGCTAGTATCAGAAGATAATCAAACATCATTCGATCACCGTTGCTGTTGCCAATACGATTGCTTGACCAGGTCGGCCCCTCGGCTTGTCTTGTCATTGGCAGTTAAATTTTTTCAAGTGTTACTAAACATCCCTCTGCCATTCGTGCATAGCTTCAGTATTATCCGTAACTTATCAATAACATAGATTTCACCTTTCTACTCCGCTCCTGATTCTTAAGTCCTGACCACCATGTCGGGCACCATGAGAGGCACGCCTAGCCGTGGGTCAAATCGCCCTGCTAATAATGCATTTGGACCTTCCAGTAGTCCCGCCAATTCGAACATCCCCAGACCTGTTCTTGAGACCCATGGCCATTCCCACCAACCCGCTCCCAGCGATGCTGCCTCCGGTATCAGTGCGAGTAGACAGAAGCAGAGCAAGCGCGATGAGGTACGGCAGTGTTCTCTATCACCATGTTACGATTATTAACTTGTAGCACTAGGCTATCCGACGGAAGATGGAGAGCGACCTCTCCAAGAAGAAGCACCTCCCAACCGGTCGAGCACGACACTCGCGCAAAGCCCCGCCTGGAACTGTGCTCGCCCTCAAGCCGAGCCCTGCCCTCCAGATCAAGCCCAACACCACCGTTGCCGAAGCCGCCCAGCTGATGGCTGCTAAGAGAGAGGACTGCGTCTTAGTTACGAATGACGAAGATAGAATCGCTGGTATATTCACGGCCAAAGATCTGGCTTTCCGAGTAGTCGGCGCTGGCCAGAAGGCCGCGAATATCACCATTGCTGAAATCATGACTAAGAATCCGCTCTGCGCTCGCACCGACACCAGCGCTACAGAGGCTCTTGACCTCATGGTTCGTAAAGGCTTCAGACATTTGCCTGTTATGGACGAGAACCAGGATATCTCGGGTATTCTCGATATTACAAAGTGCTTCTATGATGCTATGGAGAAGTTGGAACGGGCGTACGCATCTTCGACGAAGCTCTATGCGGCTTTGGAAGGCGTACAATCGGAATTAGGAACTAGCCAGCCTCAGCAGATCATCCAGTATGTCGAGGCGCTCCGCTCCAAGATGTCTGGCCCGACCTTGGAGAGCGTACTAGACGGACGGCCTCCTACCACCGTCAGCGTCAGAACGACTGTGAAGGAGGCAGCGATGTTAATGAAGGAGAACCACACCACCGCCGTGTTAGTTCAAGACCAAGGTCAAATTACGGGTATCTTCACGAGCAAGGATGTGGTTCTGCGAGTTATCGCCCCTGGGCTGGAGCCTGCCACCTGCAGCGTCGTTCGCGTTATGACGCCGCACCCCGACTTCGCCCCTATGGACATGAGCATCCAGGCTGCTCTTCGAAAGATGCATGGTTAGTTCTCAGTCAATCTCCTTTAGAGACGGCGATGGAATTACGCAGCTGACTTTTTCGTACAGATGGCCATTACCTCAACCTTCCGGTCATGAATGACCAGGGCGAGATTGTTGGTATGGTCGATGTCCTCAAGCTGACCTATGCGACGCTTGAGCAGATAAATACCATGGGCACGTCGGGTGATAATGAGGGCCCTGCCTGGAACAAGTTCTGGCTCTCACTCGATAATGAGACCGAATCTATGGTCTCTGGCGACGGTAGTCATCATCATGGTACCATGGCGTCTAGATCAATGATGTCTCCCGACCATAACCGTGAACGTATTAATGATTCCGTGGCACCTGGTGACAGTGCCTCGCACGTAGGTATGGAATCGCCCGTTCATTCCACCGTAGCACACCAACAACCGCAAGATGTGCCCTTCGCATTCAAGTTCAAGGCCCCAAGTGGCCGCGTCCACCGATTACAGGTTGTCGCGAGTGAAGGCATCGAACATTTTGTGGCGAATGTAGCAGCCAAGCTTGGTAGCGAGGTGGAGGCTATCGGCGGAGTACCCGAAGTAGAAGATGGCCAGCTGAGCTCGGGCGGTTTCGCCTTGAGCTACCTGGATGACGAGGGTGACACGGTCAGCATCACAACTGACCAGGACCTCCTTGAGGCGATCCTGCTTGCGCGACACAACCACCGCGAGAAGGTTGACCTTTTTGTACACGACCCGGAGAAGCCACCGGTTACCGTTGCTGCTCCTCAGCCTGATGTACCAGCCGTCACACCCGCCGCTAGCTCGGCTCCTTCTGAAGTTCGTCGTAGACGACATGCAGCGGATGAGGACGACGAGTATTCTGACAGCGAAGAAGAAGACTACGCTGCTGCCAGACGTCGCAAGAGGACCAGCACATATGCCGAGCCGGAGCAGGTAATTGCCGGCGTACCTAACGAGCTACTTCTACCTGGTGCTATCGTCACTCTAGCGGTCGTCATAGTGGGTGTCTTTGCCATCGCGAGAGCGACTAGCCGGTAAGAAGGTTTTTGGTTGGAATGTGAAGTATTGTGAGCATGGCCATGGGAGTTTTGCGGTTGCACATGGCTAGATGCATGGGAAATTCGTGAGCAGGAAGGAAATGTAGATACTTCTCAATCCTGATGACGCATAGACTAATAACTAAACTATATTTGTCTTGCTAAACACTTGAGATATTTTATGATTACGAATAGTTATGATGTTATTCTTTTAATATTGCCTGATATTATTCATCCCTTTTCCTTTCTTCTGCAGTGATGATGCTATTACATGACCTGCCAGCGATGACTGTATGGAGGGGTCGAAGCTCGGCTATTGTTGCACGAGCCAAGCCTATATTGAAAAAAAGATACATAGGTACGCGATAAGAAAAGGGTACGGCAATATGTTGTCCCCGATAAGATCCAAGGATGTGGGTCCAATTCGACCTGGATCAATTGGAAAAAAGTCGCGATAAAGCTTCGTGAAACTGCAAAGAAAGCAACAATCGTCACAGCCATGATTATAAGAGACTTCGGTGTCCGCCAAGGTGATTGAAATTATGATCCTATTTCTTTGCACAAGCTAACAATGCTACTTTAGCTCGCAAGGCATTGGCGGCACCCGTTCGCCAGGCCTGTCTCCGCGCCCTCTCAACACAGCCGACACCAACAGGCGTAGCAGACCTGACCGAACCGACCCTCCAGTCTCCCAATGCCAGACCGCAACCCCCCTCTATCTTCACCACAAATGCCCGGGCCTCCGTGCGCCGGAAGAAGCCCGTCACCCCCGACACCACCGTCGAGGACTACCGCATGGCGCAGCAGCTAAAGAGCAAGATTGGCAAAATCGGATCCAAAGTCGAGCGCACGTACAGACCATCGGATGTCTTCCTGAACCCGCCCGGCCCGAAAGACGTCACGCTGGAGCTCCTCATGGCGTCACAGGCGCACATGGGACACCACGCCTCGCTGTGGAACCCGGCCAACGCCCGGTATATATACGGTATCCGCCAGGGCATCCACATCATCTCGCTCGAGCAGATAGCAGCGCACCTGCGACGGGCCGCACGCGTGGTCGAGGAGGTGGCGTACCGCGGGGGCCTGATCTTGTTCGTGGGCACGCGGCCGGGGCAGACGCAGATCGTGACGCAAGCCGCGCGGCTGGCCAAGGCGTGCCACCTCTTTACCAAGTGGACGCCGGGGTCCATCACTAACAGCGAGGTCATCCTCGCGGGCATGCCCATGCAGATGCTGGACGAGAATGATGAGCCGATCGAGGGGTTTGAGAGACATCTTTCGGAGAGGCGGCCGCTGGTCCCGGATCTAGTCGTGTGTCTGAATCCGATGGAGAATTATGTCTTGCTCCATGAGTGCGCGCTCGTTAATGTGCCGACGATTGGTGTCATTGACACGAATGCGGAGCCCACGTGGGTCACGTATGCTATTCCGGCGAACGATGACAGGTATGGATGTCTTAGCCATTGCTGCGAGTCCTGATGAGCGCGGTGGTATTTATTTATAGACCGAAGCTAACTATTCTAATAGTCTGAGGTGTCTAGCCGTCATCAGCAGCGTCCTCGGTCGCGCGGGCGAAGCAGGCCATGATCGACGCATAGCAGACGCCAAGAAGGGCATCGTGGCGTGGAAGACATCTCTCGACGTCACCAGGTTCATGCATGTGGAGCGAGAAAACGCTGAGAGGGAGGCTAGGCTGAGGTTTGAGGCGGACCGGGCTGCGGGAGTCGAAGTCGCCCCCGACACCGGGTTCCAAAACAGTCAGATGAATAAGATCAGGTCGGACCTCGATTTTGACTAGATTGGAGACGCTCTACCTACCTTAGTTACTTGAGGACATACCCACAAAACCTCGTGTGGTCGCTGTGTATATTACTATGCTAGGGAAATACACTTCTACATAAGGGGCTGAAGTGACTAACATGTAATTCTCTTTAACTCATTATGTGATATCATTATCATTAGGTAATTCTAGCCTAGACGCTCTACCAATGCCAGTATCATAATTCGAGTACGACGCCAACAATTCCATGCCAAACAAGGTACGATCTAAAATAGGATAAAAGCCATGCTCAGGGTATTTTGATGCAAGAATAGGAGAGGTAAACGCGAAGTAGAAAATGCGAACAAATCCATAAGCTGCCCCAGGCGGTCAGGTGAGGTATCTTCTCAACTAGATTGGTTGAAAACAACATTGTAGATGCTACTGCGCTTCGCCGCGCCCCCGCTACTCGTCTCGCCTGCTATTATGCTCTCCTCTATCGCGTCCACGGCGGACTTGTCGGCCAAGGCGCTCTCCTCGTCCGCGCGCCGCGGGTCGATGTCGGCGTCGTGGTTGTGGTCGTGGTCATGGACCACTACATCGTCGATGTCCATTTCGGAATCAATCAGCATGTCCAAGTCCCGATCTACGGCGTCCTGGTCATGCTCCGTAGGGTCCTCCGGGTGGCCGTGTCCGCTGTGCAATGCGTGGTGCGCGTGAGGATGCCCGTGAACGGAGCCCAGACTATCGCCGTCCACGCTGTCTGCGTCGTGTAGCAGGGCTTGGAAGGAATCGGGGTCGTGTTGGGGAGGGCCTGGGTGGTGCGGGTGGTGATGGTGTGTCGGGGTTGGGAAGGGGACGGATGTGTGGAGGGTGGTGTGGGTTTCGTGAGGGCTGTAGGGTTCGTGGCCTGGGAGTGATGTATGCGAAGGATGGGGACTGGAGTGTGTTACTGTATCGCTAGGGTGGAAAGAGTTGAATGCATGAGGATGATGATGGTGGGGCCCTGGCTGATGATGATGCGTTGATTGGGATATAATTTGCGGATCAATAGGATGATACATGTCCACAGCTTCGTGCAGAGAGGCAAGGGTCGCCGCAGAGTCGTGGTGAAGCTGGCTCTGCATTAACGGATGGTGAGGCGGCAAGCCGGCATCTGGAGGCGCCTGCATGGGAGGGTTCAGCAAGGAAGTAATATCACTAGGGTGAGCGTATGGGTTTGGAGGGCCGACGAGAGTCGGAAGATCATTATGTGTAGGCGCCTGTAGCTCAAGGACCCTATCAGTCGCGCCGACGCTTCCAGAGTCAGGAGTTGCCAAGGTTGACGACATAGGACTAACACCGATAGGAGGGCAGTTGGAGTTCACATTGAGACGTCGAGAATTAGGAGTATTCTGAATAGAGGATGTCTTCCCCGTTTCTTTGCATTGGTCACACGTCCTAATTACATCTGAGACCGTCTCCTTGATGCGGCTCCAGTGGTACTTCTCAGCGATAGTCGCCGTAGTCTTGTTAATTCCAGCATGGCCACCGGCCTCGTGGAGGCGACGCGAAATATCCATCTGGCGGACGGGGTCGCTAATAACCTCCTTATCCTTCAGCATCAGGACGTCGTTGTCGAGGAGTTTATAGTGCGTTGCGGCGCTCCGTAGCCTGGCTTTCATAGACCGATCAGAGCCGTTAGGATATCGTCCGTATTTAAGATAGAATTTGATCTTGTCGAAACGCTCTTCACTCACGAGAAGGGGTTCGCCGTTACCCTCGGCATCAGGACCTAGATCCCGCCCGTAGATTATCGCATCGATTAGCCGGTCCGGGTACGACTTCAGGTTGCCGCAGCCCTTTACACGCCCGATGCGCTTAAAACCGAGCGCGTCCCAAATCTTGCAAGACGCCACGTTCGTCTCGTACACGAGGTTGAAGACAGAGTACGTGTACCCGAGCTTCGGCGCCCAGTCAAGATAGCTCTCGCCCATGAGCCGGCCAACACCACGGTTGCGGGAGGCGTCTGTTACAAGAAATCCGCCGTTGCACACGTGGCTGCTCCGCCCCGGGTAGTTGGGCTTGATATAAAAGCTACCGAGACATTCTCTCGACCAATCCTTACCTTCGACGACGTCAGCGGCACTCTCGATCTGACCCAGCAGCATGATTCCGGCAAAGTTCTGGAACCAGTAGGCAGAGAATTTGTCCAGGGGCATAGGATCTATCATGGGATAGGTATCGCCGCCCTCGATCTCCTTAGCGAACTGGTCTGAGAGGTAGGCCAGGAGGGATGCCGGAACCTGGTCACGAGATGCAAACGGCACAACGGTCGCGATGGTTTGACGGTCTCGGAGAGTCACCTGACGTGGGATGACATTTGGCGGAAGTTCTGGCTTGTTGGGGTCAGGAAAAGGGGGTTGCCCGGAGACACGGTAGATGGTCGGGCTATCCGGGTCATCCATAATTGCCGGCATCTTGTCCGCGAGTCCGCGACCACGTTGTGAATTTTAGGACGGCGTCAGCTAGCCTAGACATGTTACCCATCAACACTACGTTCTCATTAAACACATAATAGGATCAATCATTTTGCTTTCCTCCTTTTCGAAAAGGTACCCCAGTTGGTAAAAACACCTCATTTTCTCTCTTCTCGGATCAAGATAACTCTAGACTAAGCCGGTAATGACAATTCTTACCAAATCTCGAATAATTGGCTGGGTTAGAGAAACACCAGCTAATCAATGCTGTGTCACCGTCGCCGGTCCGTTACCCCTCGATGGGCGTAGGAAGGTTGCCAGGGGTTCACTCAGTGATGATGCGATGATGAACTGTGCGTCGGGAGGGGAAATTCGTAGATGTGAACATTTTGGAACACGGTACCAAAGTACTGGGACGGTAAAAGCTCGGAAGATAAGGAATAATTACATAAGTCGACAAGCCACAGACGTACATGATGGGATTAGTGACGGGAATAACGAGCATCCCAAATCATAACATCTCAACCTCACTCATCTTTCTAACCTTTTCTGTCAAATCAGGCGTTCGGAGTATCTCTTCGATAGTGAACGGCGAGCAGCTTCGGTAGACCCAATTGGATGAATGCCGCCACAGTATAGGATGTAAAGCCATTCCCTTGGATGCAGGAAAAATGTACATCATCCTGCATATTGACACCTTGATAAACAGCCAACATGCATTTCAAAAATCATCTAGCCGCCGAATCCTGACCGACAAAAGGAGCTATGTCAATCGGGAATGAGGTTCATTTTAGGTTATTATCCTCCATACGACATCGGTCGGGCCGACGTCAGGGATCGATTTCTACTCGCCAACACTTGTTAGTTGTTGGTTGTTTAATCCTTCTTTCTGCATGGTCCCATACTCCTTTAGGAATATATTGATCAGAAGGCGTTCCCGATTCTATCGCGACGGATCTCTCCGGCACGAACTTCGGAGGCATGCCAGAACCCAACCCAAAGCGTTCTCTGGTACCTAAAGTATCCAGTTCCCGAATCATCCTGACAACCTGAGATGAACCTGTTCCAGGCGCGTTGTGGCCAGTTTACGGAGTATAGAACGAAGGAATGAGAGCAATAACACTGGAATCATTCCTTCACGACTCTGCGTAACGACGTATCAAAAGTGACATGACCCTGCAGACTAGCAGGGCGCCCCTTTTCGTCCAAATCCATCCGTTTCGTTGACCGAGATAGCCATGAAATCTACGATCATCCTAAATTAATAGTGTGTACGCATGGCCCAACTTGAAACAAGACCATTTTTGGTTCATTAATCATGCCCGTATTGCTAGAGTACGTAGATTGCCACCGTAAATAACGCCTGCCAAACCATCATAAGTCATCAAGACCACGTAATCTTTTCCAGATGCACCGTCATCCCTCCCTTGGGCCGCCACGTCACAGCCGGGTTCTGAACGGGCACCGGCCGATCTCCGAGCGCCTCCAGACTCGGACTCCGAGAGAAGCGGAAGTTGCGAACCAGCTCGATCATCATGATCTTAAACGCGAGCAGCGAGTAGCTCTTGCCAATGCATGTTCGAGGCCCATTCGCAAATGTCTCCGTGCCGTACGGCGTCGCGGCGTCACCTGTCAGCGAGTCCCACCGCTCTGGCTTAAACTCCGTGGCATCGGGCCCCCATATCCGAGGAGAAAGATTCGTCACTGGGGGGCTAAGGACGAGCTGCGTGCCCTTGGGTAGGAATTGTCCGCAGATGACGACGTCTTTTGCGGCTTCTCGCCATGTAGCGGGCGCTATGATGAGTATTAGCGGGTAAAAAAAGATAGGAGCAGCTAGATATATCCGTAGTAGACAACGGAATATTGGAGAAGGGTAGTGCTTACCTGGGGTGTATACCCGTAGTACCTCTTGCAGGAAGTTCTTCAAGAAAGGGAGGCGCTCGACATCTGTGTAACTAGGGGTCCCAGATGTACCCAAGTTTTGTATTACTTCATCCCTCAGTTTGTCCTGAATGTCTGGTCGTGTAGCCAGGACGTAAGAAGCCCAAGTCAATGCACCAGAAGTTGTTTCGTGACCTGTTTACAGTTAGACCTAAGCCGTAGGAGAACACGTATGCAGCCTTCCGTCTATTGTCGCACAAATAAGCCATACTAAGGCAAGAAGCCGATGAACATACCAGCAGAAAGGAAATTTTGTAACTACAAGAATGTTAGTCTCATGTATAATCCCGAAGCTAATCAATTTCAGACTCACATGGCCGCGGATATCCGCAATAGTGAGCTCCTCAGCTAATGCTTCGCGTTCCTCGATCATAAATGTAAGCAAATCCCGGGACTCTGTTCCACCAACCTTCTCCCGATCGGTCGACTTTAGGTCGCGAATGCGTTCCTCTATGCACTGGTTAAGCATACTGTGTACACCGCGCATCGCCCGCATGAAGCCCCAATTGGCCTCGAGGGGAATGAACTTGCGAATCGGGATATGGACGTGGATGAAGCTGATCAGCGCGCTCAGGGGTGGCTGCGCGAGCATGCGGAAATAGCATTGCAGGAAGTCCAACTTCAATTCTTCCGACCTGAGGTTCTCTAGCTCGATACCCAGAGCTGCGACTCCAATGGCATCTAAAGTGGCTTTGGTGAAAATCTTCTGCACTGTTCAATGATGATTTATAAGTAAGGATAGCCTCCTATGATGAGGTGGGACTAACTGACCTTCGAGATTACTTGTGGAGTTTTCTTTCATCTTGCGCTGGATGAAAACTGTCATCTCCTCGGCCTTCTGTTGGAAGACTGGGATGAGCTTTTTCATGTTAGGAACGGAAAAGACATCTTCGGAGGCCTAGTTAGCGAAATCCGTATGAAAAGGATTGAGAGTCAATTCTAGGGCTCTCGCATACTTAGAATCATTCTTCGTTGCCTCTTGTGTTCATGACTCTCGGCAAAAAGGAGACCTGTCCCCACAATCTCGCCTAATAATCTCTCAAGGAATTTTGGCTTCACGAAATCGTAGCATTTGGTTTGCAATATTTGTCTGTGGGCCTCGACGGTGTTAATCAGGAGAATTTCCTTGTTGGCGAGGATGGGGTAACGGATGAATGGTGAATCTGGCCATGTCGAGGACCAGCGCATATACTGATCAATCGGAGTTGCAGCGAAATACATATGCACGAGTTGACCGAAGAAAAGGTGGTTATCCTAATAATGATTAGTTGCTACTTCCAGGCGTTTCGATCGGGTCATCCGTAAAACCTTTGGTCCAGGAATCCCCCTTAGGGGGGAGAAGAACGCTGGGTAAAGAAAGATGCGATAGATCTTGAACAATCCCCATTGTAAACCAAAGAGCGCTAGAAAAAGAAGAGTGCTGCTTGTTGGTAGGTATGAAAATATCGTATAAGCCGGACTTAAGGCAGACACAATAACCGTCTCGACCAAGGCGAGACAAAAACAGATTTGGAAGTCCATGGTGACGTTTTCCACGGAGTTGTTCTAAAAGCCAAGTTCAGACGAAAACCTCCGGTAATTGCTAAAGTACACGAGAGATTCCTTAAGGGATATATGTACGCAGCATATGATGGAAATGTTTCGCCCAATAACCCCATGTCTCAAGATCCACCAACCACCGGGGCTGAACTAGCTTTGCGAGAGTCGCACTCCCCGACTCCAGCTACACGGTTCAGAAACAAGAGGCGGGCTTTCTCATTGGATTGCTGCGATGCGAAACATCTTGTGGCAGGATACCGGAATATGGACCCGGAGAAATAGAAAAATAGATAAATTCCTATTGTGCGCCGGGGAAAACGTAATGTCAAGGGTCGCAATCATGGGCAAAAACCATGCGCGATCCACAAATCCATTCGTAAGGAGGATTCATCCTCCTTCACATAAGGTTACAGAGACTTTCCATATGTAGTACTACGTCAAGAGGCAATGACGGTGAATCTAGCTTGACTAGGCAGTTGAGAATGATTGGATCCTGGTCTTGATACACTATTACATACTAGACATATGTAGGCGCCATGTGCAGGAAACATTTGTCAGCTCAGCTGTTGCGGGACGGAAAGGCTTTAAGAGTCATCACGATCCATCCTTCTAATAGCAGCGCGTAAGATTTCAAGACCATACAAAAGATCAGGTAATAGGAACTCGGGAAATTATCCTCTCTGCCTACCTACCTACCTAAGGCAACCAATCCACGTTACCAAACCAGCGGGTTTTCGTAAATTCCCGGTGACCCAACTGGTCCAAACATGTTCAAACGTAGGTACTCTTGATGTTCGGTCTCTCGTAGACTAGGTAGGTATATTAGCGGCAGAACCGACGATAATCAGCAGGGTTACATCCAACTCCTAATGCGGGTAGATCAACCCTGCACCCACATGTCGCTTGGTATTCTTACGCCCTTCTATGGGATGATACACCTCCGGCGGGTACACCCGGTGGACCGTGTTTCTCATGCATGCACTTTGTCAAATGAAGGGCCATTCTGGATGCAGCCATTACTAGCTTTTTCCAGACCGTGGGTTCCAGTGTGACACGTGTATACCAAGTAAAAACCCTGCCACACCCTTTCGAAGACCCCTAGATCATTGGTCCACTCGAACTACTACCCACACCTCGGCTCCAGTGACGATCATGTCGAACAGTGTTCAACCAGTGTGCCGGGTCGCGAGCTCCTCACTGGTACTTCCGACGTTCCCGAGACATTCCACGGCCGATCTAGAGCATAGTATATATTGTTCGATCGTCCTCAGATTCCAGACATACGTTTGCTCTTGGGAATGGTTTTCATTGGGTAGAGATGGGTCGGTATCGTAGCGGCATGTTTATACCCGTTTCTCTTTCACCGCTGTTAGGATGGACAGTTTGTGGTTGAACACGTCTCGAGCCCGAAAAAAATACCTGACGACCCTATTTGCGCGACTCACCATTTCGATGCCCAAGTCCCCGAAGATACTAGGCTTATAGGTGTGCTTAACCTTTTAATTCGAATAGAATTCTCCAATAAGTTTGAGGTTACCGTGCGTATCTTCAATACTACGTCGTCGATTTTAGCATGACTCAAGGGAGTGTCCCCAATGCTAGGTTCTGCATGTGGGAGACACTTTCGTTCGTCGTTTTGATTCGATTGGACGCCGGCATGACGTTCGCTGCGACGTCGTAGATGAGGAGTAGATTCGTATGCATAGTTTTCATTGGCTGTCCATTCAGCTATGCTTGTGGTTCCCCGACCCATGCATATATTGCGATGACTTCAGCTGCAGTGACTTACCTAAATGTTGAGTGTACCTACTTGCCGACATAACTTCTGCAGCATCTTGGGGGCCATGTAATATGGAAAGGTAAGAGCATCCCAAATCGTCATCAAGAGAGAGGGACCAATGTAGGTCCCAAGACGATAAGACGAACGTACCTAAAGATCGCGATTCCTGGCTTCAGGAACGTCCTTCAATTGGGCGTACCTAACGTAGGTGGAAGGGCTTGAAAGGGTCAAACGTCCGCTCTCACTGCAAAGTGGGTATTATAGAACCTTCGAACTCCCATTGCCAGTACTTGTCTTTCTCCACGGGGTTAGAGTGGGGTGAGGAGGCGATGAAGTAAGGGGGTTGGGGGAGGAATCGTTTTGGGGAATACGAACATCGTCACCTAGCGTCGTAGAACATTTCAAGAACCGTTTGCTGCAGCAAACCAAAGGCTAGTTGAACGTCTTTGCTTTTGCTCACTATGATTCCAAAGGTCTGGCATGTCTCCCTATTGGATATTATGTTCCCGGACATCATTACGTGGCTGACATGATCCTTCAACTAGAACCCTAGTAGCGAGCTGAAAGAAATGACACTTCCACTTTAAGGGCGAGAAGACCCTACCGCCACGCGCAATTGGGTTGGTCATAGTGATTACCATCATGCTCCCAAATTCGGCATGCCGATACGTCGAAACACGGATAAGGGTATCCGTTGCTATTTAGAAGAAGCTCACCGCTATATCGTCCGAGTCCACGGCTGGAGTTTGTGGGATGCTGAGCCTCAAGCAAGGACCAAGTAAGGGCCAAACAAGGAGCTTGGGACAGCTAAGGGTATGTGAGAAGGCAATTAAAATAGCATGAAATTTTGTCATCGTATTTTCTTATATGTATCAGCTTTGGAGCTTTCCGAGATCATTGATTTCAT
This sequence comes from Hypoxylon sp. NC0597, assembly GCA_022432515.1. Taxonomy (NCBI): domain Eukaryota; kingdom Fungi; phylum Ascomycota; class Sordariomycetes; order Xylariales; family Hypoxylaceae; genus Hypoxylon; species Hypoxylon sp. NC0597. The sequence goes on from JAJKLA010000030.1 coordinate 15,224, forward strand.
TGCCGATTTTATTTCCTGGCACTAGTGCCGGTAGTTGATTCTATATTTAATCTTATTATCTGAAAGCTAAATAAGTACGACTTCAAATAGGAGACGATGAAGGAAAGTATTGGATTGGGGGATTCGTTCGAGGTAAACAGCTTGTCAACAGTCTAGGCAAACATATTGTTCTTACCACTTACAATCCGTTTGCATGTGTCCGACTTATAATGGCCTGAGACTGTGTCATTTTGGTCTCACTTTAAGTACCTCCTGTCACCGCTACTGCAAGTTCCCTAAGAAGGTTGGCTTTAAAGCAAAAGGGGCACTATATGCCGCGCATTCATTAGGCATCCACATGACTTGGATATAGGCAATCTCATAGGCAGTATTTAGCTTTGTTTGGCCTTAGTAACACTTTTTCCGTATTTAAACTAATATTCTTGCTTTATGTTATCATATAATGTTTAGCTTTATATAGCTGATTATAAGCTGTTTTATTCCTGTAGATTTATGCATAGTGTACATGTACACTGGGAGAAAACCTAGAAATTATTAACACATATAAAGCCCATAGCGAACTATAGTCCAATGACCATCGATCACATTTTAGTTTGACTTAAACGCATCTAGAATAAACATCTCTTAAGGTATACTAGATGTAGTTTTCTAATTGCGAAGTCATAGTAATCACTAAGTACTCATTTATATCTACGGTGCAAATACCTAATAGGTAATTGAGTCGCATAACCTGCAAAAAGGGCCACTCTCCCATCGCTAATACACACTTATTCATCTTATGTAATGAAGAAACTGCAATAGTCGTGTCTTGAGTAATACACTAGTGCCAGAGGTACCGTTCTGGACTTACTGATACCCCTGATATGCAACTCCGGCTATCCGAAGTCTATTCAATACCCCAAGCTCCAGCGCTGATGGCATAGAAAGGCGTCCTATAAAGATAGGCTAGATGTAACAGAGCAGAGCTCAAGGAAAGCCTCCTGACGTGGCAATTCCCGGATACCTGCCGCATAGCCAATCAGCCCCTTGCTGTGCCAAAAGAGATAGACAATGGATAGTTGAAGAAGACTACTCCAATGGCATTTCCTGCAGAGAGAAACCCCATGTTCCTGGACTAGCGTCTGATGCACGAAGCAAAAAGAGGTTGTGTCAGTAGTGCTTACGATCTTTAAGCCCTAAACTGACTAGTTGCTTTCAGGGGCAATCGTAAGTCTCGACCAGTACCAGTACCGAAGCGCTGTATACGTCGCAGATCCAGAGGATATTATCTAATTTAAGATGTAAGCGTAATGTAAGAGTCGATAGCTAAGATACCCCCTGCACTCAAGCCAAATAATCATTCCGTCACGATTCGGGATGCCTGGACGTGTTTATTGTAAGTACAGTCAAAATTCCCACAATTAGAACCCACGATGACTATGCAAATATCGTTATTTATATATAGATGAAAAATAAAACGATTTAGAAATGGTCGACGATAAATCGGTGAAGTGATGTAAAGAATAGCATACTCAGTATACCTAGGTCTTACTCCTGTGAGATTGAGATTGGATTTAATTATTAGACCGGCATGCCTATTGTTGACTTCTGAAACCAACGTGAAGATAACTTTCAGTCCATATTACTTGGGGGATGATGCCTACGTGAAAACTCTTTGAGCTGGTGAATTAAAGATTTCTATTAGAGGGGGTTGGGAATGCTCTTTATCTCGCCCAAAGCATGAGAAGCCAACGATGATGAAGAGAATCCGAGAATTGGATTTTGATTGGCTCTTCCCCGATTAGCAGATACACCTGGGGCCTGAGAAAATATAAAAGCTCTATAGCTTGATCAATATCAATATATGCTCTAGGGAGGTACGAGCGTGAAGGAAGGGTAAGATGGTAAAAGGGGTCACTCCTATCCATCCGTGATATACGGAGACTACCTAAGCAAGCAAGATTCAGCAAAGATTCAATATTAAACGGCTTTTTCATTTTTGTTCAAATCATCTAATCGCGCACGCCATATCTGACGTGTAGAAGTCACGCATCACCTTTTAGGTATCCTAGGTACATCATTGCGCGCTCCGTTGATGCAACATAGCCCCTAATCACCTGCCGACTTTCACCGTCGAGGCATACCCCTTCCGCGTCCTCTTAATGCCCTCTGTGCTGCTCCGGGTGGCAGTGGTTGACCCGGTGCCTGTGGTTGCGCGCTTTCCTCGTTGCGGATAGTCTCATCAACGCTTAGGATCAGGCAACTGGCTTCGGTAGCCGCCTGGATGGCATTAATCTTGACAAGGGCAGGCTCCCAGACGAAACGCTCCATCATATCGGCCACGCCCTCATTGGTGAAGTCGACACCAGCCCAGGTGTGGCCTCTGCGGTGCTCGACGCGCAGCCTGTTCAGGATATCGGTGGCATCGAAGCCGGCATTATCGCATAACTGGCGGGGAATGACTTCGAGTGCTTTGGCAAAGGACTTGATCACGCCCTGCTGCTTGTGCGGGATGTCCTTGTCGGCGAAGCGGTGCAGATATGCTGACACCTCCATCTCACAGGCTCCGCCACCACCCACAATCATGTGGTTCTTGATGGCACGCTTAACGATCATGATGGCATCGTGTAGGGATCGTTCAACTTCGGCAATAAACTGTTCAGCACCGCCACGGAGGACCAGTGTGCATGTCTTGGCCTCGGGGCAGTCTTCGAAGAAATTGAAGCGTTCGCCGCCGATCTGACGTTCCTCGAAGGAACCGCAGGTACCTAAGTGGTGTGGTTGGATATCGGAGCACGTAGATTGTATGGTGGCACCGGTAGCTTGCACCACTCGTTCCATATCTTCAGACGAGACACGGCCAGCGCAGAACACGTCACGATCTGCGAAATACTGGGTTGCCAGATCTCCAATAGGCAACTTAGAGAGGACTACCTTAGCGCCCGTATTGTAAACAGCCTCCAGCTTCTTGTAAATGATCTGCCATTCAGCATCAACGATGGCCTGGTACTCGGACACCTGCTCGACTCGAACTTCGGCATTATCCTTCTCGGCCTTTAACTCCAACTCGACGTTCAGACAGACGATCTTGGGTTTCTTGAAAGATTTAGGTTGTTGCTCGAAACCGGCATAGGAGAATGTCTTCTTGAACGCTACACCGTTGACAAATAGGGAGTCGGTGAGGGAGCCACCGGGGATCTTCTTGATACCAATGAGCTTCTCGTTTAGGTCGTCCTGATCTAACGATAGTACAGCATCCACAACCACTGTACGCTGTTAGCTCTGGCATACATTACACATATAGGTGTAGATGCCACATACTTTTTGTAAAAAACGGTGTGTCTTTCTTGATGAGCTTGCTCGTCATAGCCGTACCCGCCAGCTTCGCCAGTGTTTCCCGTTTATTCACCTCGTCTGTCCTCACCGCGATTTCTTTGATTTTGTTGACCGCCATGGTCGAAGCTTTCCGTAGACCCTTTATGATGATCTGAGAGCTGACGCCTTGCTCGACGTGTTCTCGAATCTCCTTGAGTATCTCGCCGGCCAGAACGACGACGGATGTTGTACCATCTCCAACTTCAGCATCTTGTGATCTTGCAATATCGACGAGAATTCGGGCGGCGGGATGTACGATATCGAGTAGCTAGAGACCTGTCAATATCCTTGTTATGCCAGGAATTTGTCGACATGTGGCTCTGACCTTCATGACTGTTGCGCCATCGTTCGTAATGGTCTGCCTGCCATTCTCATCCACCATTAATAAATCACCACCGTAGGGACCTAGGGTGGACTTGATGGTTGCTTGAACGGCGAGACAGGCATTTATATTGGATATGATCTGTCCTTTCCCTTGAGAGGTATCGGTTCCTATGTCCAGAGTCAGCTTGGAGAGGGCTCTTCATCGTTAGACAGAGGGGTAGTAGCTCTGGGTCCATACCCTCCTTCAAGACGATAATGGTGGGGGTCTGGCCACCGAAAGACATTTTGGTGGTCGGAATACGGCGATGGCGAGTGACAGTACGATTTGAAGGTATGGTTTCCTAGGAGACTTAGAGAAGTTGCTCGCCTTGAGAATCGCCGGTATTTTGGACGCTATTGACTCTCCATAAGGTGGGAAGAGCTCTGGAAGCTTCAAAAAATTATTGCAGCCTCGCATGTGGGTCAACGCACAGACCATGCCTATACTCATATACCATCAGCCCCGCATTAGTAATCATTAATCTTGTCCCACTACTATCCTGCTATCGTCTGCCCTATCGTCTCATCCTCACCCTCCCAGTCATCATAATCCATAGCTCTTGCCATTCTAATAGGAGTACTTACATACATACATCTGCCTATAATGATCGGAGGCTAACTACATGTACCTATGTACCTAGGTAGGTAGTTAAATCAGAGGCTACTGTTTAAATGTTGGCGAGCGCCCTAATCATGTGCACATTTCATTTCTCTTTCTAACTCTGGATGTTGTTCATTGTTAAACGATACATCTCCCAAATCGAACTTCTTGATGCCAGATAAAAAAGCTTAACAGTTTCCCACTGGTAATATGATTCATGATGAAATGAGTCTTTATTCAGCTATGACCATTTTTCTTCCATACCTAGGTACCTAATATCCTGTACCATTCAACGATTCATGCATCCGGATTCTTCGTGACTTCCACACAGCATGAAAGGTAACCGAAGTCCGGACTGCCGGTTGAATAAGTGCTCCTTGAGCCTTTCCCGATGAAGTATGCATCTAAATCCTGATTGGCCAGCTTCCCGTCCGGCCTTCCTCCGGCCTTCATCAGGGTTTCCGGGGATATCGGGTCCTTTGTACGGATGCCCCGTAATCCCCACCACATATGGACAGCCGCTTTGTCCCGGGGTCTCACTTGCCATCTAACTATGGCGAGCGAGTTCTGACAAAATTCCGGGAAACTCCCCGGCAATTGCAGGAAAGCATAAAAGCACATGGGAAAGTGCCTGACTCAAATACCAGTCAACTACTTGTGTACTTGTCTCCTTCTCTGATGCCTACCACTTCGTATTTCTTCCCGACATTTTTCATCCCCTTCAAATCTCTCTTTTCCCTTCGCGTTTCTCTACATTACGAGACGGGCCTCCAGTGATCCTTCATCATCGAATCTGGTACACGTACAGAGTCCCAATATCTGAACTACACGCTTGAGTCTAGCGGACAATCTTTCTCACTTCGGATTTCTGGGTTTACGACTTCAAGTCTTCAACGCTTCGACTCTCCATCATTCCGGTGAATCTTCATCTCAGTTCTTCAGAATCCTAACAGTCGCACTTTTGATCCGTCGTCGGAGCGTGTTGCTGGACGAATTTCATTCGCCGTACGATTCACGGAGTCGAATCATAATTAAGATCATGGCGTCTTCTACTACTTTCCATCATTTCCCTAACTTCCCAAGGGAGATCCAGATAAGAATCTGGCGGGAATTTATTCTAGATGCCAACAAGGAGCGCCTCGTGATGGTTGACGAAAATTGCCTCGAGATCATCCCCACTCGTTTCCTCTCGTCCTCTCCTTTCTGCGTCAATCTTCTAAGTCGAGATGTTTTCATGAAACTTTACCCAGTTCAGATGCCCGTTTTTCGGACTTATAGAAAGGCGACGTTTGAAGATGATGAATCCGATGATGCTTCACTTGACTATGATTATACGGTAGAAAATGAGGATAGCGATAGTGACGCAGGCTCGCGGGTTCTCTTCTCTCAATTCTCCGATTATCGCGGCGAGCCATGCGGCAATATTTACCTCAACTTCAGCCTCGACATCTTCATTGTTCATGGCGTTAGTCGATTCAATTTTGATTTTGATGAAGGCAGATTCCGCCCGGCTTGCTATGGCATCACTGCGAAAAACAAGACCATGCCGTTCACTAGAAAACAGTTAGCACGCATGGAGAACCTCAGTAAGTTATCGCCCGTAGCATATAACATTTCACACTTCAAAGGATATCCAGCAGCTGGGAATACCTGCTAACTGTACTAGTGGAAGTTACAGTGTTCCAGATATGGAGAGCCAAGAAACCCATCCCTCCTATCCGCCATCTGGCGAAGTTGAACAAGCACAACTACGCAAGGAAATTATTCAAGGGAGTCCAGGCTTGCTACCATATTTATTCGTTCTTTGACTACGGCGGCGGCAACTCCTTCGACGACGATTTCGACATTGAAGAGGACCTGTTGACTCTTCCAGGATACGAGATTTTCGACAAATGGGTCAAGGAGACGGTGCGATTTGACAAGAAGATGCTGACATAGAAGCCCAAGAAGCCTACTGGTGGTAATAGCTACCTTTGGGTAGGCAGATAGGTTGGCAGTCTTGAACCCTGACATGTGGTAGGCGTCAGCCTCCATATATGGAATCTGGGAGAGATGAAGGTTCCTTGAGATCCGAGATAAGAAATGAGAAAGAGAAATAAGAAATTGAGAAAATGGGGCAAGTTGTAAGATACGATCTAATAGGGAAAAGAAGGTTATGAGTTAGGGGACATCAACGGAAATGAAGGCCATCGGGGGCCATCGGGGAGCACCGGGGATCATCAGGCGTGGTCGCAAGGACCACAAATAAGCTATATCTGACTGAACGTGCGAAGAGCTCATCGCGTTGCCTTGATAATAAAGACGCATACCAAAAACTTGATTGACGCAGCGACATCTTCTGAGCAGCTCCAAGGCAGTGCTAAAACGTAGCCAGTCATGAGGCAACTCAGGCTCCATGTGACTAAATGCATTTCGTAATATGTGCTGAGACGGCTAGTCGGATATAATAGTTTCTTAGAAGGTTATGCTATCCTCGTAGGTAAGCGATCTTGTTGCATCTTCTGCTCCTCTATGGTTTCCCTGATATACGCAGTCGGTAACCTGATGGTTGTCAACGATGGATTGATTTTTTAAGGGTACTGGCATACGGTGTGCCGTTCTATTGAGAACATAAGCACTGCCCATCACGATTTTAGGAGTAGTAGCACTTACATCTCTCATAATAATTATAGTACCCAATATACCTAGTTAGTCACCCCCCTGTCGAGTAGAAATAGGTATGGATTATGGAGTTGTGTTGATTCGAAAACATCGCGCACATTGGAATCACGGAAGGCGTGGTGTAATGGGCTATGGGATGGGTTCATTGCTCTGGTTGTATTCGTGCTCCTGTGGCTTCAGAATAAAGACACTATATATTAGTAGTTGATAACTTTGTACCCCAATGGGAGTGAAGCTTCATCATCGGTGGTGTACAGCTGGGTGAGGAGTATTCTTCGGACAAGCGAGTGCAATATTTTCAAGTTAGATAGTGTAGAGCCCGCTATATGCCCCCTTGAATAGTAGAGTGGGATTACACTACCCATGAGCAGCCTCACCCCCCCCGCGAAGATTACCACACAACTCCTCCTTTTCGACGTTTCCTGGGCTATTTTCTTTTGGTGTGATATAGCACTATAGCTTGTAACGTATGCTATAATATATCTTGCCCGCAAACTTAATGTACTATACCTTGAGTACTTTTATGGGAGATGTAGTTGCATGGCAGTCAAAGGTATAGGTACATAGTTCCTGCATGTGGTACAACGACTATGAATGCTGACTACCTTAATCTAGTAGATACCCAACGTCTTCTTGTACCCCTTCGTAGCCTAAATGCATACCTCACTATAGCAGAATTTCAAATATTGACGAGATATTGTTGTCAGATGTTTCACCTGATAGACAAAGAACCATCATGTATGTATGCCTCTAGCTTAGCCAGATAGTTCCCAGTTCCTCGCGGAACAACATGTTCTTTCCCGTTATCCTTGGTGCGCCACGTGACAATTGCATTACAGATCCGTTCCATCGGACTGCAAAGTGCTATTAGATTTTCCTAGAGTCCAAATGTTGCGCTATATCATTTCGTGTGGATCCAGGAGAGGGTCGGAGGGTGATTACATAATCCAGGGGTTCTCAACACCCCACCATTCTGTATTATGAAGAAAAGTCTTTCGTTTGAAGACACTAGAGACAAACAATACACACTCAGTGCACTTGCTCTTTACTGAATTCATCAGCTACGGAGGAGTCTACGCGGATCCGGCCTGTGTTCTGCATAATTGAAGGAAGTTAGGGGTACGTGGAGATTGAAGGATTCACTTCGGCAGCTGTGTCTTTCACCATTTACTCTTCTAAAGATGGATGCTCGAAGAGGTACGGGTTTGAGCGACCTGGCAGAAGTTTTTTACTGAGAAGCTGATGCAGTCGCACTGGATATTGCCGCTGGAAGGGTTGAGAATGATATCACGCCGTGGATTGAAACTGCCAGGGCCCTCGAAATCCTGGGCGAGATCAAGAAAGAAGGAGGCGCGATATTTCCACAGGACAGGGAACCCTAATGGAAGTACACATGATGGTCACCTACTTGCCATATCGAGCCACTGTGCAGACGGTTCCACGCACAGATGACACGATCTCTAGGTGGGTGCTGATCTTCGTATGGTTGCCCTCGACAGATCGTTTCACATGTATCTAACGCGACGTTGTTGGGGCAGGCTCCGCTGCTCCGAGCGGTGCTCCTAGGGAGAGAGTATCGCCTGCACGATTGACCCGTATTACCATCGCGAGAATGAAGAAACTACCGGCCTTTGACGCATACCATCAAAGGACTATGGCTAGGTAGTATGCAAATGAGTGCTACCATGCAAATATTATTGTCTAGGTACTTGACCATATTCGATCCAACTATATACAAATTTTCAAGGAGGGAAAGGAAAGGGACATTATATCTATTCTAGAACTGCGATACCCTGAGCGTTCTTCCCAGCTTGGTTACCGAGGTCAAATCTCTGGATAGCCTTCGCCTGGCCCTGTCCGCCGGAGAGATCCATCACAACGATGGCGGCATTGGAGGTCTGGTTGCCAGGGGAGAGGACGTAGAGGAAGCTACCAGCGGCCTTCAAGTCAATGAAACCCGGGTCCCCACCGCTGGATAGATCGGTAGTCGAGATGATGCTTGCGTCCTTGGTGCTCATCTCAACGACGTGAGGAACGGCGACATCGGTCACGAAGACGCTGTCAGTGGCCTTTGAAAACGCGGCCCAACACGTCGCCTTCTGGTCGCTGATAGCTTGCTTGCCGACAACGGATGCTTGTCCAGTCTTCTGGTCGACGGAGAGGACTGCGGCTCCGAAAGATGCGTCGGTCGCAAAGATGTTGCTAGTTCCGGGGATCACCTGCGATCCGAACAAGACAGCAGTTCCGGCAGGTGAGACGCGATCGTCCTGTGGGGCCGCTGAGGCGATTGAACCACCGTTGCATCCCTTAGTCTGCTGTATAGATAGAGTCGACATGAATCCCGTCTTGTTTACTGCTGGGTCACCCTTGACCATGGTGAAGAGCGTAGATTCGTCTTCGGAGAAGAAGGCGTGCGAGACAGTGTTCGTCGGGCCAACTGGCGGCGTGGATTGCCCAAGGTCAATCGATCTCAACGTGTCCATTGCTCCAAGGCCTTTCCCGGAGAAGGAGGCACAAGTAATTCCAGCTACCTTCCCTGTAGCTCCAACACAAGCGAGCTTGTTCTTTGCTGATGCCGCGACTGTTGTCGGGAACTCAGCCGGTACAGGGGCTGGTTTGCCCACGAGGGCCAACTTGGTCGGGTCGCGTTGGGAAATCGTCAGCATGCTGAGTGAGTTACTTCCGGCATTGACAGCAAAGATGTGCTACTATTTATTAGCTACTTGTCAACCATGACGGGGTTTTGTGTATAAGTCAAACTCACGTTTCCGGCTATGGTGAGTGCAGATTGGCTTACAAGCGCATCCGGTCCGGCAGGTTGGTTAGTGGCACCGTCTATCGAGTTGGCCCCTTTCCCTCCAACTGGCGTCACTGTGCCTTGGGCTAGGGTGCCATCAGCTTGGATGGGCAAAGCGACAATCGAGTTCTCTGCATCGTTCGTAATGAGGTACACGGCCTTTCCAGTAGCTTTGCATGCGTCGTTCGACTGCTGGGATGCGGCATTTTTGTTGATTACATGGCCTGAGATACCGTTGGCCAGTATTAAAATGGAGATGACGTTCGCCTTCATTTTGAATTACCTAGGTAATGATGAAGATTGAGAGGAGAATATGCTGGTGTGCTTGACGGCGACGCTGTGCCCGGGACCTGCGGGAACTGCTATTAGGAGAACAAGGTTGGAATACTAGCGAAAGACTTGCTTCTGATAGAGCATGATGTTATTCCCATGACCGGGAGTTGACATCTTAATTATATACAAAATCTCACTGAGAGCCATTACAGCTGTATTTACAGATGTCCTAGATCTTACATCGCACATCACGACTCCGTGAATTGAAAGTTGGAATCCAGATTTCCATTTTAGGAAATAGCTGTTGAAAGTTCCCGGGTCCCTAAATGAACTAATCTCTAGCGAGCCCCGTAGCAGTCCTATAACGGCCCTAGTGACAGATCTTAGGGAATACTTGGGGGTTCGTCCAAACGCCAAGTACCCCATAAATGGAACTAGGATCTTGTAAGTCTCAATTCTGATTGGCCGATCTCACTGACTAATCCTAGGATTGTATCCAATAGCAGATCAAACAGTTTCAACAAGCAGCCAACCCCCCTGTACAGGATCAATCAGTGAAGCAACAATACCCGACCGTTCCAAGTGAGAGAACGGATCTGACTTTAGTGGAACTGATTCTAAATTCCTCCTTTACATGGCTTAGGAATCCACAGGGTTCCCAATTGGGAAGAAAGATCTGTCAGATATTTCCACAGCCCAGGGGCGTGGTAACACAAGGGTAGAATAGTCGTAGGTCTCTGAGCACATCGTGTCCAATTTGTCGTGTAACGATATTAGCTGACACGGAGTTAAAGGTACGAAGAGCGCAGTCGGTATACTTTAGTGCTACAAACACAGGCACTCGTGGTTTTCGTGTCATGGTTTGCGCTGATAGAAAGATATTACAAGCTTCGATCGCTCTAATATTTCATATGGGGCTTAGAGCTGTCATCGCTATCCTTTATCCTAGAAGTTATTGCTGGCTCTAGTACGATACCCAATAGCCAGCCCAGACCAGCTTTCTCAATATTACACAGCTACAAAACGGAGGAGATAATACCAAGTCCTCGTTAGTCAAGTGACATCCCTCCGCAATTCGTGTCGAGTCTAAAAGGCGTTGGGTCTGGAAATTTAACATGCGCCCTAGTTCTTGGGAAGGTCTAGAAGCTCTCATAACTAGGTACAATTACGGTAGTAGGTGGTAAACTCCGCAGCGTCTGTACCATAATATGGCTAAAAGCTACTAGAATCTAACTACAACTCAAGATCGAAAGTTCTAATTAGTATCATACCATTCTTTGTAATCAGCCTTCTGTCCTCTATCCGGCGGCGACACCTCCACGATAGTGATCCTTAGCCCGGCCCAGCATGTCCTGGAATTTCCATCCTTCCCAACGAACTTTCTCGCTCTGGTACTTCTTCACGTACTCCATTCGCGTTTTAATTCGGTGCTGCGGTCATAGGGAAATTGGTTGACACGGATGGCAGTAAGTAAAGAGTGTTAAGTGGTTAAGGATTGCTGATGCAAGTATCCTTCAGATACTTCTTGGCGGCTACCTCTAGGCTGCCTCTAAATTTTTGTAAACCTCCCGGCTAGTCTCATTGCAAATGTCGGTTGAAAGAGCTATATAGCAGCTGTGAATAACGGCTCTATTGATTTTAGATATTCATCTATTTTAAGTCTTACTTAAACACCATCATTATACCACAAGCTTGTAGGAATAAGAAGACGAACGCGATAAATCAAGGGGATATCTTTATGTGTTACCTAGAAATTCCTTAAAAGCCTCCGCCACCATGGCTGAGGTGCCCCTATTTCGCCCCTAGCTATTTCCTTGGCCTCCTCCAAATCACGCCGTCTCCCCGATTGTAAATCAATTTCGTCATTCCGCCACAAGCGAGTCCGGAAGACGAGTTTGTATCCAGCGTAAATAACGAAGAACAGTGGCAACAGGACATATGCGTCAACAAACCCGCCGGCGTCCCACGGGGAGAAGTTAGACCACCCCTGCACCAGTGCCAGGAATATGTTCGCTGCTAGACCAAAGTAGGCATTCCAGGGGTACCAGAGTGAGATGAATGGTAGGTCCTCTACTAGATTGCCCTGAGCCACCCAAGCTTGACGGAACCGAATATGGGTGAGGGAGATCGAGCCCCAAACTAAGAAGGTTGACACGCCGCTCAGATTAACAATATAGCTATAAGCTTTGGCTGCACCGGTTGAGACATTCATCATAGATATGGCCCCAAAAGCGTTCGCCAGAGCGATGGCGGGAATCGGCACTCCTCTCGTATCCGTCCAACCGAGGAAGGATGGAGCCATCTTCTGTTGTGCCATGTATAATAGTGTTCGCGATGAGATATAGATCGAACTGTTAATCGCAGAGATACAAGTGACGAAGATGAAGGCATTTATGAGATGCACACCACCTTCCCAGCCCGCATTTTGGATTGCGACAGTCATAGGGCTCAATAGGGCGCGACTGGTACCGTTAACAAGCTGGTCGTCATTTGCCGGACAAGTGAGGCCGAAGAAGAAAGCCGCGCCCATGTAGACGAAGATTATGCGCCAAAAGACCTGGCGAATTGCGAGCGGAACAGCAACTCGGGGATTTTTTGTCTCGGTAGCAGCTACGGCCACCGACTCGCAACCAGCGTAGAAGGTTGAGCAGAAAACGAAGACTTTGGCGACGCCGCGAAAACCATCGACAAATGGGCCCGGGTCGTGCCAGTATCGGAAACCTATAGCATCGGCCCCTCTAACACCTCCGGACACATAGCTATAATCGGTCAGCATACTTGTCGCGATACGACTTTCATTAGGTACCTAAAGCAATGAAACTCACATGATGGAGAATATGTAGAATGCGACTAATCCCACAAGTTTGAGGAGAGCTAGCCAAAATTCAGCTTCCCCAAATGTGGTGACGCCAAGAAGTTGGAATAATAGAAAAGCAGTCTGGCGCGACGTCAATAAAGCGAACAGACACGAGGACTATCGATACGAACCCATAATATCAAGAAATACCCCCAAATAGGTACCTTATCGCTCCAAAAGACGAGAATACTAGAGGTTGCATTGTACTCATTGGCGAGGACACAGAACCAAATGATGAAATAGTTCCACCCAACAGCCACACCAAAAGCGGGATCTACGAATCGAGAGGCGAGCTGAGTAAAGGCACCTCCGGACGGGTACAGAGTTGTCAGTTCCCCTAGGCTCTGCATAATGCTTTCCGTGGGTCAGTTAGAGCAGTATTAGGGTAATATGCGGGACGTTACGGGGTTGTGCGATATTACCTGAAAGCAATTATGCCGATGACCCCAAAACCAATCAATAGCGATGCCGGGCCACCGCTGGATAGAGCGCCTCCGCTTCCGACCAGAAGCCCGGGTCCGATGATTCCAGCTAGAGCCATCATACTTAAGTGCCGTGTCTTCAGACCGCGCTTGACGCCCGACTCGGGGTCAATCGAGCGGAAGTCATCTTGATCGGTTTCCTCTTCCGGCCTCGCGATTGGCTGGCCGGAGTCCTTGTCCTTGGGGCTGTACATAGCGAGGGAATGGACTTAACGCCCCGCTGTAAAGAAGCAGTAATCAATCGCAAATTCTAATCTATTCAGAAATGATTAGACCAAAATTCCAGGCTCTTCTCAATATCAAAACATACAAGCGACGACCATAGCGGCGGCGAATCTAATAAATGATTCTAAATAATTCTTGTTGTCTTCCAGCTCGGTTCTGTTCAGAGATTTCGGTGACGGTTCCGTTTAATGCCATTAGTTCTAAAATTGCGTGATCGAGGGTCCACGCCGCGGCATCAAGCGCCAAGCTAATCGCTATCTAAACTTACCTAAACTCAAGTCCAAGATAGGGCGGGCGACATGGATCTTATCTTTCCTATTTCGTTCATAATCCATTCTAGATCGCTGGCACGCTGGCAGGTACATAAGTGCTACGACATTTAACACATCGTGAAAACGTATGACGAAAAATGATGACCCTGTTATGTTGTAAGGTAGGTCTATATTAAGCTGTAGGAGACAATCAACTGTCGACCCTTTGGAAACAATTGCATTCGGTCGACTATTAGCGACACTGCCCCTCCGGGCCCGCATACAACAGGTATTACAGGGGTTGGGCACGTACCTAATCCCCTAGCAAACAGATGGCCACAGGGGCACCCTCATATTTGGTACAGCGCTCCAGGTTCTGCAAAGGCGAGGTGAGCTTTTCACCTCATTGGTCGAAATAAGATTCTACGAACCTCTAAACATTCCTGTACCTAAATGTTGGGATGTCCGATAGTGCGTGTGAATGATTTAGAGAATTGAGAGTTATGCTGGCTACCTACTCGTAAAGCTATGGATAGGTATGTATATATGGCGCGGAGCACTATCATATAATCGGGTTTAGCTATCGTCTAGCATATTATTGGCCCTTAATAGCAAAATAGAATTGACGTCCTCATCAATTCTCACTTGACTGATTTGTCATCAGTGAGGTCAGCTCCAGTATCATCAGCTCTAATGTCCTTTGACGTAGACCAGCGCAATTCAATTCATCCTCAATGCTTCCGAAAACCTAACGCGATGGAAGCTAATGAAATATCTAATGAAATGAAACTAACGCAATACTTCTCTGAGCTCAAATGATTAATCCCATGCTAATGCTGAACTCCACGCACCATGCTGATGTCATAATTGAACGCCAATGCAATTCTGTCCTTTTGACGAAAGAAAAAAAGGCTGTACACCTCATTCAACTCGTGGTGGTCTGGGACGCAGACGACTCTTTCGGGTCTCCTCATGAGTTGACTTAGGTTCCTTGGGCTTAGGCTTAGGCTTAGGTTTAGGCGTCGGTGTCTCCTCAGACGTCTTCTGAGACGGCTTCTTTGTCGTCTCCTTCGTCGGTTTTGACGTCGGAGTCGCTACAGGTGTCGCTAGTGTTGCTGGCGTTGCTGATGCAGCGGGTGCGTTAGTGACTGCTGCATGTACGTCACCAAATTTAGCCATGGCAGAATCCATGTCATCTCTTAATGTCGTAATTCGGTTTCTCATCTACCTGAGCGTGCGAAATATGTCCTTATGGTTATTAATTGGTTGTGATAACCTTTAGCATTATGTTTTGCCGTTTTAATAATGTTAATTACAGCGCGTTCTATGTTAGGGATAGTAGGTAGCGACCAAAATATCCACACTGTCGCCATCGTAATCATCGACACCAGCGTTGTCGATACTATCAGGAAAGATCTCATTCCAAAAGTCCGGCATGACTTCATGACCTGGCTCCCGCAAGATCCATCCGAGACATGTTTCGGCAAGAGCCTCGGTCAAGTTGTCGGGCTCCTGAACAATCGTGTGGGAATCGTCTCAAGAGGCGTCCCTTGACCGGGAGGTCGAACAGCGCCTCCGACGATTCATTAGTATCGTCGTCGTCCACAAGCGTCTAAGTCCACCATGTCTATCACTGAAGACATGTTGTACATTCAGAGGCCGTCACATTAGCTTAGTGTGCATATTTCCTAGTGCACGCACCGGCGCGAGAATATATTCTCGGTGCGGTCACTTATGTCACTAAACGATATGTGACGATGGTGCTTGCGTCTGACAGGTCATGTTTCGAGAAGGAAGTGCCCCTGCTGGATATTTGTGATGCCTGGTTCCCTATGATCACCGAGAATGATCTAAGAGCTCGTTCGTATAGTTATCGTTCGTACAAGAATTAAGACTGTCGAACTGCTCGAATGGTGTCAATTGTCTTTAACGTCGAAGCTCTGAACCTTGCTTTCTCGTCCACACCCCTTACAGAGGAGGCGCTGCGTGTGACTGGGTCTGGCAGGCGACGCGCTCGTCGTCCTCCATCATTTTCATCACTCTCTCTGCCCCCTTTTTTCTCCTTTTTCTCATTCACACAGCGACAGCCACCTAGGAGGTAGGACAACCTGCTCATCTTCTTCTAGGCTTCTGCCAAAGATGATCATCTGACTAGCCCATGAGCCACATCTTGGGATTCCCGTTCTCATCGATTTCAGACTTGGATGTGTTTGGTCTACAGGGACCTAGTAATAAGGCGCACCATCCCGACTTTGCCACAAGTTGACATTTATGTCGGATTGAGATAGCGGCTATTCCCTACGGTAGTCCAAGCATTCCTCGGAAGATCAGCGTGATGAGTACAGCCAAATTCTTCAATCAAGCCTCCGGTGACGGTTATCGGTAGACGCCATGGCAATCAGAAGCTCGCGATGGTGAATGAGAAGATAATCTGTCACATCATTGGAAGCAAGGAAGAAAAATGATGTGTTCATCAGTTATCGAAAGTATGGGAAATCCTGTGATCTTGCTTCAAGGATCTTCTCCCCCTAAGTTGAACGTATCGAAGGACATTAGTATTAGAGTTAGGGGTCGGTAGTGTGTGAACACCGGTGTCCTTGCTAGTTATATGAAGGAGTGGTGGTATGAAGAGGGCGCGGTCATATAGAGCCAATACTTCGCCTAATCGAGCAATCTTCTTACGGCTTCGAATATACGAATGCTGAACGAGGTGGAATGTACGTTGCGAATAATGCGCGACTCAGTTTAATATGATTAAAAGTGTATATCCCCTTCAGTATGGGGTTGGTGGGATTGATGTCTCCTTTGCCAGTGTTTGAGGATTCTCATAGTCTGCAATGTCGTTTAAATAATGATAATAAAGTACTTCAAGGATAGAGAGCGTGGACGAGCTCCAATATCATCAAGTATCTTGGGCGGGGTCGAAGTTTCTTGTCGTGATGATCAGGAGCTGTTTCGACTCCGCTGTGGTTATCCTTTCGGGGGATGTTAACGATTGACATTTGTATCTCGTCTATGAAGGCACTTGTTGTGGCTGTATAACGCTGTATGGTTGCAATTGTATCTTGGGACTAAGGTGAGATTGGACGGTTTACCCCTTAATGGTGACTCGAAGGAAGTTCCTCTACGCGTCAGCCTAATAGAGTCAGCGTCTCTTACATTCCTTCCGGCGCTTCCCTCTAGTGGATGGTGTTCTTGTAAACCAGTCGATAGTTCTAACAGACTATCCATTGCCTTTGTGACCTGGCGGGAGCCCAAAGGCATCGATGGCCACTAAGAACCTTCCCGGGGACCGGGTCGCCCTCGTGTGTGCAATGTCAGGGCTGCGTACCTATGCGCATCAAACCAAGGTCTGACACCGACTGCGCTGATCAGCTCAATCCAGAACTCCTTGGTCTCAGAAGTCTTGGAACAATTGGCCCAGGTTTTGACGTCGCCATAGCCTAGAGCGCTTGGGGAGTGATACTTGCGCTTCTGCTGATGTGCGTTGAAGGGTAACCCAACAGGCCTCGGGAATATCGTCAATCTCATCAAGGACCTAGGTAGGGGATCGACTCGTTGTTCCATTGACGTGAGTCTTTCAACTACCTCCTCATTAGCGTCCTTCGTTTCTTGGCACAGCAAACGAGTTTCATCCGCGACGTCACGGACTGCTTCCAAGACCTCACTGAAGGAGGGCTCGTTATCCTCGTCTCCAGTCATGTTCGCTATAACCATATTGGAACTATTTACGCCTGGTCTAGTTGTGACGTGCGAACAATAACGGAGGACCGCCTACATATACACATTCGCGAAGACCATCGTTCAACGAATGAAGTCATTATAGTCTGAGTCGACTTCACTTCCAACGTCGTTGTTTGAATCATCGACTTGTGATGCGTCGTAGGTGTGAAAGTAGCCGCAACGCGCGACGTTCGAAATCGTCGCGTAAGTCTTTTCGCAACCAATCCACGTCGGACAGTATAGTCGTCTTCATCAACATTCACATGTTCGACTGAACAATGGTCTTCGCGGATGTGTACACGCAGGCGGTCCTCCGTTAAGGTTCGCACGCCATAACTAGACCAGGCGTAAATAGTTCCAATATGGTTATAGCGAACATGATTGGAGAAGCTTGAGGCGTTGCAACAAGTGACATGTACATAGGGCCAGACAGCACCGAATTGGGTTAAGCTGGTCCCCTTATGGGGTGTGTAATGAGATACTGCGTTGAATGCAAGAAAATGCATCCACCTTCGTGATTCCTACTTCCCAAAGTGTTTTATTGGCAATGTCGTGCTCCGGTTAATCCATTGAGTTACTTCGGGTGAGGATGGTTGTTACAATCCCAGGATTCATAAGGACACCCCGACTCGACATTCCTGTATCCCTTAGAGCCATGACTTTGGACTCCTTGCAGGAAAGAAAGGACACAGACAGGGAATTCGAGGAATTTCTCGGAGACAGTTAGTCTATACTGAATCCCGAACTCCGAACCCTAAGGTTCTCGGGCTCTTGCTCGTAGCTCTGCCTTTACAAGCCTGCAGAGGCACATATTCCCTTAACCCTCTGACCAACTTAGGAAGTGTTAAAGCCAGGATAAAAAGGGGGGATCGAGTGAAGGGTTGAAAGACTACGGATAGTGGAGCGTAAGGACTCCCGGGCCCCATAGAGTAGTGAGAACCCCTATCCCAGAGATATTGTTCGCCATAGACTGTGGGAATGGTACGAAGTAGTTGAGATATAACGCAGTTTCAACATGCTGACTGAGAGGCCTCGTTCTCTGTGGCATCATGTCGATTGCGTGGTGGTTGCCTCGGTGAGACTTGTCGAATGTGCTAATCTTAGCTTAAGTCGTCTTGCATAGATTCAGGTGTGCATGGTGTTATTCGTACCTCTTCGGTACATGTAGACAATCGTGTAAGTGACTGGTGGTGTTCTTTGTGGTAGTAGTCCCGTTTCTCGGCGTGCTGAGCACCACCTTTCCTTTCCGACCAGGCATGCAAACGGCTGTGGTATTGTTAGGAGGCTGGGTGTGTGGTAATAAGCCTACGCAAGGATTTATATTCTCGTTGTCTTAGCTGTCGTCTTAACGCCTTCCACTTAGTCAATCCAGAGGTGACTCCTTAATCGTGGGTAGGTACCTAGGAGGTAACGATCCTCGTGGCAATGAAATGGAAGCGCTAACGTAGAATGTATCCCCTACAATAGTGTTAATTCCTCTTCTGCGATGTTGAGCGGTGCTAGAAAGTCACTTACATTTTCTGCAAGCCGAATCACTCGACATCGACGATGCAGCTGATTACCACATCTCTGGCTTCAGTCGAACCGGACCAATGTTCAGATTGTTCGTAGTAGGATAGGATATATATACCATTTTATCCGTGCAAAACATATAGGAATATGCGTTTACGACGACAGTGGTTTGTTCTCATGGAGCTCAGTGACACGAGTGGTAGTCTTGCTGCCGACAAGAGCTACGATGCTTGAGACCAAGTTGACTGCGTAGGTATTTTAGAGTAGTCCCAATGATAAACCTCGAAGCTGGATACCATGAAGTTCTTATTAGGCGTCGATTATGTATACGGCTCTAAACCTTCAAGCATATCTCGGGGATGATGTCTTTTTTTATTTTCGGGTAAAGTTCGAAGCTCTGGACTATGGTATTTTGATACTGTGGAGGCAGCCGGGAGATAGTCGTCCCCTTTAAAAAATACCAATGACTGTCCTAGAGCCGTGTGCTTGTTTTGTAGTCCATAGTCAGACCGATTCTCCCAAAAATTGTTGGCATTAGTTGAATGCCGTATCGTAATTCATGCATGGTCAGTCGTTCGAGCTGTAAGCATCGTTAGGTACCTAACCTTGTTGTCAGAGATTGCATGGCAGGAGTGAGTATGGATGTAAAGCTAGGTTGTTTTTCTTTTTGTGCTTTGCGGAGTTGTGATAATCGGCCGGGTTGCTAGGGATGAGGGATCCGAATAGGCCATTATGCCATATTGTGGCCGATTTACATTTTCTTAAGCCTAGTAGTCAAGTCTTAGTCTCTTGTATCCAACATGGTCGGATTGTAGCGCCCGTTAAGATTGGTAACTTACGCTGTTCTTTGTCGCAGATCCTGTCAAAAGGGGATTCGCGGTCTTTAGCGTTGGGGGCTTTTGTCTGGGCGCAATTAAGGGCGCCGTATAAATTCGTTGTAGTTCTGGGTATGTCTCGAGGCGAGTTGGTAGGAAGTTATGTCGCTGGAACCCTTTGACGAGAAAGGTAGGGCGTCATGGGGTCGTTTGGTCATCTGCAGGAGTGTTGATGTTGGTAGGGTATTGTACCTCTCGTCTATTTCGGCTAATGGTGGCGAAGGGCTTCTTCTCTGGAGGATGGGCGTTGCAGAATGGAGGCGAAACAGGGAACTGTTCGCGTCTCTATTAGCTCTGTTAGCCCCCTGAATCATCATTGCGTCCTTCTTAGATTAACGGATTGTTATTTGTCACTTACTGTTTATTGACTCATTCATCTTGTTGTACTTCTATTATCATTCGATAGTAGGTAGCATACCTCGGTTATGAAACAGTAGTCCTGCTGAATTGTATAGGCGGCCCAGTGTTCCATGCCGGCTGTCCCTTGAATCACAGCTATCCGACCGATCAACGTAGTCGCTCCAATGGGGTCTTTGGTTGTGGCATATTCTGCCTGTCTCCATTCGGGCGCTGGATACAGTGTAATTCTCGATCGAACGGGAAGGGATTAAAAAAAAAAAAAAGAGGTAAGATTTCCGTCGAGCTTGTGGTGATTGCTCCTACAGCTCCACAGCAATCTGTCTTGCTTGGTCTTGGTACAGTGCTGGTGGTTAAGACTGTTGTGATTGAACTTGAGCCTCCTTACCAGAAATCTTTAAGGGTGTGGTTGCGTAGAGGGGAGAGTTGGCCAGTAATGTTGGATAGAAGAGGGAGAATGTGAGAGAGAAAGGAGACACTTGCTATGGATCTGGATTGAGAAGGTTGGAAGGAGTATATGGGAAGTAAGCCAAAATTCAAGGCATAGACCAAGGGGTTTAGTACAAAGATGACAATTAGGGTTAGAATTATGAGACCATTTCACAATGACTAACCTGGAATGTGAAAGTTTCAACCGGTTATGGAGTACATCATTACACATCTATAGTATAACGTGCGCCTTCCTGAGGGGCGAGTCTTTACGGGGCCAATATTATGCCCTACCGAGAAGAGAGCTTCTCCGGAAAGTTAGTAGAAGAAGGAAGCAGCCGCAGAAGGACCAGAATTACATTTTAGGATCTTAAACCAAGATTCCCTACCTAAGGGATAAACGATGAATGACAGTAAGCCAGACTAATCACTTATGTTATCATCTGAGTACTAGCAAGGAAAGCCCAAGGCACCATGAATAGGCGACTATGTAAGACCGGAGTGCTTAGTTCTCGCATTCTCAAATCAATTACCCAATTCACTGCTAAGTCTTTGCTTTGCCTGGGATATAATGTAGGTACCTTAGGTACCTACCTAAGTACGCATGTAGGTGCTTGATCTAGGTACCTTTTAAGCAGTCAGCTAGCCCCGTATATCCTATTCTCGGCACCGGCACAAGATCCTTCGAATACCAATATGATACCACCTTGGAAGGGTACCTACCTCTTAAGGTCAACTGGACTAAATGATGAGCTGCATTAGTTATCTGGATGATTTCAACCCAGACCTTGTCCCGTAAATTACTAACGACAAACATGTGAACATGTAAGATAAATGATACGTCGATCTATAAAGTGCAGAAGATACCTACATGCGCTTAATTGACATTGGAGTACAGTAGAACGATGGCATTTAGCAAAATCTAGGCCACTTCAAAATCGGGGCACGTAGGTTCATACACTTTCTAAGAGGTACTATGTAGGATCGAGTCACTTTTAGCGGTAGGTATCTCTTAATACCACCCCGTATGATTAGGACCTTTCTTTTAATTACCTATGTAGTTCCCAACATACCTACCTCTAGGGAGGAAGTTGACTCAGGGTACCTCGAGTTAATGGAAGGAAAGTAGAACATGCTTTTAACTTTTATGAGTGAGTAAACTGCGTAGGCGGTGGAAGATGAGTGAAAAGGG
Source organism: Hypoxylon sp. NC0597 (assembly GCA_022432515.1). Lineage (NCBI taxonomy): Eukaryota > Fungi > Ascomycota > Sordariomycetes > Xylariales > Hypoxylaceae > Hypoxylon > Hypoxylon sp. NC0597. The sequence goes on from JAJKLA010000030.1 coordinate 37,176, forward strand.
TCCTAACAAAGGAAAACGGCGGGGGGAAAAGCTTCAGACGCAATAGAAAACTTAGGGGAGCAGTCAGTCTCACATCAACCTACTACCGCCAATATACCCTACAGATTATCGATTAACACGGAATAGATAATAGCTATGTTTTGGGCGTTTAAATCTCTATAGTCTATATCTTCTGAACTGGGTATTGGAATCAAGAAGCGTGTCGATTAATAACTTGATGTTGGTATCGGCAATGCCGCAAGCCCAACTGCCATCTATTACTTGCGTCGATCTATACGTCTGCGAGGGCGGAGCGTATTGTCCCCTTATTAGCACATTTCTAGCTTTATGAAGATATACTCTTTCACGGCCTTGAGTTTCCCTCTAATGCCATAGAAGCCTTCCAACAGCGTTCTATCGCACCCCAGTATTGATCCGGATGCATTCTCATATGACCAACATGCGGGGAATCTTCAAACATTTCCATAATCGTCGTATAACCCTTGCTCTTCGCTATCGCCGCTTGAGCCTCAACATCTTCCCACCATATCAAGTCATCCGCCTTGGAGTACATATACAGCCTAAGGGCTCTAGGCGTCGCCATATCGTGGTTTAGGAATGCGTTAAGGCTGTATGCACCGGAGTGTTCTCTCCCAATAGCTCTCTCCAAGAAGTGAATCGCATACAAGAATGCCCACCACATCTTCTCCGTCACTATGAACGGCCACGGGAAATATTTCGCTGACCCCAAAGCCATCGCCCTAGACCAGCGCCCAACTTCGGTAGAGAATACCACGCTTCCCGGTGTGGAATCGCTCACACACAGGTGGTGCGGAAGCCTCTTGTCTGTTCCGTGGCGTTGCTGGTAGGCATTCAGCGTGGCAGCTGCATAAATACCTCCTGTATTTGACACTGCAACGATAAAAGTCAGCCACCACTTCTCCCAAAAAGGTGCCCGAGGGGTTTATGTCTCGGAAACAGTAACCAGATTATAGCTCTTTTATATGAATATATGGTTTATATACATGTATATGCAGGTTAAGAAGCATGTATATTCCTAAATATCATATACCTGCGTAAAGAGCCCTATATTGCTGGAGTAGATTGGAGTTCTGTCCGGATTCTCCAAATGAATTAAGAGAAGAAATGAATGGCCCTTAAAATTACTTACTTGCTTGCAGGATGACCCTTTCTGAACCATCTGCAGGGGTTGGGAACACAGCGTCGATGATAGGCATCATAGCTCTAGTCCGTTGCTCAAGCGAATCATATGAAGCTCCAAAGGTCGATGAGATCACCATTAGGATCCGAGCTGTCGGGAACAGCTTATGATAGCCATCTGCATATTTAGCGACATTTTTAGGTGTGCCATCGCCCCAACCGTAAATAATGATTGCTGTCGGCTGGTCCGTTGACGATTTTTCAGGGGTTTCCAGGGAATCGGAATCTTCATTGCGGAGGAAGATCCGATCGGAGATTGGAGTAAACCCCGGGAATGTTTTCGCAACCATGATTGTGAAATGGGGCGCCAATAAACGGGAGTGAAATACAATTACTGAGTAAATAGAAGACTTTACTTGAAGTTACAGTGCATTTCATAATAATTCTTGAAAAAATTAGAGATAATTGAGGGTGGACTGGTACTGCTTAATAAGTTTCGAGGCATTAGCGTGATAGGGGTTGTTCTAGGCGGCCTAATACGACGAACGCGAAGAAAATCGCGACGTGGTAGTATTCCGGCAGCCGAGGTATGTGGGGCCCAGAGCACTTATCAACGAGACATTCTCAACGAGACATTTTCTAGTCCTTACAGGATCGCACTTTATGTTGGGGATAACTCTTCGGACCGTCGGAAGCATGTGGTTACATATCATTTTCTCCAGCATATCGAAGATCGCGAATCACGGAACTGAGTTGGCTGCTATTGAAATCGATGTTATGCTTAACGGGTGTTAGAATGAGTCGTGTAACACATAACCCCTAAATATGATCCACGAAAAAGATTCAAGAAATGTGTTAGTTGGGTAACATTAAGAATAGATGTCCGTCTTATCACCTATCATACCTGGTAGTATATCTAGCGGATAGCACTTTTCGCGGATAGTTAATAATGTCGAGTGCCTAAGTGGATTTGTCTCCTAGTTCTTAAAGAATATCTCAATGCTTATAGGTAGGTACCTAACTCGCCCGGAAAGTTTTGATATTATCGTCACGGTCTAATGGGACTAATTACTCCTAGTTGTCGTTGGCATCTATCACACTAAACCTCTTGCAATGCTGAGATTCCATCTTAACCATTCCCAGGATAGAGGTTAGCTACCTAAGGTCATTATAAACATAGCTAGAGAAGGTAACATAGTGCTTCCAAGAGACTTTTGATCCATCAAAGACATGCAACACCAGCCCCAATATCACTTTCCATTCCCCAGCTTACCTTTCCTTCGTTTCCCCCAAGTCCAATGTTTCTTCGGGTCTTCAGCCAAGACCCTCATAGCCTTGGCATCACTCGCATTCGGACCCGATTCTCTCTCGACAGCTTCTACCGCAGCAAGCGCATACTTGCGTGCCTTCTCCTCTTCCCCAAAGAGCGCGAAGTTCAACGCCGCCCGCGTATACACTTGTCCGAGATAGATATCCAACCTCTCCTTCTCGTAGAGCTCCACAAGCTGTGCACCGGTCTCAGCAGTCACGATAGTTTCGTTGAAGTTTTCTAAGGCCGTTTCCAGTTCTTCGATCTTCCGTAACCTCGCGTCTGAGGCCGCGACCTCCTCGTCGCTCATGCTGCAGTGAGAACAGGCACATTCGAATCCCCATTTGCGCAATCTGGAACGACGCTCTTCCCGCGAGAGCATCAGTTCGATGTAGCTAATGCTTAGCTCCTCGCCCGGCGCGATGTCGCGGGCGGCAACCGTCGTATGAGTCATGTTTGCTATGCGATAGTGGACACTGTCACTTAATTAGCGACGCTCTCATTTATCACATCATGCTGCAGTGTGCACTTACTTCGGTCGGCAGTCGTGATTGAATCGAGAGATCTCGGGGTAGCAGCCTAGGTGGCTACCGGATTCATTCGCCCCGTCGATATATAACTGAAAGCAATTCGTCTCTATCTTGTCATGTATATCCTTGCCCATCTGTCCCATGAATAGTTCCTGTCCCTTCTTAGGCAGCTTTCCGACGGCGATGTCGTAGAGAACATCTCTAGTACCAGGCTCCATTTCCACGTGAGGAGCGGTCTGTACCATCATTGTAGGCGGCCGCACTAGGACGGTTTCGCCTTTACGGATTTTCCTATCAGCTATGACGCCGAGGCCTTTTCCAGGCACTTCCGCGACGTGAAACGGCAAAGTAGCTGCTGCAGGACTTGGCGCAACCGGGAAGTTGCTTGCTATTCGCGCATTTCTCTCAGTCGTGAGGAGCACGATGCCATCACCAATAAGATGGTTTGAGAAGATACATGTCTCGTTGACACAGTTCTCTGGCCCCTTCCAAGCTAATTGTGAGCCATGAACCCCTTTTTGCGCCTCTAAGAATCCGCCCAGTCCAGAACTTCTCACTAGATTTGGATCGACACATATTTGGTCCTCAATCCTCTGTAATGGACTCCGTGGACATATTTCCGTGAAGGAAATAGCCCGAGCTCCAGCACTGACGAGAGCCGGGTAGCTATAAAGGACTGTGGCGCGCATGTTAGTATTATATAATGAAGGCCACCAGCTGTCGTGAAAGACTGGAAGACTCGATATACATTGCGTTAAATTTTCGCGAAAATCCTAAGATTCTCACATATTTAACTAACAACCGTGTCCCAATCGGACGGAAACAGGGACTTATGCGATCGCCCGAGCTCTTTCCTCTTCGGTGGTTTTATTCTGTTTATCCGGGCCTCAAGGAGGCGTTGAGGGAACTTCGCCCCGGTTTTCAGGCGCGTTCCGCCGGTTATTGGTGCTTGTAGCGACAAGTTAATTTATATGATCGCTGCTTTTTATGCTTTCGTCAATCTGAATATGGGCGCACTGTCACTACCCTTAAGTAAGGATGTGTATGCTAAGAGGTCTGAGAGAAGTATACGGTTGAGCATAAACTCTACTTTAGAGTAAACTGTCTCAAGGATAAGGTACGATACTGGCACCCGGCGTCTTCTCTAGTGGATATGCGATAGCGCCATCGAAAACATAGGAGATATTGACCTCGTTACCTCTCTAATTGGGCTAGGTGACCTGTTTAGGTAGGTAAGTTTAGACCTTTATTGGCTAAATAATAACGACCTCCGTTACTGGTGATTCCTCTAGCCACGTTTTCTCCGCCGTTCGCACTCGACCGACTCTCCTGTATCTTGACTCCGACGAATCATTATCAACGGGAAGTAGAGCGAGGCCGTATACTTGCGGCCAAGGAAATCCTATTCTTGCGCACGCTAGGCAGTAGATGAATTCGCAAGCCTCATCTAATATATCGAATGTTATCCACCCGACGTTCTTCTCATTACCATTTATAGTGGCGAATAGGGCACGTCCAGCTGGGTCTCCGGAAGATCCGTAAGCATGCTCAATGTGGCGCGTACGAAGCTTGCGCAGCTTACCGCCCATCCGCAATGACCCATCTCTTAACTGAGCGAAATGATCACCTCCTGTTGGCGTTACTACGATATTGTGTATTGTAACTATGCTTTCTATCCTGTCCTGTGGAGGATACCAGCTCCAACTAACAGCACCTATCAGTGAGGCCCAGGACCACGAAGGAGCCGTGTATTGAGTAGGCCTGGAAGACGTCTTAGACACCGTTTTATCCTTAGTAGGGTTATCAACAGCCCATAGAAGGCTGATTATTCCATGGGACTCGAATAAGCCAGCACAATATGCGCCCTGGGTGAACCTTGAAAAGATTCGCGCCACACCAGAGATTGCTGGGAGAACATCCGTCTGCTTCGTGAGACAGCGACGGCTGTACAATTTTACGAGTCGAAGCCATTCTGCCGCCGCGAGTAGCTTCTTCTCCTCCGTTAACTCCACAGTGCTTTGGGAGATGCCCGGGAGCTTCCGTCCTACACTATCGGTGTCGAAAACGCGTCGGTGTCCAATGACAGCCGCTGGGTCCTGCCACGGATAATTTAGGGATGCTCTGAGAGTTCGGCACTCCCATATGAGTGTATCATTTGAGAAATGCGCAATTCGAGGTGAGAGTTCGCGTTCCTGTAACGTCCATCCTCGAGTTTGGAGCGCATCGTCCTCCAGCGTTGGATTCCATCTATTAGACCAACCGAACACGCGATAGCACTTTTGTTCTCGATTACCGATGACAGGTATGTCGATATATGGCCAAAAAGATTCGCTTCCATCATTGTGTATACGACAGCCCTGTGTTCCATCTGAAGAAGCGGAAGCAGCAAGAGTGACGAATGCATTCGAATACACATGAGCCATCTGGGCTGCCTCTGTTTCCCAATCTTCTCGAGAGTTCTGTAGAATGCAAAGGGAGTCAATCCATACATAAGGAACTTGTAGTCTCCGGGGTATCTTTATCGCGTCTACGAAAGTCTTCGTTAGATTTGACAGTGGAATCTTCTCTAGGTGTTCTTTCAAAGTCTCCCTAAAAGTCTGGGCGCAATGGGGCATATTTAGTCCCCAACAGTGACTCAAGGCAATGTAACGGCGGTCGTGGAACTCCATTCCTCGAGAAGAAATCAGGCGCACTTTCTCAGCACCTGCAGGTCCAACCTCAATAAGTCTTGTCGGCATAAACTCCTCGTCCGGACGCGGGCAATCTGGGTGGGTTTCATGGCAGGTTCGTACCCATTTATCGACCATAAGAAGGGCTGCCTCGTTGATATCCTCCCTCTCATGGCTCCATGGATCCTTCCAATCTCGTGGAATTTCAATCGCCCGGAGTGCGCCAGAAGCGTTAGGCGAATTACCAATCCATATCCATCGCTGACCGGCTGGACCGACCACGCCGCCAATCGAGAGCTCGCCCGGCGGATATATGGGCTTGCCATCAGCATCGAGCTGCCCGGTTTTTCTACAATCTCTAGACAACGCGTCTAGAATCAATTGGCATAACGCACAGCCCTGCGCTGCAGACTCAATCAGGTCTGCGCAGCTTGGCTGGTGCGGATATCTCCCCATGTTGTATGAGATCTTCTCTACTGCTTCACTGAAAGCCGTCCCTCGAAGGGAGACGCAGTACAAGCAAAGAGACATGGCCTCGGCCCCTTGCGAGACAGTAGACATACCTTTGGGTAACATAATTCAAGAGCACATACGTCAATTGCTAAACGTCAATACTTACCGCTCTCCTTATGCGGATCGGAAATAGATTCACCAATGCATCTTTATGTTACCCTCTGCCATGACTGTAGGGCTATGCAGCCTGTAGAATCTAGGCCCTGTAAGCTGTAGTCCTAGGCTGCCAGGTTCAGCATCCTACAACCTATTTCTCCGTTTCATCGGCCCCTTAAATGTGTGTCTCATGGTCGCGCTACAAGGTTACGTGCCAATCATGAGGCCGGTTGTTGAGCTGCAAGACTAGTATTATTGAAACTACTTGGAAACGATTTTCTCCCAAGTTCTTGAAATAAATTAGAGTTGCAATGCTGGGGAAGGAAATCTTGAAGATGGCTTCGGTGGTGGGCAGCTGATGGGGTGGGAAAATGGGAGAAGATGAAAAGAATGGTAGGGCACAAATCGAAAAGGCGCAGATTAGTCATCATTTGGACAGTGACCAATCACGTAATCTCATAGGTACCTGGGGCGCAGTCTAGCACCCTTGTCTCGTGACATAGCCTCCACGATAGCCCTACCGGGTGCTATAATTATCTTCGTTATAGGGCTAGGTAACCTCACCTAATTCTGAAAGAAGGCATTCCCGTTAAACAGGCAACAAGCTTCAATCGCACTTGCTGGCGCCATCCGATTGATAATTGGTCTCTTAAATTGAAAACTGAGCCACCTACTGCTTAATTCGTAATAGACCCAAGTAACTTCGATTCTAGTCATATTTTAGAGGGCGGACTAGGACAACAAATCCGATCCGTTTCCCTATTTTAACCTACATATCGATCCTAACCTTGCAAAATGCAGATTCTCTACAAGCAGCATCGCAGGGTTCCGCAATTAGTTTCAGCTTACCCCTCCCTCCCCTGCCCCCGCAAGGTGTATTTGCGTGATATTCCCTGGCGAAGGGTTACAAGCTAAAATGCGGCTGACGAGGATGATTACCAATTCCTACAAGTATTCCACTGCTTCCCCGATGGGAGCTACAGTGGCGACTTGTCCATATAGTCTATCAAACAACTTCTAAGCTGTCGCTATTTTACTCCTTCATCCAATCTTTCGAAGGAGGGAAGGCGACTAGGGCACATGGCTACCAGCCTGATATGCATCTCAATACCTACCTTAATATGCAACTGTTTGCTTCCGAACAGTCCGTGACTAGCGAGCCTCATCTAAAATGGATACTACAGGTAGCCTTATCGGCATTCTCCAGTTGTCATGGAATGTAATGCAATATATCCACAACGTCAAAGACGGGGGTAAAGAGCGATCTGAACTCACGAGCGAAGTTCTATCAATCTATGAAATCTTACTTGGTATGAAAGATGACTTCGATTCCCACGATTTGGAAGACGGCAGTGCTTGGTCTGCTCCCATCAAACCCTTGTTCGAACATGGTGGTACCATCGACCAAGTGAAGACAGTGTTGGAGGAACTGACAGCCAAAATCGTACTGCCTCATAAGACACTTGATGCTCTCGGGCAGAAATTGAAGTGGCCATTCGAAAAGTCGGAGGTGAAGCGACTACTAGATCGCCTGCGATCGTCCAAGGACACCATCACTGTTGCCCTCACCAGAGCTCATTTAAAAGTCGGTCTTGAAAATAGCGCCGACATCAAACATCTTCGCCACGCGCTTAAGACGGCTGAGCTTGAGACGGCTTTAAAATGGATATCAACGCTGGACTTTAGAGCATCGCAGAGAGCAGGCCAAAGGCAACGTCTTTCTGGAACCGGAATGTGGTTTCTTAACAACCCGCAGGTGCGAGGATGGTCAGAGTGCAGAACCACAGCGCTGTGGTGTCATGGCTTGCCGGGGGTTGGAAAAACTGTGTTGGCTTCTACCATTTTTCAACAACTTCAAGAGCAATACCTCGATGGAAATGTCGCCGTTCTTGTTGCTTACTGCTCCTTCGATGACGAGAATACGCATTCGACGTATAACATATTGTCGAGTTTCATCCGGCAAACCGTGGAAAAGAGAGGAGAGATGTCGAATGCCATCAAGGACATGTATGCTGAGCATTCTCGAGGTCAAAAAACTTCTCGCCCTAGCTTGGGTCAGTTGACCAACTCGTTATCTGTAGAGCTCGGGACGTTTGACAAGACCTTCATCATCATCGACGGCCTTGATGAAGTTCCAAACGACAAGGATAAAACTGAGCTTCTCCAAACAATGGAATCTCTAAATCCACTCCCGCAGTTGATGGTTACGTCTCGTCCAGTACCGTCCATCGCCACCTGGTTCAAAGAGCTTTCCAACGAAAACAAGTATAGAATTCTTGAAGAGTCCCATGAGTATGATCAGTCACTGTATAGTTGTGATAACTGCGATGAGACTGAGAGAACGGATGCGCCCTCAGAAACCTTTAGCGATGGAAGCTATATCGAAGTCAACAAGGAAGTACCACCAACTCCAGATGACCAAGGCTGGAGGGCAGAAGCGGCATATCGATGCGAAAATTGTAACCGTGATGTGTGTGTCAATTGTTACGAGGAATACGACATATGCTTCGGTTGCTCACAGAAGAAAATATGCTTCAAGTGGGCTTGGCCGGGGTCTGTTGTCGTTTCCGCGCATCCTGAAGATATCGACACGTATATTTCCTGGAGAATTCAGAACAGTCAAGTTCTGAGAACACTGATTGAAAATGCGCGAGGAAAGGCGGGTGACCTATCTGCTATAATCACAGCTCGTGTCCGGGAAGAGTCCCACGGAATGTAAGTAAGATGCGAAATGTGGAGGGAGTAGAGTCTTTCTGATAAAGCGTCACAGGTTTCTACTTGCTAAGTTTCATATGAATGCATTGGAGGAACAGACCACTGCGAGGGAAATTATCAAAGCTCTCGAGAAGCTACCTTCCAACGTCAAGGATATATACGACAACGTATTTAGACGCATTGGAAATCTCCGATGGGCCAAGAAGCTAGAAAAACTCATCACCACAGTTGCCACCGCCAGGAGGTTGTTGTCGACGGAAGCTCTCGCTCACGCCATTGCCGTAAATCCAGGAGATAACGACATAGATCCTTATGATTTATCCGACATCCAGCATCTATCTTCGATGTGTGCAGGACTGATAGAGATTGACCACTCAGGTTTCGTCAGGCTTGCACATGAGACCGTGGGCTTTTACATCGCGCAAAACGGTCTGGAGTCATGGAGTGACGGCCACGGAGTCCTAGCGGAGATATGCCTCGTCTATCTACAATTTCAAGCATTCTCATCTGGTGCATGTACGGGACCTGATCACAAGAATCTGATCGACAAGCGCCGGAGTGCATACCCATTTCTGACTTACGCCGCAACTAACTGGGGTTGCCACGCACGCGAAACGAAAAATCCTAAAATCGCACAACTGGTCGATGAATTCCTGAATAAACAGGCTCACGTGGCAGCAGCCGCACAGATAATGTGGATAGATAACATGGAAGTATCATCTGGATGGGACGCCGGGTCTGGTGTTCATGGGTTGCATCTTGCATCGTATTTTGGTCTCTCCGACGCCGTATCCGCTCTCCTAGCGACTGGCGTAGATGCTGATATTAAGGACTGTCTACAAACTACTCCTTTCATGTATGCTGCGCAGGAGGGACATGCCGATATAGTGCATGTCCTACTACATACGGGTGCCAATCCCGGCCTGATCTGTGGTAGAGGTCGTACCGCGCTCCACAGGGCTTGTCGAAGCAATACCAATCGGCATGTCAACGTCATTAAAGAAATCGTTTCATCCACGAAAGATGTGTCCATCAACGCATTTGACGTCAACTACGGGAATATGACGCCCTTGCTATACGCAGTGTTGAACGAAAGCGAAGAAGCCGTGAAGCTTTTGCTCACGCGCAAGGACATTGACGTTGGACTGGAACAACCCGACCAATATCACATAAATTCACTACTCTTCGCGGTTTTATATGGCCAATATGAACTCGCCAAGATTTTACTCGATGATGGCCGAGTCTCAATCGAGTCGATGAATTCGTCTCGCAAGACCGCGTTGAGCTTGGCTGCGATGAATGGGTACCCAGCTATTGTGGAGATGTTGCTCGACCGTGGTGCCAACCCAGATGTTGGAGATGCCTATGACGGTCCCCCACTGTTGCGAGCTATTGATGAGAACAGACTGGAATGTGTTCGTCTGCTCATTGATCGCGGCGTCAATTACAGATTCAAAGATTTCCTTGGGCGCGGCGTGCTACACGCATGTGCTATCAATAGACGAAGCGTGATCATGCGATACCTTCTGAAGAATACAGATCTCGACCCGAATATGCAAGGGGATGGTGGCGAAACACCTTTGCATGACGCCGTAGCAACGAACTCGGACGCGGTAGCGAGAGTATTACTCGAGTATGGAGCTCGTACAGATATTGAAGACAAGACGGGAAGAACCCCACTCCGCTTAGCTCGTGACCTTCAACACAACAGACTCTATGTTCTATTGAGTACAGCTAGGAAGAAGGAGCTTGAAGCGTTGGTGGATGGGAACATGGGCCCTTCGGTGAATTCCCAACATCCTTCAAGGGTCGATACATTAAGTGCGGAATACAAATTTCCCATTCATTCGGCCGTACAGCATTACTCTAGGAAGGAGTTTGAAAAATACCTGCTAGACCTTGGTCCTCAAGCGGATGAAGCTATCAACAAGATCGATAGCGTGGACCTAGATACGCCTCTACACTTTGCGGCACGTTTTGGCAAGATAGAAAACATGCGCCTCCTTCTCGAAAAGGGGGGGAATCCTAGGCTCAAGGACCGTTGGGGGTTCACGCCCCTGCACAATGCAGTCGACTTCGGCCAACTTGAAGCCGTGGAGGTCCTACTACAAAGCGGATGCGACGTCAACGAGAAAGACTTACTAGGCAGAACCCCTCTAGCATTTGCGACATACGAAAAGTTCTTCCCTGCTTGCGCCTTCTTGCTTCTTCGTCACAATGCAACTTTTCAAAATGCAGAAGGAGGCTCGCTTTTGCCATTACTCAGCTACGCTGTCGAGTGTAACGAGCTCGATATTGTCAAAATTCTTGTTGAAGGAGGCGTGCCTTTCCAGATTCGAGACCGAGATCTTCTGACACCATACCAACGCGCGAAGCGAGCAGGATATCAGGAGATTGCCCAGTACCTCTATGATAAGACAGTGGGGGACAAGGGTTATAAGGCTGAAAACGCGTCGATGGATACGATTCCAGGTTTATTGAAGGCTGCCGACACCCAGAGCACGCGTATCATTGAGTTCGACACGTCGAAGGACGAGAACATACCTCCAAGGGACAGGTTAACGGGTGACGATGGGCTGGAAGAATCACCTCCGAAGAGCACAGCTCCTGTTGCACCTTCCGGACAACCATCTTCTTTCATTGGGCTGTTATCAATATTCGGGTTGACGACAAGGGAATACGGTCTTATCGCTATGATTTTCCTCCTGGTTTCTATTCTACTTTGTAAATGAAGTGTATAGGTAGATGCAATGATACCCCCTCATGAAGCTTATTCATATTTCTGTTATACGACTAAGTACCAAAGGAAATCGATTATGCGCAAAGGCGGCAAGAGTAAGACCCAATTTATATTACCCATGTCTGCCTACAGGATGAATTCGTGTGGTGGATGGATTGCACCTTCGCTCCTCAGCGTTCTGCTCGAATGACTCACATCCTCCTCGCCAAGTTATCTTCGCGGATTAAATGAGCCCCCTTCTCTGCGATGGCGTATACTGTGGCTTGGAGGTGTGCGCTGATTTGGAGTGGCATTATACTAGCGTCGACGACTCTCAGCCTTTTCACGCCGTAAACCCGAAGTCGGTCGTCAACTACCCCTGAGTGAATACCCCCGCGTCCTCCCATCGCACAAGTGCCTACTGGATGCCAATCAGTCGTCATGTTCTTAACCACCCAGTCTCTCAGATCGCCGTCGTCGACCACTGAAGATGGCGGGGCGACCCTCGAACGGATGACGCTGGACAAGGGTGGCGACTGGCAAAGTTTCTCGGAAAACCGTACGCATTCCGTCATGATCTCCAGGTCTATCTCTCCATGGGCGCCGGAATAGTATCCGGGATCGATGACCGGCTTGTCTGTGATGGTTGGCGGACCCCACTCGTCGAGTCCGGATTCTGATCGCTTCTGGATGTGTATGCTACCCCGTGAGAACGGGTACTGCAGAATCTGCAAAACACTGGCGTATTTCTTGCCGCTGTCGGCTTCTGGCTGGAAGTTCGAGTTCCAGTTTGCGAGGTCGAAGATGTACTCGATTTGGCCAAGTTGCGCGGTAGGGTTAAACCGGCTTTGTAAAATGGCCATTTTTTCTCGGGGAGACTGTTCTAGTGCGTTCACCTTTGTGGCAATCTGTCCGAACTTCTCCTGTGACGTAACCGCCGATATGGGAAGATAGCAGTATGGGGTGCCTGGAGATGCCGATTCTGTCTTCTGTAGGGATGGGTCGACTTCGAAGACCGATATGGCCACTTGCTACAAGTTAGTATATGTATAGGTACGATTGCAGGGTACGATATGGCGGCTCACGTAGATGGTCCTGTAAATTCTCGCCGACATTGGGATTGGATACCTTGAGCTGGACCCCTGCATCCGAAAGAATTTGAGGGTCTCCTATTCCAGAGAGTTCTAGGAGCTGTGGTGACTGCACGCTTCCTGCGCTGAGGATGACCTCCCTCGACACTTGGGCGGTAAATGAGGTTCCCCCATGCGTAAAGCGAGCACCAGTCGCGGTCCATTCCCCGCTCTCCCTGCTTAGGGTAATCTCTTCGAGAAGAGCCTCGGTGAGGACGAAAAGGTTTGGTCTCGATGAGTTTGGTACGAAATACGCAGGTGAGGCGTATGACCTGATATTGTCCTCTGGATTTACGGATGTCAAGTTCGTCCAGACGCCAACATTTGACCCAGCATGGTGAGCTCTGTTCTCCGGAATACCGAGTTCTAGAAGAGTATCATAACAGAGTTGATGCGTTTTCGGATACTCCTTGGCGTACGAAGCGTGAACTGGCCCGTTAGTTCCGATAGCCTGATGATCGAAGTATTCTCGATTGATAACTTGGCTTGTTGCATTGGGGGGGTGAAATGTCTCTGACTTTTGGAAAAAAGGCCTGAGAGGGGGCTCAGTAGACGCCCATCGTGGTTCAATTGGGGGACTCACAAGAGAGCATCCCAACCCCAACCTTTATTACCCAACTTCTCCCAGGCGTCATAGTCTTCTTTATTGCCCCGATTCCAAGTCATCAAGTTCAGTGCACTCGTGCCTCCCAATACCTTCCCTCGTGGCCATGCAAGAGTGCGTCCGCCCAATCCCGTCTGTGGAACTGTTTCGAATTGCCAATCGTACTTCGTCCCTAGAGTCTGAAGAATCCGACTAGGGTTATTGATAGTTTCTTCCTCTGGTGCCGACGGACCGGCTTCAATGACACCTATAAGAAGGTTGGGATCCTCAGATAAGCGTGCTGCCACTGCGAGACCAGCCGTCCCGCCACCGATGATAAGATAATCATAATTGCGAGCGACGAAGTCTGCCGGACTAGTTGACAGAGCAGACATATTATAGGCGAACGTAGAACAGTCAAATCAATGCACAGAAGATGATCTATACTATTTTTGGTGTTAGGAATTTTGATACAAGCTTCGAATAATGATAGAACTTTCTATTCTCTATTTCAAGCTGAATGATGATCGATGTTGTATCCCTGATTTAGATGTGGCACGAGGCATCTAGGCAAATATCTAATATCTTCAACTTCTATGTTGTACGGCGCGGGGTGACATGCGGGCACTCGGCTCTCACTAGCTGCTACGTCACTTGGCTGCAGCATCGTATTAGGGGAGTTCGCACCCTAATTCATCTCGTAGTAGAGTTTCTCGTTCTGCTTTCTCCTGCATTATGTATGTACACTTTACTTGGTAGTAGATAATGTGTTGGGGAGTCTGTTATAAGAGAAGCCTGAGTTAGTGTGTTAGTTCCTATGGAAGAGCGTGAGGTCTACTTGGCGTTCGACTACATTGGTTTCGGGCACGGCTAGAAGTTCTATTTAGCGTTGCGAGGAGACGCCTACAAAAAAAAGAGTTATATCTCGCCGTAAGTCCCCTGAAGGGCCGGGGGGTTAAATTGGCTGACGTTAGACTTCATAGAGCGGACGGCTTGCTAGTGTTAACATTCTCATAGGGCGCGGAAAAGGGGGGCTAGGTTAGCATGTAAGCCCTAAAACTCTTCACTTACAGGAGCATAACCGGAGACCCCCCGAATAGCCCGTACGTACGATCTATAGCGAATTATCCACCGATATTAACCGCATAATATGCCGACAGTAATCACGCTGTAGAGGAGAATGTATGGCAGGGCTTGATTGGTGACGTGCATGCTAAATATTCCATAGGATAGTGTTTAGATGAGTAACTCGTAACGATAGGATGTCCTAATGGGCTAAATGGGTTGAAGATATAGCTACCGCCAATTTTGATCAAGTAGACTATAGTAAATATTAGATTCTTCCTGTTTGATTTACGACGTCTCAAATCTCGTTAAATTAATCAGCTATAATTTAACAGATCCTTTGTGTTCGGTAAGCCTTCATAGTAGCGAAAAAGGGCATGAGGTAAACGGCTAAAGCAGAGACTCATTATTCATTATTAATACTAATACGAGTTGAAGTTACGACCATTAATACTCCGAGTAACATAACGCGGTATACTCGTCTGCTCTAGTAACCCCTAATTATTGACTTCCCTAATCCCGGTTTTAGTCGAGGTCTTCCTTACTGGTGGCCCGGGCTAATTTCCATAATAATCGCGCGCGCGATGCTCAGAGTGATAAACAGCATCCAGGGTCGCGGCTTTCGAAGTCCTACCAAACCCACCTGTAAATCTCCTCCACCAACTTCGCTTTGCCTTCTTCACCTCCCTAACATTGCCGATTCCCAATCTCTTGCACTTCCCCTGAGTCGCAAAATAGCAGTTTTCTACATTCCAGCAGCACGGAGCCGGATACCACACCGCCGCGCTATTATCCACAATACTCAAAGTCTTAGACCCTTTCGCCCGCACCGCGGCGTTCGTTCCGGTGAAGGTTCGTTCGTCGTCGTCTAGTTGCATTCGGCCGTGAAGGAGCACGATGGTACAGTCGTCAAATAGAGGTACGGACAACTTGTTGCTTCCGGCGTGGGAAATTGTCTCCGCGAACCCCGGGACGCTGTCCCATTCCATCTGATTTTCAATCAGCATAGTAGATGATCCAGTGTAGAAGGAACTATTGGGTACGTGAGTTGCAATGAATTTGGCTTTCTCGACTATCGGATCGCATCTGGCCAAGCCCCTGCGGAAGGCGTGAGGATCTGGGACGTTTACTTGTTCGACGATTGTCATTTAGCCGATGGAGACGCAGTCGTTCGTACTAGACAATAGCTTCGCTTAGGTTGTTGTAGTTGGGCTCTTCGAGGCTTGGATCGTGGGATACGAGGCAGACCGATAACCCCGCCTATAGCACCGGTGTGAAAACAAGGAAACTTGCAGATCGGAATGGTCGCCGGTTGGCTCTTGTAGACAGATGCTGCATGAGTACATGCGTATATATACTCGTTCGTTATAAAGGTATCCGACTTGACTTACTCTATGTAAAATCTAGTCTAGAGATTAATGGAGAAGAGTATTTCTAAATGAGGCTACAGACATGGAATTAAGAGGCAGGGTATCGGAGGTTTATAATGCGTGGTTAGAGATAGGTAGGCCGAATGAATAGACGAAGGGGCGTGATGTTAATGGAGGGTTTAAACGATGTTTTGAGCAAGTATATCCCATTATCATAGTCCATGCCATGCTGAGTGAGTTATATAGTTGCTGGAGGCGCTTCTATACGAATGTAAAATTAAGATAGGAGGTAGGTATGGAGTCGAAGAGAGTCGCATTACCATTCCAAAGCTAAGGTATATTACCTTAGGTACCTAAGGTAGGTACACACCCGCACCCAATCTCACCCCAACTGCCCTACCAACGCCAAGCGATGCTCCCCAACCTCTCTATCCCATATCTACAACGCCCCCAGCACTTCTCCCACCAGACTCTCCAGCATCCTAAGACCATACCACCTCGCGACGCCCTGATAAACGCCCAGGCGCCTAACCACCTCGTCCCTCTTGACGCTCTCCGCCCACGGGCCGCTGCAAGTACAATGCTCCATAAGATCATTGAGTCTCACGCTGCCGCAGCGCTCGCACTTGAGGTCCTGGGTGCTCCACTCCACGAGCAATGCCTGGATATCCGCCAGCAACTTCTCCTCGATCCTCAGCCTGTCGAGCTCTGCGTTACAGAACGGACACCGCCAGGCCTTGGCCGCTGCCGCCTTCCGCACCTCTGCTTCGGACCCGTCTAGATCGGGGAGCAGGGCCTCGTCGCGGCACAGGTCCCAGTCGCGCGCGAGCGTGCACTCGGGGCAGCTCCACTGCGCGACCTTGAGGCTCTCGCTCGGGTTTGCGAACGCGCCTTCCTTGCTGAACTCCCGGACCTCGAAGAGTGCGAGTAGTTCCTTTCGCAGTAGTCGGGCCTCCATCGTAATATTCTTGTCTAGTGATAGCACTTGCATGAGCGACTTCACGAGTTCGAGCACAGCGTTGCGGTTCTGCGAGTTCTTGATGTGGCTACCTGGTAGAACCGGGAACGACCAATCGGATGCGAGTTCTGGATGTAAGAGCTCACGAGACTGCGTCGAAACGAGAGATCGGATTTCCTTCTTCAGTTTTCTTTCGAAATCCGGGGAGAGAATTGTTTGGAGGTTGTCGCCGTCGTCCTTTTGGGAGCCGTTGCGTATTGGCAATTGTGTAAGGCGTGGCGTCGCGTCAGGGTCTCCGTTCGCTAGTAATGGGCGCTTGAGTCTATGCATCAATTGTATAAACTGGACGACCCAATACTGAAAGGTGTCTTGCAATCGAAGAGGTAAGAAGGTCTTCATTTGCCAGTTCATGACGGTTTGAAGGTCTTGCTCCTCAGCTTCAACGACCTCCTGGCAGGCTTTCCCACCGTAGTTGAACTCGTCGTACCATACAAGATAGTCCCAGTATTCCTTGATTTCCAGGTCGATGAAGTGGAACAGTGGCTTGCTCTTGATGCTCTTCAGGATGTACTGACTGTATGCGTAGGCATTGCCTACTTCGGCCTTCGTGGTCTGGAGAAGGAGCCGGTTCGAGTTTGCGAACACGACTTGTGAGCCAACTCGTCGGAAATCTGCCATAAGCTGCAATAAGGCTTTGCGGCTCATCATCTGCACATAGTAATGAAGTGCCCGATCGTACATGAACGAGTCGGGCGACTCTACCCATCTTACTAAATGTTGTACCAGAATGTCCGCCATAGGACTGCCTTTACACGCCTCTGCCCACCAGGACTTAACCATCTCACGTAGTACAAGCACGCCAGCATTGGCAAACGCAGATTCGGAGTGTAACATTTCAGTACCATCCGACGGCGCGGAGTCTGCTGCTGGATTGAAGGAGATGGAGTCGGCGCCCTCGAGTTCATTGATTAGGGACGATGTAAGGATGGTGTTGATAGCCAGATTGCGGACTTCGAGGTCGATGCAAACCGACGCATATGTACCCGGGTTATTGACTGATGGCATTGAGACGGTATCCAGAGGACCAGTAACATCATCTTGTTCATAACCAGCATGATCTGGTCTGGGACCTGGTGACCACCATAACACAACATTATTTAGTTGTAGTCGGCGAGCGTATGCAACATCAATAAGGAACCTGGGGTCGTCGCGTTCTAAATTGCAAAGCGGTATGTCACCATACCGTGCTAAGGCCGTAAGATGAAGGATCCAGGATCCGAGATTGAGATAGTGCGACACGAGGCGTTTGGCAACAACAGATTGCCAGCCGAGAGGAGGGAGGGAACTGTCCGCTTGGTCATACCGAAGGGGCAGAATAGGGAACTCCGCAAGGATAGGCACATCGTGAACTAATAGGTTCTGCTGCGATGACTGGATAACAAGCATGAGGGGCTTCAGTTCGTCTTTCTTCATCTTCTTGACGAGGTCCCCAATCTCGAGGTGTGCTTTTCGTCGTGTTGTGACTTGAGTCACTTTGAATGTTAGCTTATCTTGATATGCAAAACATTCTTGCCAATTGGTGCCTTCTGCCTCCTGTCGTCTTCTTGCGAACATCTCACTATAGATCTTCGTAACATTTGGTAAATCTTGTCCGGCGTCCTTAGTCTTTTGCAGGATAACTATATGCGCCTGGTCTCTAGTCGAGGAGAACAGGCCAAATATCTGTCTCTCGCCTGCAGTGATATGCGATATGTAGAGGTATGCAAGTGGATTCGAATCGAGGTAAGTCTTCAGTTTCTTTGGCTTTATTAGACCGTCAAGATCGAATCCTTGCTCCAGGCCTCTTCCTAGCACCCCGGGTTGGCTCTCGTCAATGGCACACAAGTTACCCAGCTGGAGCATTGCTCGCATATTCAATGGAACCTGCTTTTCATATACACCCTCTACGCTAGGATGATTAAAGAGCAACGAAAACTTCTCTGATTCAGTGAAGTATATATCTTCGGGTACAGTGATCTTGAACAGGTGCGTTGACGAGTGTCCATTAGGTAGGGTATGATAGACTTGCTCAACCTCGCAGCCTTCTACTTCAATATCAGGCAAATCTTTGCCCTTGAGGTTGAGGAATACCTGGCGTGGCACCTTGATCTTGAGTGCGTGGACCTTTGCGTCAATTAAGACAAACGCAGTCACCACGCCGGGGTTATCTGTCCCGCGGAGCTGAAGCACTTGCCATGTATTTCTGTACGTGACTTCTGCTCGCTGTCGGAATGTCTCCTGAATATTGCCGTTAAGATTGCCGCGGCGGTCTCCGAAGAGATGGCGTCGGCGGATTCGAGCTTGCTTTTGAATTTTCCACTTCTTCTTCTGGTACTCTAAAAATGCCGGATAATTTTCTGAAGGATTTGGCATTTCCTTTGGAAGCACCGAGAAGGGATCAGCATTCTCCTTTTCAGGCTCGGGAGACTTTCGCTTCGTTGCTGTCGGTGCTGGGGCCTGTTGAGATGCATTGATAGCTGCGGTCGTGCTCTTTGGTTTTAGCAGCTTAGTCCCAAAATCTTCTAGGTCATCCAGTCTTGAACCGGTAATATTGGTTATATCCTCTAGAGGTCCCTTAGTGTTCGCGAATAGATCCGTCAACTTCTTCTGCTTCATCTTGTCCTCCTTGATGTTAATCCGGCGTTGGAGCCAGTCCGGATGCGGCACTCGTGGGACTGGATTGCGAACTTTCTGCAAGGCCGCGGGGATAGTGATCAGCTTCTGAATGACGGAACCCAAACGTTCTAGGTAATAATCCCAATCTAGCAACGCTCTCGGATCTGTATCGGACGGCTCTTCCTTGAGCCATTTTGTCAAGTATGTTCGCTTAGTGTCCGTCGGAGCCGAGAAGATGGCGACTGGCACAGCACGTTCTGTGACGGGCGCATTGCGAGGTTTAGCGCAAATGATATACTTGCAATTAAGACCCTTATCTTTAACCATTTGCTCTCCTAGGAACTCTGCCAATCGCTTCGCTGTTGTAATTGAGGTAGATTTTTGGCTCCCATATTCCTCAAGGGTCTTGGACATGCTTCTATTTTCGCAAATAAGATCGATGAGTTCCTCATCAGCTAATGTTGAACCCTTGTTGTGCAGCACGTCGAGCCATCTATTCGCAACCTTCGCTACAGCAGCATAACATTCGGTTAAGGTCGTCCCTTCTAGGAAGAACTTGAAAATTTGTTGTTGGAAGATCTTGATCAATTTCAGTTCACCTCTTCGCTTCACCTCGAATCCCTTGAGTTCAGCTAGACTGCCGTCGTCATTAAAAACGGCATATCGCTTCTTCAAGTTCTTGTCTTCTTCCTTCGATGTCGGCAAGATCATAGCCTTGTAAGGGCCGTCAACTTCGAAGAAAATGGAGTTGTCGCTGTGTGTCTCATATTTGAATGTTTTCGGATCAACCAGCGTCTGGTATTGGTGATTCGTGAATTTGGCGTGGACAAGATGGTTCAACATCACACAAGGGTATGATATAGCACACTTCTTGCCGTTCTTAAGCTTGAAAGCAAAGTTTTCTGGGAATGTGGCGGGAAGCATACACCAGATACCATCAGTATCTAGTTCGAGAGGCCTTCCAAGGCGCTCAACTAGTGACCTTGCCAATTGAATGATTGTCGCACCAGTTAGACACGTTACACCAGCCATCTCCATGGAATACCATCTTGACCCCTTTCTCATGACATAGCCGTAGAATGAGTTCAGAATGACCTTGTGCGCAAGTTGTAGGGAGTCATAAAGCACAATCATCTTTTTAGCCGCATCAACTTCGGTACCCGGTGCCCCGGAAGACTTGAGAGCCTCGGTTTTGCCCTTCCAAACTTTCGCCTGACCCTTGTAGTCGTAACGACGATCTCTGAAATCTCTCACAGTGTTGATGTAAAAAGGATTCTCTCGTTGGCAGATAATCGCTTCTCGAACAATGGTCGTCGAATCACGAATCTTGTGGTAAACCTTTTGACTATACATCTGTAATCGCTTTCTAATGAGACCGGCTTGCTCGTCTTCCGGTAACTCTTGGAAAGTTCGCATAGGGGCGCCAGGCCGTTTGCCTGGGAATTTCTCACTTTCAAGGGCGTGCCGGATCATGTTGTACTCGTCTCGTTTGGCGGGTAGATACTCGCCTCGCCAAGCCCAGGGCAATCTCCGATCGCAAGTCTTTCCCGGTCGGTTGAAGTCGCAAGCAGCGCAGTCTGATTCCTGGATCATGGAGTCGGGTTGTAATCGATTTGTTGTCATGATGTTCGGGTACATAGATGCGACGTCCAAGTGATAGATTAACGGCCTCTCATTCCGGTTGGGGGTCTCCTTCAGTTGTAACAACCGCGAGGCAATCTGCTCTTTGACCTCGTCGTAGTTCGTGACGTCGTCTAGAGACTTCTTTTCCTCAATTTCGATAACGAACTTAAGAGCATTGTCCAGGTCACCAAGAAGCTCATCGACAGCTCCTGGATCTACAGCGAAGTTGACGGGGATATCCGCCCGAAACACTCCTGCCTCAATACTTTCGACGTGACCACCAACGTAGGTCTCCGCCTCAAGTAAGTGTCCATCCCAAAATGACTCTTTAGGGGACATGTGCTTGTTCGGCAGTATGATTTCATGCTGGTATGCCTGCACCATCAGCAGCATCTCACATAACGTGCCCGTTCCCTTTCGTAATACGTCGTCGCCACCTAGGGGAAGAATCGTACAGAGAGAGAAGATAAAAGGGTGGATGTACTTCATGTAGAGGTAATAGGTGGCAACGGCATCTGAAACTGAGTACTCTGCTAGCGTTTGAGGTCTCTCGGCAGCATATGGTGTCATGAGTTCCGGGTCAAGTTCATCGGGGTCGTAACCAAGCTTGGCAACGGTGACAGCTTTCAAACCTCGACTTCCTTGAGGTAGGTAAGAGTCTCGGTTGACCCATGCTAAGCAATCCATATGAACACCGTATGTACACTTGTAGATATCCTCACTGTCTTTCCTCCACCCGATCTCGCGGTACATATCGATGCCATTGACACTAGCTCTGGCTTCGACGAACGGCCAATCGAAAAAATCTCCGTTGTAAGTAGCTATGACAGTCGGCCTTGCTTCTTTCACATGTGAGAAGAATCTCTCAATCACGGCTTTCTCATTTGGCTCGTTAAAGATCATGAATGGTCCGGGGTATTCGGGTTTCGGAGTGTACTCGAAATCTGCGATGTCCTCCGAGACAATCTCCCGGTTCGTGATGAGGAAACCTTGGCCATCGATCATGTACGACATCATCATAATCTGATCTATTGCGGCGTCGGGGAATTTGAGAGGAGCCTTAGTAGTTTCGATATCAAAGGCCATTACTACAGGATCTGCCTGGACAATGTGTTCCTCGTTAAGTGTTATAGTGGTGACGCCGTGTTTTACCTCGACGAAATACCATTTGCCCACTCGAATGTCTGATACACATATTAGCCTTGATAGAGACAAGCTAGTGGAACATTCTTACTCATATCAATCATTACTCTTACATGGTACGGCACATCGTACTCTCTAATATCGACAATGTAGTCGCTAGCGTCCGCAAATGAAGCATTATGTCGTCTATCGTCGTCTCGTGAATCATCAAAGAGGTCGAAACCTGCTTGTTCGCTGCCGTGGAGGTTAGTACTTGGCCATAGAGCATGCTACCTTGCGAATAGAAACTGGAGGACCTACGAAGCAACCTCTGCATAAACATCAACTGTGCCCATAGACTTCTTGTTCTTCTCTGCAATGGGCATAATATCTCGCCTCGCACTCATTAAGTCCTGGACATTTCTAAACCGCAACTCGAGAAATGTTCTTCGGTAGCCGAGTAAATGGTTCGGCATAGATAAATCTTCCTTCTCGACTCGTCGAACGCTTCGTACGACACCACCGCCGGGTACTCGTTTCAGCCATTCCTCGACTTCGCCTTCTTTTCCTTTTCGACACGCAATTACGAAGTATGGTTCATATTCAATGGTGGCCTTGAATGTCTGCCCGTCGTCTTCGATGAAGTAGCAGTCTAGTGCTGCTCTGCCGCCAGGAGACCGATCGTCGTCGAGTGCTACGGTGGTTGGTTGGACATTGACGAGCCATCCCTCTTTTCTTCGGCCTGATTCGTATCTGGCAAAGCCCATGGACTCGTCGATCTGTTGCGCAAGGAGTGTTCGCTCGGCTTTCTCGTCGGCTGAAGTGGCTTCGGTGCGCGTCGTCGAGGCGGCAAATGTGCGAGCCCGGTTGACGCCATGGTAGGCCTGCTTGCCGCCCCTTCGTACGTAGCCCTTTTGGGGGCGACGTAGAGATGTGTTGGGCATATTAGACTCGGTCGAAGAGGAGCGGACCCGAGGATTCCCTCGCAGAAAGAATAATTAAATTAGTTAGGAATCATGAATTGTCGCGATGCGAACTCTCATGGGCATCATTTAGCGACAGCGATGATTCGAACAGGGTAATTCAATTGGGATTTTGAACGTTACCCAAAGGAACTAATTGCTGCCGAAAAACTTAATATTTACTATAGAGTTGTGGTAGTAATGGAAAGAACCGATAATCCCCTATCAAATGGACTACAAACCCTTGTCTGTTTGACACGCGAGACGCGTCTTGCAACTGAGACGCGCTTTATCCCTGTCGCGTTCTTTAAGTGCTTCGATATATACATAATGATATCCAATTGTTCATACCCTTATAACTGAATATTAAAAGCGGGTCATGTACCACTAGAGCGTCATAAGCTCCAAACTGCGATTTTCATAGCACCAATATCGAAAGAGAAATTGAAGCTCAGCATTTTCAGCGCCAGCCCACCATGGCGCAAGACAACAACGAACCGCCTCGAGTGCGCGGCCCTCCGCCGGGGGTGACGACGGTGCCAGAACACGTTAAGACACCACAGATATACGAAATATTTCCCGGCCCGAATCCCCAGGACCAAGCGGGCGCAGCTACCGAGGGACAGAAAAGCTCCTCGCAACCTACGATCACGGAGGGTCTCCGATCTATAAAACGAGACGACTTTTTCAATGTACACCAAATTCCATGTGCGCGCCAGGGTTTTATGACTGGTATTGGGGCGGGTGCGGCAGTGGGCATGGGTCGATATTTCGTAGGAGGTACATAAGCATACAGCACAACATTGATTTTTTAGGCCCTTTATTTTCCAATGCGCCTTGACTAATCGCCGTATCATTCAGCACGAGTACCCACGGCAGCGAATTGGGCTTTTGGTGCATTCTTCATAGGTTCCATAATACAATGGGAATACTGCCGAGCAAAACGAGCGAATGAAAAGGCCGCCATGGCACGAGCAGTCGAGGTTATGGATAGGAAACAAGCCGAGAAGAAAGCACAAGCTGCAGAGGCAGCAAGATTAAAACGAGAAGCAGAAGAGAAGGCGAGACAAGAGGCTGCTACAAAGAAAAGCTGGTATAAATTCTGGTGAGCCCCTTCAACCTATGGGCATTCCGAAGCCTATCGTAACGGCCATTGTACTATATCAATATGGGGTATGTTGTCCTGTCCGTGTGCCATTACTCGAATCCATGCATCTCTATAGTTAACTCCTTTGACAGCTGAGGCTCTGTTGGGATGCGTCCTGCAGCAATATCGAGTCCTGGAGCCATGTTATTCGGGTAGCTTGGCGTAAATATAAATCAAATAAATAAATACTAAATCATCTCGACCATGTTGGTGCCGTGATCCTTCTGCGCCGAAAATCGCCCGACGCCTTGTTAGACCATCATACTCAGTCGTATTCACATAACGCCGCCAGTTGAAAAAAAGAGACGTTGAAAGCCAAGCTGCCGATGATGTGTTGCCGATATCAAGTCGTGACAACCGTAGTTGGTTCTGCGTCCGCAAACCGCACTCGTACCATAGAGTGTGTTCTCTCCAATTCTGCAGCACTGTTGAGTTGTTGTCGGCGGCGCTGGTTTCTCTTAGCCCTAGCTTCACTCTCCTCGCGTTTCTTATACTCAGCAAGTTGCTGCCTTCGCTTCTGTGACCGGGCATATGCTATAGCAGGAGTTGGCTTGAAGCCGATACCGTTGATACCGGTGCCGTCGTCATCCTTGTCCTCAGGGTCGTAAACCGTGATTTCATCCTCATGCCACGTAAGTGCAGCACGAATAGGGTCAACAATAATCGGCTCCTCTTCCACTGTGGACTCTGTCGCCTTACGTTTCGTTAGAGGAGGGGTGCCTGCTCGTTTTCGACTGCGCGATTTGGAATCCGAGAGTCGGTTAATTGACGGGTACGATTTCTGCAAACGACCGGAACCTCCACTCTTTATTGTTCTAACAATAGCCGGGTCTACGGCTGCCTGCAGTGTGAAGCGAGAAGATTCGTTAGGTTGAAAGAAGTTAGGATTGGCCACGTTTGTCGCTCTATTTAGGCCATTTTCACTGATGTCTCGGCGGTCGGGCAGGTCGGGTAGCTTGACACGCTTACGCGATGCATTGCCATCGTCATTGTCAAGCTGCATGTCTTCGGCAGACATGCTGCTGCTACTACCGCCATCAAAGTCGAAGATAGGTAGTTCTGGTGAGAATCTTGGGCTCTCGATAACAGGGTCGGGGCTAGCCTCATCTGTGTTCGCTCTCATAACAACTGTACCATCGGCCTCGTACTTGCGGGTTACCCCGCCCCCACTTTCAAGGGCAAGTTCTTGGAACTTCTGAGCAACCTTACTTCGAGGGCTACTGTTACCGTCTTCGACGGTTTCATCACGAGGTTTCTCAACTGGTTTGAGAGTAGGAGGTTGAAAAGAGAACAAAGCCTTTGGTAGACCGGAAGCGCCCGAGGAAGCGTTGAGAATTCGTTGTTCGTTGATTACGTCGTCACGCTTGCGCTTAGGCGTGTGCTGTAGCGGTGATGATTCAGCCATAGTCACTCTAGTTGTTGGGGATGAGAATAATAAAATAGCTGGTTATGTAACTATAATGCTCGAGAGGAGAGCATATAAGTGCTAGAGGCAAGCCATCGGAGATATATCTCTAGGCAAGGTCAGTGTAGGTAGTTTAAGGTTGAATCATATTCTCGTCCCTTCCCAAGTGTGAATGAAGCGATGGTGAATATCGGGAGCTTGGGTTAGAATGCACAAGTGTGTATTAGATGATTTAGCGAATCCTATCAGATGTGACTTTAGGATGGCACCTGCAACCGGATGTTAGATAGCCAGGTACCTCCACGTGGGTAATAGCCACGCAGGCGCAATGGGGCAAGTTGCGAGTTCCTTTGTATGCCGGACTCTTGCCTAATAGGAGGTGAGCATCATAGGGCTGGTATAACGATTGGTCCCGGGATATTCTGTGGTTGGCAAGCACCCCCCAGCTAGCTAGCTTTTTGAGATCGATGGAGACTTCTTATCGATTTGACGTACACTATTGCTTCTGTGACGAAGAGGATTATTTAACAATTGATTGCAAAACTTGTGTCCTACGCACAACTTTAAATATGAGGATTGCATTTTATATATATAAGGTTTGAGAAAATGATAAGGATTGTCTTTGTGTTATGTCCTTTTCCCGCTATTTGGACATTCCTGTTAGGGCATTTGGTTGTTGGTCTCTTAGAGATCTAAACCAATTCAACTCCAAGAGTTTAGCTCCACTCGTCTTATATTAGGTATTCAATTTTCCGAATCACATTTATAGTTCCTACTCCCATCGCATTAGTTCATTGCCTAATACGTCCATCCTTCGACGGCTTTGGAAAGTCGAACCTGAGCAATGGATCGCGACTTACCTCGGTGGAATGATGAGGTAAACGGAGTCTACAATCCGCCTTTGTACCACCGAATTACCCCGCCATAAGTGCTAGTGCTACCCCACCATCTCATGATGCTGTAGGTTAGCAAATGCTTGAAACTCTCTCCACACTTCCAATGTTGTCACCTGTCTCGTGGATTTCGTATATAGGCTGAATACATTCAATGCTCGTGCGACTGAAGCAGAGAACCGCAATTCTTCTTCCATATCTAGCTGACATCCCGCCTTAATCTAAGCTCCTGTTTTTAGAGCATCTAGCTAACACCCGCACCCCACGATAATATCAGTGACTACAGTAGCAAACAACAAACATGGCCGACGAGATATCCTTCCTCCCCCTCGGCGCGATCATCCAGTCTTTCAAGGTCGGGGGAGTCGATATCGTACAGGGCTTCCCAACCCAGGAACTCTACGCCTCCCACAATAGCCCACACTTTGGAGCCACAATTGGCCGAGTAGCAAACCGCATTTCGAACGCCAAGATCGAGGGTCTCAACGGGGGTAAAACCTACAGCTTTGTTGCCAACAATGGGCCCAATACTCTGCACGGTGGAAACGTAGGTTGGGGTAAGCGCATCTGGAAGGGTCCAAACCCCATAGGCCTACGGAAGATCCCCGGTATTGAGGGGGAGCTAAAAGGAGGAGAGACTGTCGAGTTCACACTAACGAGCGAGGATGGTGATGAGGGCTTCCCTGGCGAGATCCTCGTTAAGGTGTTCTACACAGCGGGAAAGGTCGTAGAGAACGGAAAGGAAGTCACAGTCCTGGGCCAAGAGTACGAGGCCGAGCTCACAGGTGGCGCGGAAGAGACGGTCATCAACATGACAAACCACTCGTACGATTATCCCAATCGAAGAGATATAGCGCGGTAACATGATAGGCTAACATAAACAGATACTTCAACCTTTCGGGCGGACCGACCATCGAGGGAACCGAGGTCCAATTATGCACCGATTCATACCTCCCCCTTAGTGAATGGGGAATCCCAACCTCCGGTCCGACCACATATTCCAAAGTCAAGACAACTACCCCTTTCACACTCGGTGCTGAAGAGCCAGATTTCGACGACTGCTTCATCGTCGATCCCTCCTCGTCTCCTAGTTCTGTGCCGATAGACACGCGAAATCTTCCTCTAACTAAGCTTGTTTCGGCTTACCACCCCGGGAGCAAGATTCACCTAGAGGTTTTAAGCACCGAGCCCGCATTCCAATTTTACACCGGAAAGTGGATCGATGTGCCGGCCGTAGGAGGAGCTCCTGCTCGCGGGTCACGAAGCGGCTTTTGCGTGGAGCCGAGTCGTTTCGTAAACGCGATCAACGTCGATGAATGGAAGAACCAGATGTTACTCAAGAAAGGCGAGAAATATGGAGCTCGGATCGTGTATAAGGCTTGGAAGGATTAATTATCCATTGTAATTCTGAGTAGTTGGTAGGCAGATCGCCCACGCGGGAGTATGAGCTGCATATGTTTAATTGAATTGCCATCATTAGCCAATTTTATGGACATGAGCATTTACAACTCCTCTTCGTCACCTTCCTCAACCTCCTTATCGGCAGGCGCAGTTGGCGCTTTGGCCTCCTGCTTTCTATACAAAGCAGCCAGAAAATCACTGCTACTAGCTTCCTCGATGCCCTTATCTTCACGCTTCTTCAGGAAGCGTGGGAACCGTAGACTCAATCCCCGGTCCTGGCTCACTAGCCCGATGGCGGCCGTGTACGTCGGAGATAGTGTGATATCCGCGAATGCCATCTCCCAGACCTCCTGAGGCTCGAACCAGACATCCGGCTTTGGGCCGGAGTACTTGACGAAACTAGGTTTCCTCTTGCGGGTGTTTTTGTAATTCGTTGAATTATCGCCCTCTACGTCCTTGTCATCTTCCTCTGCCGCTTCTGTGGAATCCACATCGGGTGGCCCTTCCCTAGATCCGTCGTCGTAGAATTTCCTATTGGCTTTATAGAAGGCGTCTGTAAAGCCGGACATGCATTTACATACGGCTTCGAGGGACCCTGTCGCATCGTTGCGCACGGCCATCAGGATCGGCGACCACCACTTGGCCTTCCGCCCCTGGCCGTGCCAAGCTGCCACCGGCACAAGATCTAATGTGTCGAAGGAACTGCTATAATCTTTCTTCACCTTGAGCCATGAGTCGAGGCGCTTGTCGGGCTCATACGTGGCGAGCAGCGGTTTCCGTCGCGAAGACGGCTTCTTCTCTTCTCCGTTTCCATGACTTGCGCTATTTTTTGCTTTTGCTTTGCCTTTCTTCGCTTTCGACTTTGAGGGTAGGGTAAGCGTTTCGGTTTCCTCGAGTTCTTGCGCTGTCTGATCCGGATCTTTTGCAGCTTCACTTGGTGCTGGTAAGTCCAAAAGGTTGTCAAGAATCTTGACCATAATGCCTTCGCATTTACTGCCTATCGCTTGCTTGAAGAAATCCAGCACGACTTCAGAGTCTTGAGATGTGGCATCTATGCTCTTCACCCAAGTGAAATGATGCGGTATTTCGGTGAATAAAGATCGTAGAAGCGACCTGCGCTCACGGAACGGTCGATCGAGTAGCGGCTGGCCATTGAGGTACATCAAGTCGAATGCAAATAAGCAGACGTCAATCGTGATGCTCTCTATGGAAACATCCTTGCGTGCGCGGTTTGTGAGTGTCTGAAAGTTCTTGAGCTCCCCAGTCTGCCGATCTACCGCGACAACTTCGCCTTCCATAATGAAGCTACCCACACCTTCGCCGCGAATCTTTGGTACCAGCTCCACTAGATCGGGGTACTTGTCGGTCATGACCTCCAAGTGTCGCGAGAAGATCGACACTTTGCCCTTCTCATCGCAATGGACCTGGGCTCGTTGGCCATCATATTTGAACTCGCAGGCAAAGTCTCTCCCTTGCAGCTTCGTCAGCATCTCAGATAGATCCCTCGTAATACTTCCCAGCATCGGCCTGAGGGGAATGTGTAACGTCAGATCGCATCTTATCAGCAATTCATCGCATACTCCTATCTCAAGCATGGCAGGTATAAGGTCATTATAATTAGGACGTCTGGCGAAACAAGCTTTGACGATCTCCTCAGCTCTACTCCATATCTCCGCAAGCTCTTCCTTCTTCAGGCCTTTAAGCTCGTCTACAGATTTCAAGGGGAAGTCCGCACCTGGCGGGCGCGAAAGCAAAAATGCGCGTGACAGAGCGATCAGCATTGTAGTCTTCACCGCACCGATCCGGAGGTGCTGGCATAGCGTGCGGACGATATAGCGGCTCTCCTCGCCGCCCCGGGCGTCCTGGAGTAGTCGATCCACAATCCGCTGTTTTGCCTCATTACTACCCTGCCCTTGGCTATTCGCCACTTTGACTAGGGATTGGTAGACGCCCTTGATAGTCAACAGCTTGGGCTTTCGTAATGTGAAGCTCTGCTTCTTCTTTGCTTCAAAGGCGACATCGCCCGCGTCACCGTACTTGTCGTAGATAGCTTTCAAAGACCGACCGTCTAAGCCGCAGACGTTTTTAAGCGCCTTAGAGATAGCGGAACCGCCTAGTCCAAGTTCTAGGGAGATATAAGGAGGTGAAATCGAGTTCGTAGCAAGCCATACCTAGACAGTGTAATTAGTGTCGTGTCCGAATACGAGAAACAGAGAAGTGAGTCACCGCTGGGAGCAGGCTCTCGGGGTCCCCTTCTATGAGAACACGGAGGCAGTTAACTAGGGTATCTACTATCTTTATCCTGCTTGACGTGCCATTGATAAGGACAAAGCACCGGGTGAGGAGTGCATATGATGCATTGCCTCCGTTGCTCGCCCAATGTTCCTGAAGCTGCGGTACGTATTTTGCGGGATCAAATGTCAGGGGGCTCTCATCAAAGGGTATAGCTTCGTAAACGGCATCAACGGAAGCCGCGACAGATTGCAATGACAAGGTGCCTTTGCCTTTATCTCCGAGCTTCTTCGCCTCCGGAACAGGTTTCGGAAGCTTTTGGGACGTGTCGAGAGCTTTGGTGGCCTTTGGAGAGGCAGGGGTATCGGAAGGCGTGGCAGCCGCCGGGGATCCGGGGGCGCGTCCCGCACTTTCGGCCTCTTTGTCCCACTCGGCTTGGAGCTTTCGCGCCAGTTCCTCATCTGTCATATTATGATTCTCCTCTTGAGTCAATGGCGGCCCGCTGGCCTTTTCTGCCTCCTGAACTTCCTTACTAGAATTCCCATTCTGCTTCTGCTTAGAGAAGAAGTATTCCAGACCCCTAGAAGGCAAGCCCGATGATTTCGCGCTGCTATTATTTAGCTTCCGCTTTTTTGCCGGACTGGGCATCGTGAGTCTCGGACGACCCGGAAGGGTGCGCAAATGCGAAGATATTACGCTTTAAGTCTATTAGTGAGCCATATGAGAAATGTCACTCTAGTGTGGACGGCTTTCACACTTGATTTATTGCGCGCCGTCATCAGGAACGAGGAATTGTCGATGATGCCGTCGTTATGTCAGCAGGTAATCTTTGCTTTTTGCATGTCACATTTAATTATCCGCGATATGTATATCGTGAAGCGCTTGCTTGTTGACGTAAGACACGATGCAAAAATGTGGGTACCAAGTCTTAATCCCTGACTTCACAATTGTATTATGTAATCGTTGCATGTTATTTAAGGGGTTACCCATCGCTCAAAACACTATTTCCATCGAGGATTCACTGGTCCAACTCATTTTCCACTTTAGGAAATTCATATTTATCCGACCATACATAGCCGACGACACACATATCATCGAGTTTGGAAAACGACGCCTTGAATCAATTTGGCATATGACGCTAATAGGTTCAAATTTGTCATTTACCTTGGAGAAAATGCGACGGGAGGACAAGGGACTCGTAAGCACCCGAAACCCGGCGAGAGGAGACCAATTTCAAGTCTACACGAGTGTATTTAGACCGGCATGCTACCTGAGCGGCAGATTCGATATCCTCTAGTGTTATTGGCGGTATCATACATCATGCCAAACCAAACCAAGCCACGTCCAGTTGGGTATGCACAGGCACAGTGTGACCAACATTAGCTGCAGAATATCCAACCAACTTGGTGCCATCACCGTACACCATCTGCGTATAGCCAGCCTGAGGCGTGTTCGTGACATTCTTAGTAAACTCGACACCGAGAAGAGCCGACCACTCTTTCAGCTGCTCGGCCAAGTTCAAGTAATCCACAAAATGATCGGCCGTGCCGTGGAACGTCTGCATGCGCGGATACGACCCGTTGAATCCTGGGTACATGGCCTTAGCTTCCTCTGCCCACTGCTCACCCGTCTTGACGTTCTGGCCGCTGGCACATTTCGGATCCGCGCTCTGCGGGCTTGATCCTGGAGAACCCGCGAGGCAACCAGCGGCAACGCCAGAGTAGCAAGATCCAGCAGCGAACACGTCGGGGTAAACAGCCAAGAGCACATTGGTCATCATGCAGCCAGACGATGAACCCGTAGCGTAAACCTTGGTCGGATCCGCGTTATACTTCTCAATCAAGTATTTGACCATGTTGACCAGGCCGTTACTGTCACCTCCTCCATTGTGGGTGAGAGTTTTCTGAGAAGCAACATCCTATGATTCCATTTCTATTAGCCGGCAACTCTTACGACTACATTGCCCGAGGGAGACCCACCCAGCAGTTGTTATCCTTCTTAGTAGATGGGTAGACGACTATAAACCCTTTCGAGTTAGCATAGCTATCGTAGTTTGCCACCTGATAGTATGCCGGCCCCGTTCCACCACAATAGTGGAGCTGTTTCTATGATTAACTGTTCAATCCAAGTTGTAGAAGCCCGTATAACTTACAGCGAGGATGATTGCTGGTTTTTCTGCTAGCTTGGAAGGGAGAGAGACAGCCATCTCCAAATTAGTAGGGTTCTCACCCCAGCCCGTAACCTGGGTCAGTGCCGCATAGGTTGCTGAAAGTGAGAGTAGCACGGCCATAAGGCCGGTCAGAGTAGTTCCATGCATGATGATTTCGCTTCAGAAGAAATAAACCTAAGTCGGAGTCCCAAGGGTCCATACACAATCGAGGAGACCAAATGAGATTTGAATCCAGTAGATTACTCAGGTACTTATAGATTTTTGCTAGCTCAGGTACGAAGCCGAAGCCTGGTACCGATTATCCAGACCGGGCATCGGGGCCGGCTAATTGGGCGGCCATACAGGGGCGACCAAGAGAGATGGCAGCGTCTGATGTAACCCGACACCAGAGCAGACTTGAATCGTGTAAATTGGAATCATCCCAGATCCCCGCGTTCGATTTTATCAAAGTGTATCCATGTGCTAGTCTGAAGAGCCTCCTATCCATATAATTGCTAGCGACCGTCCACGAAGTATCTTTAACAGTTATTCCTTCTCTTCGTACTCGCTTTGTGTCTCGTCAAGCGACGCATGGGTTGAGAATCCTCTCTTGGACAAGGAAATTTTGGGAAACTACACAATTATCAGTTAGACTATTATCATATTTCGGCGGGCATCACGCGAATCTACAAGGAGATTGATTCTCATATACCTAAGTTAAAAGAAACTGAGAACAGATATTACTACTGCGTGGAAATAGATCTCACCCCAAAGGCATATTTCGAACTATAAGCTTCCACCCTTTTGTACATGTGATTCATATTATATCTACAATCTTTCCGCCGTGAGCTCATGTGGTTCGTTAGAACGACCCACTACGTTGGGTGCATCAAGTTGTATGATACAATGCGATTCTAAAAATACCAATATCTCTAATACGCCTATAAAAAGTAACTTACTGCCCCGTGTGCCCGTGTTACTCAAAACGAATAACCATAAATATTATGTGAAGTTAGAATTTTATTTCAACGTCTTGGATTGTAGGTATCCTGTTAACGTTCCTGGACTCGCCACTTTCTTGCATCCCCTTTCATTTCCATTTCAACTTGGGACAGACACTCGATCGAGTCTAGCATACGCAAAAATGCGAAAACGGATCGCCGGCCCCAGCACCACATCCCGGCTTCGATCCGTCCGAGCAGGTATAGGAGCTACAGTCTTCATTGTTTCTGCAGTTTGTGTTTGGGGGCGGTTCATCAACTGGGGGCGGAGGCGGCGGCGGCGGAGAGGCAGATGAAGTGGGTGGCGGAGTAGTAGTTGACGGGGAAGTGACCCGTGTCGGGGTGCACCCAGTCGTCTGAGAGCCGTTATCCGTCCACGTATCAATGGGATACATGGAGTTGTCGTTGCAGGTGCAGTACGGCTCGAGAGTAGTTGTAAGAGTATCTGCAGTGTAGCTCTCGATGCGACAAGAAGTTACTTTACCACCATGAGGTGCCGTCAACGACACCGAGACAGTAGTAGTTGGTAAGGCCACGTAGGAGCACGGCGAAGAGGGTGAGTCGTTGGTGGGATAGAGACGGAGTGTACCGGAGCTGTCGCACACGCACCATGAGGCTGGCGTGGCTGCAGGCTTGCCGTCGAAGGCATTACCGTCACTATTAACGAAGCAATCCGCGGTGGCGGTAAGGATCTCGGGGCTTGCAATAACAGACGTAATAACAGCCTGTTGCTCGTCCCACCAGCTTTGATCAGGCACCTGCTTCGGTCCACCCCCGGCTCGAAGGAGACAAGGACAGTCTTTGTTCTCCCCTTCTGTGCATCGTTGGGTATCATGAGGCCCCTTGCAATCAGAATCATCGCATGGCGGGGAATCTGGAAACCGCACGTTAGATCATCGTTATGCATCCTCTCGAGCTCCATGAACTTACTCTTCGTTCTCTCGCGTTTTTCCGGAGGGCAGGTATTTTTGTCTTCATTTGTGGTCGAGCCAACTCCAGCGGCGGGTATGTTGATTGCCGCCAAGGGATTGTCGTCGTTATCCCCGGCTCCCTCCAGGACTGTAGCAGTCAGGAAGACGGCCACGAGAATCAACGTCTTCTTCTTTCGTGCCTGGCTCTGTATGACGGCAATCGCATCCTTGAGAACACTGGATGCGTTTTCCGCTACCTCAGCCGTGATTGATTCCCAAAAAGCATCTGACGCTGTACCCTCGAGGGGACCACCCTCCCCACTGGCAGACGATGCGGCCTCAATAAGGCAAGATGCCACTGTTGAACCCATATTAGGTTAGGGATGCGTAGGTGAAGGCTGGAGGCTTACCGTCTGATCGCTTCCTTGTTACGCGGCACTTCTGAATGGCCGCTTCGGCAGCCTTCCGTAAATTGTCTGCTATGTCCTTGGAGAATGTAATGCCAAGCGCACCAACTTCCTGACCCGTATCACTACCGGCTGCGGCAGTCTCCACGGAGACCTTAACTGTCGATGTTGTGGTTGTTGGGACATTGTTCACCGTAGTAGTCTTTGTCTCGACTGTCAGGTAATTTGTATGTCCCTCGATGTACTAGGCGGTGACTGTCAATACTCCAGATCCATCTCCCCTTGAAATTACTTACGTGGTATACTGATCCATCCCATGTCACTACCGGATTACTAGAGCCAAGTTTAGTTAGAACATATGAGTACGGGTCTCCAAGGTCCGATGTAACTGGGTTGATTCCAATTTGGCCAGACGAGGTCGGATTAATTGCGAGAATGTTCGGATTTGCGGGAGGCGGCGTGATTTTTGGTCCATCGGGGAGCGCGCTCGTGACCGTCGCCAGCATAACGCTTGCGAAGAACCATATTGAACTTGGTGCCATTGTGGTTATCCAATTGGAAGCTATCGTAGGCACGAAGAGTGGTGTAAGTCAAAACGAGACGTAAATTGAAGTTTAACGACTCGATGACCAGGGTAACTTATAGCTTTAAAGCAAGATAGAATCATCGCTACATGCTAGAAGCTGGATGCTCGTGATAGTAATATATATTCTAATAGAAGTTCTTATACGGTATGCCTTTATTACATATCAACTGCCTTCGCCGCCCCCCTTCAGCCTAGTCAAGCTTGAGTTATTGACGTTGCTAAAGATGACATATCCCATGACGCTGGGTACATAGTCTATCTATTGAGCGTAAGATAGAGAAGGATTCTATCAGGGGTTGGTATAGGCCCTAATGAGCCGCCGATGTTGGTGAGCATTGAAATCCATCAG
Source organism: Hypoxylon sp. NC0597 (assembly GCA_022432515.1). Taxonomy (NCBI): domain Eukaryota; kingdom Fungi; phylum Ascomycota; class Sordariomycetes; order Xylariales; family Hypoxylaceae; genus Hypoxylon; species Hypoxylon sp. NC0597. The sequence continues at coordinate 72,816 of JAJKLA010000030.1, forward strand.
CTTTTGTGTAAGCATCGATGTGTATGCCACAACCAACACCATTTCCAAAAACGGAACTTGAAATTATACGTTATTCATGTGTCCTAGAGAATTTTAGGTCATTTGGTATTTCTCCGCTGGTTGGTCATCATTTTTGCATAGGGTGAGCGCAGACTAAGCCTCACGACTCGATCACTTGACCGCTAACAACCAATAGCTCCCCCCCCCAAAATAGAACCTCATTGTGAGCTGTTGCCCTCGAATTACGTCAAAAGGCTGACTGCAAGGCTACCAAGATTACAATCAAGCTGGCCTTGAGAGAATATGAAGGCATATCCAGGTTGGCTATGAGTAATTCTCAGAAACTAACCCACCTTGGATTTCTTACGAAGGAGGCACATGGCGATCCTATGAAAATTCTCAAAATAGATTTACACACCTTGGGACTTACTGCTGCTTTCAATATCCTCTAATTCTAACGATTGACTAAGATATAGCCATAGTTGTTGCTTCTACTTAAGGATGAATGCTCTTAATGATATGGAAGGCTTCCTGTCACTTTCGGGTCTGTTCTCACATCTGGCCCCTTACGACACACTTCTCAGTCCAGACTAAAGCGTGAATTTCAATATTGGATTACTCTTCTCTTCACAATTTCCCGATACCAATACTCCAATAAACCCCATATACAATGCCGTCGCTCTTTGGCATTGTACTGTTTTGCGTTGTGCTATGTTTAGGAGGCACCGCTCGAAGCTACCTCATCGATACAGCGTCATGTGGCAGTACTTATATCACCTCATATTCTTGAAGATATTTTACTTTATATTGACTTATTACAGATGACGTCGGATTAGTTAGAGAATTAGTGGAACAGGCGCTTACGATGGCCACCGCGACTTCAGAGTAAGTAATGTCTGGGGCTCCTTTCTTCCCATTCCAGAATGAAACTTAGGAATAATATGGGATGCACTGCGTGGTTCCCGGAGCAAATAATTCACAAAAAGCAGCCATCATTAACTCCAGTTGCTACAGTGCCATCGGGGCCGACCCCTTGGATGCCTACACGACTTTCCTGCTTGCACAGTTATTCAATTCTCCTAACGGGAACGCACAGGAGGAGGTCCAAAGTGAGCCCTGAAGGTCCATAAGCTGTAGAGTTTGTTACTAAGCCCAAAGACAGAAACATTCCAGAAACGAACGGCGCCGGACGGGAAAATAACGGGAATCCTCTCATTCCGAGAGGAGAAGACGGGTGCCATCTCATCGCTCCCGTCGTACGAAACAGTCATCTTCTGTGACGAGACACGACTTGAAAAGGTCGACTGGAGTGACCAACTGTGGTATGTACGAAAACATCTCGATTGAGCATTTTAAACTCCCTTTTCTAGAATCATCTTCGAGCTTCTCCTATGTCCATTGCTAACCTTTCACAGTGAGTTATAACATTTTAATAGGGCCGAGAAAATGATGAATAAAATGCTAACACAAGATGTTTTCGTACACCAGACGACAGCATGATAGAGGACTTGCACAATATGAACAACGACTGCAATAACGCCTTCATGTACACGGACACATTCGAGAACAAGCCGGACGCGATCCAGATATGTCCATGGTTCCTCCAATATGTGAGAGCCAAGAAGTACCACACGACCAAGGATCTGACCTCGACCCGCGCTAAGCTCGCTGTGGCCGGCCTGGACAAGCTGATCACTAAGGTACTATATAGACCGATTGACCTGCTGACTCTCTGGGATAAATGTATGCTCCATGAGATGATGCACACCAAAGCGGGTGGCTTAAAGGACGACGTAAACGGATTCAGCGGCTACGGATGGAAAAACTGCAAGAAGATTTCCACAGATGCTGATAAGTGTTTCGATAACGCCGACTCCTTTGCGATCCTGGGCAGTGCTCTGTATTGGAAAACCCAGGGCAGGGAGATTGACGACGACGGCAAATTCACCAGCCCTCCAACCGGACAAAGTAGTAACATAGGTTTCGTGGGTTTCGTGGGTTCAGGGGCTGGGCGCGGCTCAGATACTATGAAAAATGATGCGGCAAAACGGTTCATGTAAGATGTAGGACAAATGGTGTTTTAAGCAGATAATAATACAGAGAAATTAGAGAGATAACACCAGAATTTCGTAGAGCGGATGTTTCGACGCAAGTTCTAATAATATTGTGATGAAAGTCTTAAGACCATACCCATCGCTCAATTACCCAGTCTTTCAGTATGTCTTCGGCGGCTGTACCTTCGACCGCTGGTCTGTCCCAGTTCACCGTCAACTTGCCATACGCTTCATCTTTTAACAGACCTCTCAGCGGCATAAGCGCCTCCATCTCGTGCTCCCGCCACTTGTTGGACCATGAACCGATCGGGTATAGCTCGACATGCAACCACCGCAGGCCCTCCAATTTCCGCATGTCCTCCCAGGTTTTTAGCCATTCGCGGCGGCAGTATTCTTCTCTCTGGATGAATCTGCGGTTCAGCCTTCGCTTAATCCAGCCCTGATCTGGCCGTTGCACATCGATAGGCGGCTTGCCCGGTCGCGAGTGGAACTCGAGCCGCCGAATCCACGACGCGTATGACGAGGCGGCGAGCAACGTCACCGTGTCGCGGGAGCCCACGGAAAACGTATTGGCGCTGTAGAGTACGGGCAACGCTTCGGCGTACGCCCGAGAGCATGTCATCAGCAAGCTGAGGAGGCGAGCCTCGCGCACCGCGGTAACCTGCGGCCCTCCCACTGCGGGTTGTTGCAGCCCGATGAAGCGAGGGAGGCCCTGCGTATGGACGGGAATGGGCGAGCAGTCCAGGGCAAAGCGGAAGATCTTGAGCCGCAGCTCGAGAGGAAGCTTTCCGAAGAGCGGCGACTGACTTTGCGGGTGCTGCGGGATGGGAGGTTGCTGTTGTGGCCGTGGCGGAGGATAGATCCATTCGTACGGTATGGCTTTTTTGGGGCGACGACGGCGACGTCCGGGACAAAGTAGAAAAGCCATCTGGGCGGATTGATGAATGTAGTGAGATTGTAATGCGAACGCCCCGTAAGCAGAAGGGAATTCCTAGTATTAAGTATTTCTAGAACGTTCCGGGTGTTGTAGGGCAGCCGGTATTCATGCTGCGCCTCACTGAAAAAGAGATGTTGGTTATGACCCTTACGCGCCACCCTACCAACGTGTGAGGAATTACTTTCGCACAATATTTTCTCTACCCAAGCTCTAGGGACGCATCACTTAGGTAGGTATTTTATTCCCAGCTCAGTGCGTGGTTAATACAGTATCAATTAGCGTGCGAAATATTGCACGCGGTGAGCGGATCTGAGTAGAGCGGCCCTCATCCTGCGTAGTGTCATCATCTCAGGCTACGGTACATATAGTAACTTGACTTCGATTTGGACGACCTCAAAAAATCATGTTAGTATAGGTAAATTGATGGTATTCTTAAGAATCTTACTAACTAGGTCCGCGAGCTCGCTGGCGACTAACTCGAGCCGCCCGCACTAACAACTGCGCACACAAATCGCCATATAGTTTTGTTAGTAACAAGAACACCGCTTTCTTAGATTCAGTAATTGCCCGGCACTTTTCACTCCCAGACATTCGCACAGTATCTTGCACCATAAGTAGGTATGGATGATGTCATTGTTAAAGTCTTATAAGTCAACATCTCAACTATGTCGTATTGATGGTCTAAGATAGATATGGCAGTCATCTCTTCGGTTAACCGCGACATCTATTTGAAGTCCGTCGCCTAGAACCGAGTGTCGATCACAGCTCCACAGTGGTCATGGGTTTGCCCAGATTTTGATGCAAGGGGATTAGATGCTAGGCATTATCGACGGCTCTTCTAGGCAAATGTAAGTGATAATTGTGGATCGACTATAACGAAAGCGATTTGCGGGCCGTGTTATGCCTGCGTCGATCTCCTAGTCTGGAACAGGAGTTCGTTTCATGCATGGCATCGACATCTGAGCGGTGACGAATTAGCGTACATATATATACCCGATGTTAGCTTTTTAGCGGGCTTCGCAACGTTTCCCCCTTTTCAACTATTCGAGCTTATTTGACAACAGCTTCTTATATCAGTCTGTCAAAATATACACCTAATCAACGATCCAACATGGTGAGTTTGTTCTATCTATAGAATAGATCCACAAGAACTTCGCTAAATGGAATGGTTAGGCTAGGCAGCTGTCAAAAGAAGAGATCCAAGTCTTCAAGGAACTCTTTGATTCATATGTAAGCACCTAATATATACCCATCAAGTAGCTTATTGTGAGTCTAACATGCCTCTCCTAGGATGTAGATAAGGGCGGTTAGTACCACTCCGGTTATCCCACCTTTGAGATTATTTACTTGGCAGCATCTGTTCGTGACTTGTTTACTAACAGGTTCACTAGGCAACATAAGTGTGGAAGAGTTCGCGAAGGTGATGTCCCAGAGCCCAGGGAAGGCCCCGACCGAAGCCGAAGTAGAGCAAATTATCAAGGAGGTTGATCTTGATGGTGATGGAACCATCAACTTCAATGGTATGCCTTACAAGAATTTTAATCTTATTTCTTTCTTTACATATGCCCCCATGTGGCTACTCACAAACCTAAAGGTGCAAGGTTAGCTAATATGTGACAGAGTTTATTACCATGATGACTGGGCAGCCATATCCGCCCCAAGATGAAGATGCAGAGTATGCCAAGGCATGGAAACAATTTGAACCATCTCTGAATGGATCAATTACGCCGAGTCAACTTCGGCAATTGATGGCTGGGCTGGGTGAACCTGTCACCGATACCGAGATTGAACAACTTATCAACAATGTGGATGGAGAAGGAAAGCTCAGTTGTAAGTCAATCCCGTATCTACTATATCATATGAATAGGAGCCGGAAAGTGTGCCTAACAGATATCCAGACAAGGAATTCGTGCACTTCATGAAGAATAGGAATGTGGAGAATGACATTGTTAACGGATATTCATGAGGTTGACTTCTCCTTAATACTCACAGGACAATATTCTATTTGATACGTAGCATGGGAGGTTATTCACCCTACACCAATACAACAAGAAATTAATGAAGCTACGAATCTATTCAGAGAATCGTACAACCTGAGATCACCTAATCTTGAAACGTGCACAGCTGAGCATCATCGAAGATCAAATATACCACTAACAAGAAGATAAGACGATCTAGTGAATAGAGTATTTGATTGGGTAGATGTTAAAAGTGAATTTCTTGAGTTAACAATTCTCCCCAAACTTTTGAGCCCCACGATGGACTACCCGAACCTCACGAACGACAACAGACACTTCAACCTCGCCAACAACAACAACAACACTGCCAACACTAACTCATTCCTCACCAGCAACTCCTAAAAACTCGTTACAGCAGACATAGTCTCTTTATAGGTGGTCGAAGATGTGGTCGATTCGGAGGTTTCCCTTGGTGGTATAGTTGGCGACGTATCGCTCACCCCAGGGCTGCAGCTGGTTGTCTATATCCAGTTAGCTTCTGTGTACCTACATTTCACCATACCAATGCTCAAATCTTACCGTAAGTCTGTTCGGGCTTGGTGGCACAGATGAAGATGAAGGTATCGTTGGTGGCCTGTTTCAAGTCGAAGTTGGGGTACTCAGTAATGATCTGGGTGTACGTCTCGTTGGTAACACCGGGTCTGAGTCCGTCGTAGTCGACAGAGATACCCATACTGGTGAGTTGAACCTCAAGCTCCTTGTAGTAGCCGATCGTGCGGGTCGTGTGCAGGGCAATAGCATCCCATACCAGCTGGGTACGGCGAGCATCCCAGTTGGAGTCTCCATACTGCTCGATGAACTTCCTCGAGGCGATGGCACCATCGACCTCGAAGCGGTGGTCGTGAGAGGTGACCGGAGAGTTGGGGGTGGTGTCCCAGCCGAGATCGTGCAGAATCGCGGACACGGCGTGAACCTCGATATCAACCGAGTTCTTCAGCGTCTCATTGTTGGCAATGAGAAGAGATCCGAAAAGCCAGGAGCGGATCTGGTGCTTGTAGACAGCTTCACTGCTGTGGTTGCGAGTGAATTCCCGAGCAAGACGGACGATAGGGGTGTCAATAACAGTCACTCCGGCAATGGTGGTGTTCGGGTACGGCTTGTTCGAGAGAACGGGAACACCGTGGGGCTGGTAGTGCGGTGGGTATGCGGGTCCGGCAATGGCAGCGGCTCCGATGCCAGTCACGCTGGCGAGAAGCAGGCTGAGGCTCTTAGAGATTTGCATGTTGGCGGCTGGTTCAAAGATGTTCGGAGACGAGTCACGATTGTTGCTGGTTTGAGTGGTTTGAGCATCGAAAGAACTGCTGAATTTAACATCATTATATACACTTTATGATTCCTAGAATCGCTTCTCTTCCACATAACTCAACGTTCAAATTTGTCACAGATCACCATCTCGTCACGCGAGGTATCACTGTCACTCCAGGGCTGGAATGCAAGTGTCATGTCGAGTTGGTGCAAACAACCCTCGAAGTAAGATTGTATTGGACGGAACTTGGTGACATAGTAAGAACAAAACATGACAGCTGCAAAAACTTGTGAAGTTAGTAAGTGAAGGGGAGCTGATATGGGGGAGTGAGGCTCCCTTTCCTATTGGTCCGGGATATGTTCTATCCCCAAAGCCGGTCAAGGGTAGCATTGAGATTACTAGTGCGACCCCGACGGAGGTATTTCACGCCCTAACAAATGTAACGTACTCTATGACCGAATTTATCCTAGAAGGGGCAGATATCCGGAGGTTAGTGCTCGCTTACCACCGAAAGCAGTGTAGTAGTAGTTTGCTACCAAAAAAATTACTAAGGGGCGAAGGGCGATCATTTCCAAACGAATATATACAGTAATGATCCCCAACACACAACGATTTTGGAATCAACTATAATTAAAGCCTCACGCGGCAGTTGCTGACCGAATACGGATTAGTAGGATGGGGGATCTAGATCAAGCTTCCTAATCTACTCCATATTCCTTGGCCGCATGGAAGTCCCTGCATAAACTCTCCGACGTGATGCTTATCTTGCTGGCGATTGGTAAACACATTCCCATCTAGTGCGGCCCGCAAAGCTTGTCGGGATTAAGAGCGAATTTCGGCTATCGTAAGTAGCAGCTGCAGACTCTGCGATATCTTGCGTGCTTCTGGCGTGCTTCTACTTACCAACTCTACCCCCAAATCGTTGAGATGTGGTTGTTTCCCCTGTCTCTACAGTAAAGATGGTCTATAGCGATATATCAAAAACAAGCATAGTTCCCCATATTGGTCACTTGAGATCCATGAAGGAGTAGTAGGCCAAAGAGTATCGCAATAAAATCTATATCCATTCTTGATAAGATAATGTGATTAGATAGGTATTTAGGGCGTTGTTGCCCGATTCACTTTTCTATGAAATATTGATCTTGAGACTCGCCAGAAGGCGAGGGGAATCTCAATTTCTCGTTACGGAACTCTCAGCGATGCCTATGATAAACTGCGACAATGCGGTTCCCTTAGCGCAACAAGTCATCGAAAATATTCCCTTTCTAAACCCTTCTTTATATGTCGCACATTTGAGGTTTCACCTCGTTGACGCAATATCTACATTTTTGGTCTTATGTTGTTGGTCGAGTCATATCACTGATTAGCGGCCTTGGTATCATGACGCTATAGCCCCCTTTTACTGTATCCGGTTCATCCGATGCTATGCCCCAACGGAATGGCCACGGCACATAGTGCTGATCGAAGAGGAAGCGAGTGTCTGTGGTATCTAAGGGTGAATTTGGAGAAGCGCATGCTAGGAGACGCGGGATGCGAATTGTGCGTGGCATTGTGTTGAGCTGTTGTCCATAGTGGCAAAAGGCGTTCGCTAAAGATACAACGATGGCCTATATGGAAGCTCGTGTGCAGTGTTTAGCACGCCTTATCTACTGCACGTTACATTAAACCTAGGTAGCGAAATCAAATTGAATACCCTGCTTTATGATTTCTCGTTCCGTTCGCAATTCATAGTGTTGCTCTTAAGTACGTTGAATCTTGGTCAAGTGAGAGGCTTCTTGTTCCAATGAAGAAAGTGGCATATAACACGAATCTAAGTGGGTATCGCTTATCCTTTAATATAAAATCCGTAGCTAGACCGGCCTAGTAACTCTTACATCAGCTTATAGGTCGATTACATAGGCCATGATACTCTACCAAGAGTTAAGGTATGCGCAGCAGACATTGGTTAATAGATACTTGGAGTTGAACATCTCAGGGTCCTGGCACCAGCGCATTCATATCGCTCTGGGAATGTACGACTGTGGCGCTGCTCCTTGCATTCCGGGAGGGTCTCCAAAAGGTGGCGAGATTAGTACCTCATCATAGTAATGTGGGTATGCTGGTACTTCCCACTCATCTAACCTCGAAGGTTGATCTAAATTGTACGTCTATACTCAACTTCATCGGCTCGAATTCTCCTAGAGGGGCACTAGCCGTGAACAAAGCTTTGACTCGCGTCTTATTTGTCATGCCCGAAGTGGCGTAAATAGTGGCATCTCTTGGCCGTCGTGTCTCTTACGCGGTTGGGTAGGTTTCAGGTCTTGGTATTCATATATGCCAGGTAGATATCCTACTCTTTTAAGGTAGACGGATAGGTTAGCGGCATCTCGCTGCGTGTCATGTATCATCGTCTTCTCTTGGTTCTCGAGTTTGGGAATCTCCATGTTGGGTCCGAGGCTTCTTGGCTGCCAACAGTTTTAGGATGGAGTTGCTTCGTTCCTTGGCTGGCATCCTGATCTGTAATTATAATTGAATTACGAAGAGATGAATTGTTTTATGTGGCTGGGCAACGTTAAAAGGGAGCTTGTATCCAGGTCGATTTCTATCTTGATCTTAGGACTCTTATACTGTTTTCTCATTGTTTTTCTCTCTACTATTATTTTGGCTTAGATTTACCATTGCGTTTGGAGTTGTTAGAAAAAATGGAAAAGGGCATACCTCCAGTCCCAGAATTCATCACTTCCTATCCATTGGATGGTCCATCAGCCTTCACTGTATCGACAGAGAATCATGCCGCTAACCCGTACGCCGAATATGAGGTGGACGAGAAGGGCCAGAGCGTTAGTATGAGTGCAACACGGGTTAACTCACCGGATGCTTCAATACATAATGGCAAGGAGGGCCACGATCTCGAAAAGGCTAAGAGTGACGACGATAATATCGATATTTATGATCCGAACCGACCGAGGTTCAACTTTTCTCGGCGAATGTAAGCATCCATCGAGAATTCTCACCATCAAACTTCTCAAGATACTCAATACCGTGTGGTGCAGAGCTCATTTTACCTGGGCCTGGTTTACCTTGTCTATGAGTACTGGCGGGTTAGCTTTATTGATATATGCCCAGCCCCACCAGTTCTCTGGACTCCGTCAGATTGGGTTCGCTGTCTACATCGCCAATATCATAATATTCGCCGGTATCGTTGTTGCCATGATGATGAGATTCGTACTCCACAAGGGCACCTTCACGACATCGATTACCCATTCTCGAGAAGCCTTCTTTGTCCCAACCATCTTCCTTGCCATCGCGACTATCATCACGGGCACACAACGTTATGCAATATCTGAAGGAAGTACATCCAGCGTATGGCTTATCTCGGCCCTCTTTTGGGGATATGTCGTCGCGTCATTGTTTGTCGCAATTGCCCAGTATAGTTATGTCTTCAAGACACACGATCTAGGCCTCCATACTATGATGCCGACATGGATCTTGCCTATTTTCCCCATAATGTTATCTGGAACAATTGCGTCAGTTATCGCGGAGACGCAGCCTCAAATGAACGCGGTACCCATCATCGTGGCTGGCCTGACCTGCCAGGGTCTAGGCTTATCTGTTGCATTTATGATGTATGCCCATATGGTGGGACGCCTGATGTCACGAGGTAAGTTCAGTCCGATGATTTATTTGAGGGACCTTTGGCTAACTCACTTCAGGCATGCCAAATCGTGAGCATCGAGCGGGTCTATTCATGAATGTTGGCCCACCGGCATTCACGGCTTTGGCGGTTATTGGTATGGCAAACGGTATTCCCGACAATTTTGATATTAATATGGGTATGATACTTGATATGACGGTGATCAGACCCATAGCAGTCGTGGCTGCTATATTTCTCTGGGCATTATCGTTGTGGTGGTTTGGTATTGCTGTGGTGTCCGTCATCCTCTCGCCTCCTCAATACTTCCACCTTAACTGGTGGGCGATGGCCTTCCCGAACACAGGCTTCATCTTGGCTACCATCTCTATCGGCAACGAGCTACAGCATGAAGTTATTCGCTGGCTTGCTACTGGCATGTCGATCTGCCTGGTGCTTACGTACTGCTTCGTGTTATTTAGCCTAGTACGAGCAGTCATTGCCCAAGATATCATGTATCCAGGCCGCGACGAGGATGTCCTAGACGGAACAGATACCTGAGAATGATTAGCACGGTTGCCCCCTTTCTACAAGCATAGACGGACGCTTGTCAATCATCAGGCCCCCTCAGGTGCATACACGGGGACATTAGAAATAGAAGATTGAAGATTGGATATTATTGAGATATGAAGCCATACTACATATAGAGACGCGCATATATAGAATGAATTTATACATAGACGCATTGATCAAAAAAGGTTCAGGATGAGAAAAGGGTTTCCCCAGAAAGGCGCGTATTACATAATCCATAAAACAGACCGAGGCTAAGTGGGGTCAGCTTATCAGATTAAGCTTTGGCCCCGCGTATTATTTTAGCTGGCCTTTGATTGGATGACCTCACCATTTTTCCATTTACTTTATGTCGAACTGAAGCTGCTTTCCCTCTCGACGGCATCAATCTGTCTTCTATGTCCATCTAAAGGCATTTTTGACAATGACTTGAGGGGCTCAGACTGAAGCGACCCTAATTAGTGACGAGGTCTTTATATGCGTTACGTATATCTGGTGACTATCACCTAATCCAGACTTTCCGATTCTTCGACCATGGCTATCCGCCGAGCTGCATTGCGCCAAACGTCCCTCATATGCCGACCGATCAGAACCACAAATCCAACCATACGTCAATGGACGAGACTTATAAATACAGAAAGTGGAGGTAGAGATGCCGGGAGTAGGCGTGGAGGTGCTGGAAAATTCTTAGCTGGCATGTTGGTGGCCCTCGCAGCTGGAAGCGCAGTTGCTCTATACCCCTCTATGACCAAAGGACCCCCGAAACCGCGTGAAGCAGTCATCGAATATGAGAAGGAACGGCCCGCTGCCGAATCCAAAGAAGATAATCGAGACCTGATAAGCAGTCAACATATCCAAGTGAAAAAGAGCTGGGAGAATCCAGGTGTTTATGCTTGGGGTTCCAACTCAGGCCGAGTAGCCGCGCCCGACTCTACAGAAAACGTCATTAAAACGCCGCGGAGAATACGATATTTTGATGGCCAGCTTCTACGGGATCTTAAGTTAGATCGGGACTTCGGAGCTGCCGTGACGGAAAATGGCGATCTTGTACAGTGGGGTGTGGCGTTCTCCCCGCTAAACCCAACTCCCGCCGAAACTTTGAGGGGCAAAAATCTCGTCAAGATCGAAATATCGCGTGATCGTATCATTGCTCTAGGAAAGAATGGGACTGTCTATTCTATCCCCGTATCCGCTTCAGACCAGACGTCGGGCGAGAAGCCCCACCAGTCGTCATCTTCCTGGTTCTCATTTTGGTCCAGTCCAGAAACAGTCAATTATCGGTTACTAAAGCCGAAAAATCTAGGCTGGGGCGAAAGTATCGTCGACATAGCTAGCGGCCTAGAGCATGCTCTCCTTCTTACATCGAAAGGACGTGTGTTCTCCGCTGCTTCCAGCACGTCTGATTTTCCTTCTAAAGGTCAATTGGGTATACCGGGTTTGACCTGGGCCACACGACCTAAAGGGCCGTACGATGAACCCCATGAGATTCTTGGACTGAAGGGTTTCAAAATTGCAAAGATTGCTGCTGGCGACTACCATTCTCTTGCCCTCGATAGCGATGGGCGAGTCTTCGTGTTCGGCGACAACACTTCCGGTCAGCTAGGATTCGAGGTTGAGCCTCAATTCCCATTCGTTGATGCTCCGATTCCATTGCCGTTCAATAAGATTTACAGCGGCACCGGTCAGCAACCACGCGTTACGTCAATCGCTGCTGGTGGAGCAAATTCATTCTTCACGGTGGATGCGAAGCGAATAGCGGGGCAAAATGAAGAAGCTGGTCAAGTTAGGGATCTGGGCCGAATAACAGCTGACACTTGGGCGTGTGGTTCTGGCATCTGGGGTAGCCTAGGCACGGGGAAGTGGACACACGTCTCACTTGGTCCATCTAAGATCAAGTCGCTCTCGGGGCTCTTTGAGTGGGACGAAAAGAAAGATTCAGCTGTCCCAATCCGCCTGGCGCGATTAAGTGCTGGGAGCACTCATGCCGCAGCTGTGATGGACAACGTAACATCTGTTGATGCATCGAACGGTACTCCAGATAATGATACGAATTGGGGAGCGGATATCCTATTCTGGGGCGGGAATGAGCATTACCAGCTTGGTACTGGCAAGCGAAACAATCTCTCCCTGCCGACTTACATTGAGCCCCTTGATGGTGGAGCGGCGGATGCCGAGAAAGGACGGAAAGGGGAGCACCATAGGTTCCAGATCACCCCGAGAGCAACTGTGAGGATCGGCGAGGGCGGCACCGGACGAAAAGTCAGTGTTGAACAACGAGTGGAGTGCGGTCGTTTCGTAACGGCGGTTTATTCCGCAACATAAAAGTTATCTGTATATGAAATGTCTTGGACTTAACCTAGGATGTATACTAGAACCCAGTCAAATGCACCTGGGCTGGCGGGGGTTACGGACTAAAGATGCTTGGCTAGAGCATAAGGTCCTTCGATCGTTTTGGATCCATATAGATACCCCCTTCTCAATCTATAAAATACATGTAGTTATATCTAACGTTCATTTTCAGCGGTGCCGGCTCAGGATACTACGTTGAGTCTAGGTTTTCCTCCAAGCGACAAGTCGAGAGGGTGATAGCTCGGGATAATCTTTAACCGAATGCCCTATTATGCTAGGAAACACTATACAGGTATGTTTTTTATTCTTGGTACTTACACAAGTGCGTTGTGATACTCCTACTAAACGAGTGTTACTGTAGACGCGGATAGTAGCAGTGATTCGCCTCAAGTTCTGAGGTTTCCCCGCACTGAACCCTTAACGCTCGAAAGGATATCCGACGCTGATCGGACTCGAGTCTATCACCAGTCGATTTGGCTACCTTCTAAAACGATACACGTTCTCTTTTATCTGGTGGTCATTATTCGAGAGATTATTTCTGGTCCCCCTAATTCAGTATCTTCGCGTATATGAGTCGTTGTATCGGATCTTTCCCCGACGGTCCCGCTTGTTTCCCCTCACCACCAACCGAGTGGTTTGGTGTGCCAATCAAGAAATACTAGGGAATCCGTATATCCTGTCAATAAAAGTTGAATTATGAACAATAATTTGAATCCCAGGAATTGACGGCAGTCCACTTCAACGTTCTACTAGGTAATCATGTCTGTCTCAAAGACCCACCCGGTGTCTCAGCCAGACTGGAACAACCTCGACGTTCTTCACAAGAATACCCTCCCTCCGCGAGCCAGCTTCTACGTGCATAACTCTCAAGAAAATGCTTTATCATACCTCGTTACGAAGTCCAACTCATATTGTCTATCGGACATTTGGAAATTTAACTTTGCCACAAACCCATTTGAAGCTCCAAAGGGCTTTGAGGACCCGACTTTCAACACGGCAGAATGGGACGACATAACCGTGCCTAGCATGTGGCAGCTTAATGGCTACGGAAAAGGTCCTCACTACACTAACGTCAACTTTCCAATCCCTGTGGATCCGCCCAATGTTCCATTCGAAGAGAACGAAACTGGTTCATATGTCAGGAAGTTCACTGTCCCAGACTTTCTCAGAGATTATCAGCTCCGACTAAGATTCGAGGGCGTAGACTCTGCCTTCCACGTCTGGATGAATGGGATGGAAGTTGGATACCATCAGGGGTCGCGAAACCCATGTGAATTCGACATCACTGATTTCGTGCACAAGACAGATGAAAATACACTTGCTGTCCGTGTTTATCAGTATTGCGATGGGACTTACATTGAGGATCAGGTGAGCTTTATCGACACGAACCTCCCTTCAATTTCTTAATTAATAATGGGAATGCTTTCTATCAACCTAGTCAGTATTGATTAAATACTTGCTCTACCAGTACTAATTACTTTACAGGATCAATGGAGAATGAGCGGGATGCAAGTGTCATGACTGTTCGAACTTGGATCTGAGCTGATTTCCCTATTAGCTATCGAGACGTTTATCTCCTGGGGTTTCCGGCTGAATCGCGCATTGAGGATCTTTTCGTCCAGACAAAACTAGATAGCCAGTATATTGACGCTGATCTCGAAGTTCGCGTACTCGTCACTGGCTCGGGAGAGATTCGACTCGATCTCTTCAACTCGTGGAAAACAGAGATCGTCGCTACGGAGACGAAGATAGTCTCTCAGGGGTACACCGAATTTTCACTACCGATTAAAAACCCCTCTAAATGGACGGCAGAAACGCCGACATTATATCATCTTGTCGTCTCCTTGAATGATTCTAGCTTCATTGCCCATCGAGTAGGCTTCCGACAGGTAGAAATACAAGACGGACTCATCAAGGTCAACGGTAAACGAATTGTTCTTAGAGGAGTGAACCGACATGAGCATCACCCTAAATACGGGCGTGCTGTGCCGTTTCACTACATGAAGAGGGATCTCATGATTATGAAAGCCCACAATATCAATGCTATTCGAACCTGTCATCAGCCAAGCGACGTCGGGCTATATAATCTCGCTGATGTGCTAGGTGTAAGTTCCTAAGGCGTCTTTTCAATGTCATGTTACTAATTGGTGTAGTTCTGGGTTATGGACGAAGCCGATCTCGAATGTCACGGTTTCGAGTCCATCTGTTAGTTCTATTCTTAATGTGTCACGATTATGACACTCATTTTAACTTGAGTATAGGCGACGCGGCGCTCTCCCCTGCACAGAGAGCTCTTCCATTTCGTGAGAGGCAGCTCCTGACCCGGAACAATGCCGCTAAATGGACCACAGACAATCCCGCCTGGGAGAAGGCGTACGTCGACCGCGCCAAGCAGCTAGTTCGTCGTGATCAACTTCACCCTTCCGTTATCATATGGTCTCTAGGGAACGAGGCTTTCTTCGGCCGAAATTTCAAGTCAATGTACGATTGGATCAAGCCGTACGATGATAGCCGGCCCATTCACTACGAGGCCGACATATATGCAGAGACAATGGACATGTACTCTATGATGTACCCGCCGATTGAGAATATTATCGATTTTGCCAAGGACGAATCTAAGAGTAAACCTCTGGTCCTGTGCGAGTTTGTCCACGCAATGGGCAATGGCCCCGGGAATATTAAAGAGTACATTGACGCCTTCTACAAGCATCCGAAGCTCCAGGGCGGCTTCGTCTGGGAATGGGCAAATCACGGTCTCTCAACCAATGATAAAGAAACCGGCGAAGAATTTTATGCGTATGGTGGAGATTTCGGTGACGTGCCAAATGATGGCAACTTCATCATGGATGGGTTGTTGTATTCCGACCACACACCAGCCCCCGGATTAGCCGAGTACAAAAAAGGGATAGAACCGGTCCAAATCGTTTCTTACACGCCCGAAGCAGCAACCATCATAAATCGGTACGATTTCGTTAATCTCGATCATTTAGAATGCAAGTATGTGGTGTTAAGTGAAGGCATGCCGACGTCGAACGGTAGCATTGACCTTCCCTCCGGCATAGGACCAGGTCAAACAGCCGAACTTAGGCTTCCGCCTTTTTCGACCAATTTGGATGGGGAAATGATAGTACAGCTATCATTTCACGAACGAAAACCTACCCTAATTCTGCCGGCTGGGCATGAAGTCGCTTTTGGGGAGATGCTAATAAAGAGCTCCGCCATCCCTCTCGCACCTGGACTTCGCACGCCAAATAAAGTCACTATCACTGAGACTCCAAACCTTCTGACAATTACTTCCACGGGCGCAGTAGTATGGAAATTCTCGCCAGTCCACGGAAAACTGATCTCTTTAACAAAGAATTCCACCGAGTTCTTGGCCACGAGCCCCGATTTCACCGCTTATCGGGCGCTTACGGATAACGATGCTCCTCAAGACGGGAAAGACTGGAAAGACCGGCTACTGCATCTAGCGAAGACACATACGCGCAGCTGCACTTGGGGAGTCAGTGCGGATGGGGACACGTTTGTCATTCAAGTCCAACAGCGATTTGCTCCGCCGGCCCTTTCTTGGTCTATTGATTTAGGCATTACCTACACGTTCAGCGCATCCGGTGGCGTCGCCATTCGCGTCAAGGGCACCCCAAAAGGTCAAAATCTACCCCGCACACTACCGCGCATAGGTCTCAGCATGGAATTACCAAGCGGGTGGGCTGGTGGAAGCGGTAATAAGGAGCCGGCGGTGACTTGGTACGGTCGCGGACCCGGCGAGAGCTACAGGGACAAGAAACTCTCCCAACGCACTGGGATATATCAAGTCGCCGAGGTCTCCGAGCTCTGGACCGACTACGAGTTCCCACAGGAGGGCGGCAATAGAACAGACACACGATGGGTCAAATTCACCAACGCCGGGGGCGAATCAATTACAGCGCAGTTTGCGGATCCAGCCACTGAGGGAAGGGAGAGGAAATTATTCGATTTCAACGCCTCGCATTACCGCATCCCTGATGTGGAGGCGGCAAAGCATCCGTATGAGCTCCGCAGAAAGAGAACGGAGAATGTTGTGCTGAGACTTGATGCGGCGCATCATGGGTTGGGTAGCGGCTCATGCGGACCACGGACTAGAGACGAGTATTCGCTACTGACTGAAGAGTTCGAATTTCAGGTCTTGTTGGTGTAACCACACCCACAAAGCATGAGCACAAATGCCTGGATTAGACAGGCCACCTACCTTGGGTTCAGCACGGCTGTACAATAGGAATAGGCGGTGGGATCGAGGGGTTAGCCTTACTGGTCCGTAAGCCCCTGGATTTCAATCATGAATTCGCGGCGATGCAGGGAAGCGATAGATTTATCGAGATGCTGAGCCTTCCCCTAACCACTAAGATATCGTAGATATTTGGTAATTGTATTAAGGCTTTCTCACGCCACTCCTGCCACACCTCCTGCTACACTCGTTACATTTCGAGGTTTTCAAATTGATTCACACGCAAAATCTTCGCGATAGGAAATTCTTAATAAGGTTCTTCAGTTCGACGCAATAGCCCTCGTAAAACTCGGGTATAACCCTTTGTAAACTCAGGGCAAAACATTCTCAATAACCAGTTGGACGTTATTCCGGAATTCTGTTACCCCGCACCTAATCCGCAACATCGAGCTGGAGGCCTGGCTAAGCGCCGACAATATTTCCCACCATTATACAAAGATAACTCTTGATTATGGCCCCCTCGGTCGTAACAGATGATTATTATGCAATTCTAGGGGTCGCTAGAACGGCAGATGCCGACGCCCTAAAAGCCGCTTGGAGGAGACTTGCGAGGATCAAGCATCCAGACAAGAACCCAGGAAACCCAGACGCTACGGCCGAGTTTCAGCTAGTATGTATAGGTCGGCCTTGGCTATAGTCGTGTAGCCAACTAAATTCAGGGGTAGCTCGAGTCAGCCTATTCAACCCTATGCGATCCCACCCGACGAAGAACATATGACCTTCAATTTCCGACCAGTCCTGCCAGCAAAGGCCCGACCGCTGGAACCTACTCTCACAGTCACGCCAGTACAGCAAACAACCAGTCCGAGCAGAAGAACTGTGAAAGAGAGTCGAAACGAGATCGCCTGCATCATGAGAAGCAAAGGCAAGAAAATGATGTTTTTGAGGCTAAGCGAAGCCTCAACCGAATCGTAGAAGAGATCAAGAAGTTGGACGAAGAGGCGAAAAGAGACATTGATGAGGCAGGGACTTGGTGGGGGTTCTTTTCATCCATGGTTCCGGGATCGCAACAACAGCGAGAGGAAAGATCAAGAGAAAGAGATCGCCGGGTTCTAAACAGAATCGCGGCCAAACGAATCAAGGAGACGGAATTGAAAAGGCAGATAGATAAGACTGCCCGCCTTGAGACAATCTTAAAGGGCACCCAAGATGAGATCAATAAGATAACAGTTGAGATCAACAAATGGAAAGAAGAGCAGGCAGCGGCACGGCGAAGAGAAGCCCAACGACAGCGGGAGGAAAATGCAAGACGCGAATGGGCTCGCTATGAGAGTGAACAGCAAGCAGCACGGGAGAAAGAGGCGGAACGGCAGAGAGAAGTGAGGAGGCAGCAAGAGGAATATGCAAAGCGCGAAAGAGCTCGCCGGGAAGAAGCAGCCGAGGCGGCTAAGAGGGCATCCCAACGGGAAGAAAGGATGAGACAAGAACAGAGAGAAAAGGCCGCTCAATTCCATGAAAGATTTCGATATCGCCAGGAAGACGTGTCCTGTCGTCATAAGCGCTGGTGGACAAGAGTCGAAGGCCCTCATCTCTGTTCGAACTGTTCGACAAGGACAACTAAATTCGCTCTCCAGTGTCCCCAGTGCAAGAGGATTGCATGCGCATCTTGTCGCACGGCTCTCCAGACGGGTGGCTACAGAGACAAGTCTAAGAAAGGCATCTAACTTAATAGGTAAAATCTAGAGTGATCGCTTTGATAGTAATGTTAATAATTCAACTAAGCCAATCATATACTTCGTGATCTTGTAATTTAGCTGTAGCGTAGAGGAAATAAGGTATATATCAAATTGATAATTGTCGATATACCATCCCAGACCCAAATATGGAAGGGGGTAGAAACTTAGGAGAAAACTACATTCATTCTAACAGCGAAAGGGTTAGGGTTAAGGCTCAGGGTCGAGGGTTAGGGTTAGGGTTAGGGTTAGGGTTAGGGTTAGGGTTAGGGTTATCAATCCATGCCTTTTACGTGCATCCGGTAGTAATAGATGCGAGGATACGAACGCAGCAGGCAGTCAAAAAGGGACTCCAGCCGAACCGACTATTCTTAATTCTTAGCTAACTCCTAGGTAATAACTTTTTTATTTGATTAGGTACCTTAGGTATATAATAGGTAGGAACACTAAATCGACTTCTCATGAGGTTTAAATACTGCGTTAACCCTATGTAGCCATATCGTTTACTAGGGTTCGAAGAGTATAACATCATGTTCACTGGGTATACTTTGATATATATAGCGGCCAAGCGAAGTCTTTCTACTTGGTAAGTGCTTCGCCTAACTTAGAGCTGCCAGTGAGCTACTACGATGAACTAGTCCGGGACACAGTTCTTATGGCTAGATAGCTATGACTTTACCTCTTCCCTAAGAGGGGACTGGTAAGACGGAAATAAGCAAGACAACTTCCTTGGATGATCACGGCCCCTTTTCTTCAATTTCTTCGTCGTTATTTTATTTACTCCGGTCGAGGCAATATTAACCATCGCTAAGGGACTGCCTATTCGATACTTAGATCGCCGGAGCCTCTGTTCATAACTACCATGTTTCGCGGGTATCCCACGACCTACTTATTGCTTATTACTAGGACTTACCGATTCAGCTCCTCATGCATGAATACCATCATCTGATTTACATCCGATAGGTTCACCTTAAGAGAGGTCGTAAGCCCCTTGAATCGGATTGTGCCGATCAAGGATTCAAGATAATCTAATAAAAGCCAGCATATTAAACTAGCAGATTTCACATGCCTATCATCATGGTCCAAACCCTTTCTACAAGAAAAGGAGAAGTACTAGGTGGGGGGTTGGGCAGTCGGGTTTAAGACTGGCTCACTAACTCCCACAAGGGTGTATACGAGCTAACCAATTACGATTCCCTGTTCTATAGTTTGATGTCGTATCGTCGTTTAGCAGAACTAAAGGCCATGGCATCTCACATTTCACCGCCATAAGCTACTGTGACTAAGATGCATTACACTACATAATCTCGGACGCCGTGGAGTTAACGAAGGAACTGTGCCAAAAGCCAGTAGTAATATATAAACTCAAACTCCATCAATTTATGTAGAGTAAGTGCAGTCATAAGAGCAAACAAACAAAGTATAAGTAATACGTTACTCGAAGCCTTCGGTACCTAGAAAGCTACCTGATACCCGCAAGCTTTTCAAAGTCACAATGTCGCCACCATCCCGAGAGCAGCTTCTCAAGACAGCCAACCTCTTCCTGGAGGCCTTCAACGAATTTACGCCCGAATCGGTCGTGAGACACCGCAGTCCCACATGCCTCCATCGTCTCCTACCTGATACGCTGAAATCGCCACCGCAAACTAACGCTGACTACGCGAACTTCGTGGGAGCCCTACGACCCATCATGCCGGTCTTCAAGCTCCGAATTGTTGAGGGAACGGAGCCAATAGTTGATGATGTCTCCAGAAAGGTCGTTCTTCACTTGAAATCGCACTCCAACACGACCGCGGGTTTGTACGAAAATGAGTATGTTTGGACTTTGACGCTGAGTCAGGACGGTACTAGCGTGGACGACGTAGTGGAATTCGCTGATAGCTTGTACACGACCGACTGGCTGCCCAAACTGAAGAAGGCGGCGGAGGAGGCGGCTGCGAAGAAATAGGAAAACCTGATGAGGGGTGCGAGATGAACATGAGTTAGAATTAAAGTAGAAACGCTTTTGGATGGAATGGGGAGGTTATAGAATGTTGAAATATCCCGCATTGATTTGATGGAACGATAAATTGATACGTGATGATACCACCGTAACCCTGGAAAGTGATCTTTATGTGCCTCATATTCTTTTCAGAGGCTGTGGCTTGATATTATCGTACGGATAGATGAATACATCATCGGATTTTCAAACTCATTTTACCTCATAACTCTGAGAGGCGAAATATTTCAGTAGTCCCAGTCGACTTCCTGTCACTTCTTTACATCACCCCTTTTTCCGATGTTATTAGAGCTACGATAAACAATTCCCTTTCGAGTTCGGAATTCTAGTTCCCATCAATTCGCCTCCAGGAGATGTTTTATAAGGAAATTGACCGCTGCAGTACCCCCCTTTCTCAACTTCGTCTTTCCTTCCTTCATCTATTCCAAACTCAGTCTCTAAGACAGTACGCAGAGGGATTTCCTTGCCCACCAACGCGACAATGATGCCTAGAAGGCCAAAGCCGATACCAACTTATTAACCCTGATCTTGCAACTTAACATGAAAACAATCCACCGTACTATGTTGAATGTAAGGGTCGTCCGGAGCAACAGGTAAGCTTGGGTTTGCTATACCCAAGATTGAAGGTAGAGGTATGCAATTAAGAGCTGCCTCGGAAGTATTAATTGCTTGCTACAAGCTATTTAGTATTTGATTACCCGTCTGGGATCACATCTAAGCCCTTCTCGACCTATTCATACGATGAAAAGAGAGGATAGGTACGGATAGTGAAGAATTTATCTAAGGAGAATTCTTATCCTCTGCTAGATTCGGCCATACTCTTGGGTAGTCCACGTCTAGTGTCATTACCAATGGTGAACTTTTAAGGTACAAATTATATCTGCTCACATGCCTACCGACTGGTCCAACAACGACGGTTTCAGTAGCGAAGTTGCCCTAGCAAGGTTATAGCTAATACCCATTTAGAGGCCTAAGCTAGGGTCATTCCGATATCCGACGGCGCCAAGATTTAGTGATACATTAGAAGTTAAGTGGCCAATCAGCATCTCAGGCACATCCCGGTAGTTCGGCAACGCTAGCAGGGGTATAGATTCTACTGTACCTCCCAAATTCATCTTCAAACTTCGACATTAAACTTAGGAGGCAGGGAGATATATAGCAAAGTGACGGATGTAGTCTCAGAACTGACATCATCATAGTGAACCATAGAGATTAATTCGATACTACATATAGGCTAATCAGCTATTCACCGAATAACACTAACTTTACTTAAGGTCTCTTAGGCCCAGGGTGTGGTGTTCATAATCTTAGGTATATTAGGTAGTCTCGCAACGAGCATAAATGTTGGTCCTCAATGGATCTACATTAGGCGCTCTTATTCCGAACCCAAAGCTAACTTATGGAACTCGGGGTCCGCCGTTAGACTCTTAATGACGTCAGAGTTCGGCGTGTAGTAAGCTGAGCACGGCGTTGTAGCTGCTGATGTTTCAGCCACGATGCGTGTTCGTTAGAAGCTCCTAGAATCGCTCGCGCATATTAAAGAGGACGAATTATTGTGAGTGGGTGTAACAACACGTTACCTAAATAGTACTAAGTTGTGACCTTTAATGAATCTTTGTAAGTTGGGCGATCAAGGGCACTATATCTCTCTGTCAAGTATCGTATTACTTTCAAACAAATGCACATACTATTCAACGTTGGTAGTAACGCAATCATACAAGCTTAGGGGTGAAACTAAGTACTATTTCCATGTCGTAAGCAATGGTCGAATGCTTCGACGTCCCTTAGGCACTTGACAAAACCGAAACCACCTGTAGGCCAGGTGAGTTGGGGTAAGTGACCTTTTGCTTTAAAATATCGATATACCTCAAAATTCGATCATTAGTAGTTGAATTCCTAATACCCTCTATCAATTTCTTGTCTAATACCAGTACGTAAACCGAAGCTCAGCGGAATAGTCTGGTAATGGACAAGGAATTATCCCGGAAACTACTTAGAAATTAAACCTTACCAAGCATTGGAGATGCCACGTGGCGCACCTAGGATGACGGGAATGAACATGTTGTTCCGCGAGGAACTGGGAACTATCTGGCTAAGCTCAAGGTATACATACACGATAGTCCTTTATCCAAGGGTGAAACATCTGACAGGAGAGAGATGCTTAAGGGGCTCTTAAGCTTCATATGGGTAGCTCTAACAAGTGGCGTCTTTTTTAGATTTCGACAGGTTTAGAGAAGGCTGTCAGGGGGCATGACTGACATCCGAGTTGGGAGAGTCTAATCACTGTAATTATAAATAAGACTATGGCGCTGTTTCACTGAAGAAATCTAAAACACTTATCTAATCTGATAATGACCATTCACGCAACTATCCTAGGTACCTAGCCATATACTGCTTGGGTAGGTAGGTAGGCACCTTCAACGGGGGCTTTCTAAGAAAACCACCCCCATAAAACATGGCAACGTTTCCCCCATACTAGTGCCACGGCATTCACTAAACTACAAGACATGCGGATCATCAAATTCAAGCTGGAAGCCTGCCATCTTCTGATTTGGTTTAGACGTGCAAATATCTAGGTAAATCAATGAGAGGGGCTTGCCGCGACGCGGTTACTCTTCTGCTATCTCAAATAGCCCATATGAATGGCACTAGACTGTCGCGAGCAAGAGCCATGTGCGAACGTGGCCATTGGAGCAAGTTAATTGGCTATGGATATCAATCCTTTCTAGAATGAATCTCTTGAATTAAGTAAATCTTCTGAAGTATTATCATTGTTCGTTTGTTTGGGCTGCACAAATTGCGGTGATGTCTTCTGAATTCGGAAAGATACCTGAATTCTGAAAATGGCCGGTCCTTCATACGCCGCCAAAACTAGCGTTTATCTCGAGTTCGTTAAGACCAACATTGAAATTAGATAGGATGCATGGGCGTCGGAGTCAAATTTTACTCGCTATCCGCGTTTGTCGTTAGAATACCAGATCAGTTAATAATTCAATGGGGATAGCGTATCCCAATGCTAGTGAAAGTGTAGGCGCATTATCCTTTACTTTGGCTCATTAGTTGAGGTGCCATTAAACTCGCCACTCATTAGACATATTTTGAATTTTCTTCTTGGAGGTCATCGTCGCCGGCCTTGGCGCTCTCCTCAGTGCAGCTTTAGTGGAGTTATCGATGAGATAGATACATAGTTAAAATTCAATGCTCTTCGAATGGACTATATGGCATACACAGTATTTATATTAAACAGAGACTAAAGTTGTTAATTACTCTCTATTCGTGGCGATATTTTATAAGCTCGCTTGGATAAACCAACCTTTACTTAGTGTGACTTGTCTCCAAGCCACCGGTCGTATATCAACGAAGGTTTGTCGAGTCTATGGGTCCAAAATTGTACCTAGAATTACTTTGAGGGGGTTTAGATATGTCCAAGAGAATCTAGAACATGGCGACAGCTTGGTGAAACCACATGTTAGTGGATTTAAAATAACCGTGTTAATGTATTTGAGGAAGAAAGCGGTTGTGACGATCCCGCTTCGGTCGCCACATAGTGGAGCATTTCCGATTAAGACGTCGGGCAGGCCGGGTGGCAAAAAGGACCCAAGAGCGGGTAGGACGCCGTAAGCCCCTGACGATCCGCGAGGCGATGGTTGCGAATAGTGTCAAAGGATGCAGTTTTGGGACTCGTATTTTCTCATTTCCCACGATTTTGAATGGTCAATTTGGGTGTCGCCACCGGTGGATCCCGATAACCATAATGCATAATGCGACGAGAGACAGCCCTACCTTGCCCTTCTGTGGGGGGGAACCCTCGTTGCCAAGCCGTTTAAACACTGACAAAACGAAACAGAGATGAATTACGATCATTCTAGATGAATCATCTATCAATTCATTCCGTCTGTTTGTGAGGTTTGGCCTCGTCGTCTTCATCCCGAAACAACGAAACGAAGAAACAAAGTCAAATAGATACCAGTCTGGTAAGACCAATGCGGACCTGTACGTACCAACATATCCATGAAAGCATACGTCACAGGCTGACAAGGAGAGAGGCCTAGACCGTTAACTAAGGTTGGGACATGGGTACCGAATCAGGACATACGGTATATGACTAGGACAAGGTCCTCCGTGAAGTCGATTTTCTCTTAATTCTGAGATGCGAAGCTGCTGCTTTTGGCGTACATATTGCTAGGCATGTAAGATTTCGGATACGAATGTCGTATAAAAGACGGTAAACATAATGTGATATCTGGTTGATGAGTTGCCCGATGAGCTGATGACCTGACACCATCATGGTGACTACACACAACTCGAAACGAAATAGGCCGAAAATCATCAAGTGATAAAACGGGCACGTATTGCGGGCTAGAGTTGAGGAAACCGTCGGAACTTTGTCGGGTTTGAAGGCAGCCTGGCCAATCATTAGTATCCATCACGATGACAACGCAAATCTAAGATCTCCAGCACAACAACGTCCAGGGTGGCTCAGGTAAACTTTGTGGGCTTACCCTTTCTGCCTTTCCAGCACAGGGGTCCCATCGTACGACTACTTAGCTAAGGCTACAGGGGGGGAGGGGAGCTACTTAAAGCAATGCTAGTTTTTGTGTGCAAGTTGTGTGGCAGATCTACTCCAAGTCAGGTACCATCCCAAAGCGCAAGGTTTGCTACCCTACTGGAAAGAGAACCTCTCAATCCACGCCCCTTCGAGTAGCTTATGCTTGTAATTGGGTAGCTTGGCCTATAATTTAACCCCGGGGGTTCAGTTTGTAAACAGGTCTAGCCCCAGTCCCCCAAATAAGCGCAGGACCCCTAGATCGGCAAAAAGGTACAAGGGTACGGCATGTTCTAGCAAGTACTGTGCGATGCCAATCGTTACGCTCGATCGCAACGAGTGTACACTCCAGAATCGATCGGGGACCCGACTGCTAAATCTAAGAGAGGTAATACCAGGCGGCGAAGGGGCTCACCCAGCCCTAGCTGCCTCCGTTAAATCTCGATGGCTTCTTGTACATACGTAGGATTCTGTACACTATCGTGGAAAAAAAAAGGTCGATACTTAATACCGGCTTTTAATCTTTTATTAATCTTTTAATCACTTGACTAACACCAAAAACGTTTAATGCATCCATTCCCAGCAAATTTATTCTCTTCTAGACACACCCACGCCCACGCCCTCGCCCTTAGTACCTTATTATCTTTTATCCTACAATAACGACTGGAAACCATTGAAATTTTTATCAAGACATTTATTCGAGACATTTACACATTTGGCTGGTCCGCTATACCGATAAATACGAGCTACCAATCAAGACAGCAGGCAGCGGACAAGAGACAAGAGACAAAAGACAAGAAGAAAAGTTTACAGTAGGTATGACGTTGCATTGTCAAGTCTTCACGAGTCCAACCCCTTTCGGTTACGGCACCACCTGCATCTCAACCACATCTCGGGGACTTCCATCGCATTCTTCGTAACTTAATAGTCGGCCCATTCGTCACAATTAATATGAACCTGCACCTCGGCCGACGGTTACAATGTGCCATTTACCATTCAGACCTAATAAATCATTTCACAATACCACTTGAGCACTTTCGTCTTTTGCTCGCTGTACTGACTCTGTTATGAAATTAGACAGTTTTCATTGGCGACTATGTTGCCTAAATCTCTGTTACGCCTGTATATGATTACCTGAAGTTTTCTATACGCATTTCTACCAGCATACGAAAAGGTATCAGCCAATGCGAACACCATGCCAGATTCGAAGAACGTGCCAGCGGGCTCCAAGCCCCCGCCCGTCACTTATAAGAACCCGAGACGAACCTCCCCCGAAAACTCAATCACATTACAACCATATCGTCTGGCTAGAGCAAAGGGTGCTTCCCCAACGGCTGCCCACTCGAAACCTCGAAGGAATTCGTCGGGCGAGAGCAATGAGACAGGACTAAGCGCGAAGAATTGGTTTGAGGATTCAAATAAAAATGCCCAGGGTGCCATGGACACGAGGGCAATGGAACTCGATCCTCCATTTTATCAAAAAGAGACGGACTCCTCCAACGAGGAGGCGGCCGCGAAGTACGGAATATCGTCTCAGAGCCCGGCATATGAATTCATCCAGAATCGTATCTCAGGTCTCCAACCTGGATTGGATTCCTCCAACGAAGAGTATCGAAGTGTAATTGACGATCTTACCATCGAGAATAAGCGCTTAAAGGAGGAATTAAAGAAATACAAGCAGATGGGCCCAGATTCGTTGCGGAGAGACAAGTTATTCGAGGTTAAGGTTCACGGTCTATCTAGCAGGAAGAAGCGAGAATTGGAGGCTGCATTGCGAGACTTTACCACTAGTCTTGAGGACTCGAGCACTGGAGTCTCCCCCAACCGCAAGAAGACGTCGGGTAAGTCGAAGAATGTTCATTCTTCGATGTCTAAACATGCATCCTCATCGTCAGGGTCTAACTCGAGACCCGTCGATTCGGCTTACGCGTCCATGTCAACTGGTCCAAGTTCATCCGGCACATCACTTCCCGGCCAGGCCAAGGCTGCACGACAACGATCCCAGCAAAAGATCGAGAGTTATCTACGAGACATCCCCGAAGGCCTATGGCCACGACCCACCGTCATGACCGAGAAGGAAAAGAAGAAGCTGGTTGTTAAGCGACTAGAGCATCTCTTTACGGGTAAAATGAACGACTCGAGGGAATACATTCCATTACCTCTCCCAGAGCCTATCGCCGAAGATGTCCAGATGGAAGGAACCGACGAC
Source organism: Hypoxylon sp. NC0597 (assembly GCA_022432515.1). Lineage (NCBI taxonomy): Eukaryota > Fungi > Ascomycota > Sordariomycetes > Xylariales > Hypoxylaceae > Hypoxylon > Hypoxylon sp. NC0597. The sequence goes on from JAJKLA010000030.1 coordinate 100,291, forward strand.
AAGGCTATACCTCCAATCGAAGCTACGCGGGAGGCTCAAATACGACCCCGGAACCTAGGACGGAAGGAGAGTAGCTCACGCGACAACGGATCTGCATCCAACTCTCACTCGAATGGTGAGCAGACGGACAACGGCAACGGGAACGGCAGCGGTAGCGGTAGTGGGCATGCTGGTGGAATAGGCAATATCACGTCACCTCACATGTCAATGCCACCCCCGGAACAGCGTCCGACCCGCCCACGCGATTTGGACCCTGATCGCAGACAGGTCCCTTCAGAAAACATGGACTACATACGTCATCTGGGACTAGTAGCACCAGAGTCGCAGAGACAGTTCTCTGCGAGGGACGTGTCGCCAGATGCGGATGGTTGGGTGTATCTCAATCTACTATGCAATTTGGCGCAGCTGCATATCCTCAATGTGACGCCGGCCTTTATCCGCAATGCAGTGTCGGAAAAGAGTACCAAATTCCAATTATCGCCCGACGGACGTAAAATTCGCTGGAGAGGTGGAGTCGAAGGTACGAAATTCAGTAGTAGTGACAGTGCCACCAATTCGCAGCGTAACCAATCAAGCGATGACACGGACGAATCGAATGACCAGCAGCAGCGAAAGAAACAGAAAACGCAAGCATCTGGAAATGACGTCACGGCGCACAAAACCTCCAAGTTTGGACTGGGTCTGCAGGATTCGAATTCATCCGAAAGTTTCCACTACAAGCCATTATTTGTGCACCACCAAACATCGTCCTCCGACGAACAACCGTCAGGGGGTGACGAGACAGGTTCGTCGTATGGACCACCCGAAGAAAGCAATTTGGGGATGAATTCGCGTTGGGGTCAAAGTGGTGTATCGGGGGTTTCACAGCGCAAGCGTCGTCGTGATGGAGCAATCATTTACTATAGCGGGGCACCATTCTGCACGGACCTCTCGGGAGATATTGGCGAGGGGGAAGTCTCTCCAACAACGTACGATATGACCTCATCGGGTGACCAGGGTGAAAAGGGTCCTGTCAGCCTCGGCATCTCCCGCCCGCAATTCAGCCGCTCTACGTCAGGATCATCGTTACCCTTCAGACCGCTTAGTACTCTAGCGTCTCGCGACTCGATGGATCTCGATGAATCTGATCCTCCAGAGCTAACTTCAGGTGAGACGGACGATGATATCGACGCAGATTTTCCCTGGTCCGACAGTCGTCAACAAGGGAGCTTATTGAACCTCGAGGCTAGTGGAATAGGAGGCGTCTATCCCGAAGATCATTTCGTCGTAGTCGTGACAACACGGCGACCGAAGCATCCCCATTATGATGAGAACAGTAGCTCCGATGATGACGACGATGACACGACGACTGCAAGGCGGCCCGCGCTTGTCGGGCGTTCGAGCCAGGAGACGACAGATTCAAAGATTACTACTGACTCGATCATTAACAAGTTAGCTACCATGACGACCGGGTCACCAGCACCAAACCGTATCCCAAGTATTAGAGCGCACGCCGTCGAGATTGAATACGTCACGGGAAGAATACGTCGATTGCCTCCAGTACCTCTACCACCGCCCGCATTCTACTTCCCGGCCAGTGACTCCGACCTCGATGACGATGAAGAAGAGAGCGGTGATTCCTCGTCGCAAAGTCTCATGAGCCGGCGGGCCATAGTAGAAGACGACCCGAGCTCGGATATCGATTTGTCCGGGAACGATGAGGAAGACGAACATTCCGACGATGACGGCCAAGCTTATGATGCAAGCGGCAGCATATCGCCCGAGAATATGGAAGAGCTTCCCATACCAAGCCAACTCAGACGAAATCGCAGCAGAAAAACCACGGAAGCATCCAAAGTCACCACTGGGAGTTCGGCAGCAACTGCCGGCGGAGCTGTCAGTGGTTATAATAGTAGTATGGAAGAGGACACGTAACAGTATTGCAAGGTTTTTCCAGATTGCTAAGCCTACTACCATTTCCCGGGAGACTTGTCGGTTTGTCTGAAGGAATCTTCTGCAGCATATTTGTTTTTGATTTTTTTTGATACGTTATATGTTATCGTAGATGATATTTCAGCGGGCGCAAAAGTCGGTTGTTGCTTTCTCATGATATCACTTCTTCGGCGAGCGGGCATTTGAAAGGAACTTACATGATGGTGTGGAATGGGCATGAGCATCAGTCCTGGGTTTAAAGGGTTAATCTTGCTGGCTGGCTTGCGCAATTGGCAAGACCAAAAAAATGTGATACCTCAATTGATGATTTAAACTGTTAAATCTGGGTCTCGTGTGCTCTGTGAACTGTCCTTCCAGGTGATAACACTGTTAAGTTCAGGTTGACGATATTGATGGACTACCTGTGACTCGAGATAACACATGCACCCGGCGAAATATAGTGAAAAGCACGGAAGATTCGAGCATTCCGCACCACACCTTACTACCCACGACGGAATTTGACGTATTTCTCTCAGAAAGTGCCATGGGAGAGCAGAGCATCTCAAGATTCACCTAGTCATCCCAGAGACCTCTATTACCCCCTGAAGGCGTTTGATGGCCTATCCGATAAGATCCTTAACTCCTAGTGGTAATCTATAATAGAATTGCGGCGCTACCTAATTGATGGCAACGGACGAGCCTCAGCCACGCCCGCCAAGTCATTACCCAGCTACATCAGGTGCTTCTTATTCGCTGTATATGCCATAGCCCTTTCATAAGTATCATTATGCGTCATATATCCTCGCGTGTCACTCAAAAACTATCATGCTCGTCAGATATGTCTAAATGGAGTTAAAATGGCTGAATGCTAGACACTATGCTAAGTAGCGCAGTCATAAAGTCTGGAATTGCGACCGCTACCAAGGCGTAGGGCTGAGACAGGCGTAGGATCCTTATGGGCGGAATGGGGAAGGATCTGCATGGAACAGGGGCAAACGCAGATACGGCGTATTCCCGATCCGTTAAGAGTCGTATCGATTGGGCAACGCAGGCACTCTGATTGGCTACCATATTCAACAACGAGTTGAAGTCATCTAGACTGGGCGTAAGTCCTAGACTTCCCCAGAACATCAAATTTCAGCTCCAAGTTTCCTTGCAGCTGTGAATGAGGCTGTAATGTAGTTGCCGTCACAAGGCGAAATGGCAGTGCCTATCTGTCTTAGAGCTCATATGCCGCAATGTGAATATATAATATGGCCAGAAAGCCACGGACGAGTGCAGATGGAATACATACAACGCATCGACTTTACTAGTATCTAAACTGGGTCGTCTTTTATCCGATCTCGAGATTCGGGATGGTTTCTTCAGCGACCCTCGCTCCTTTCGTCCTATGGGTAGTCGTTCAAGGCAGCACAGCGGCAGCTGTACGCCGTGATAACTATTCAGAGATTCAATGGGGCCCTTGTGATATTGACACCAAGGGGCTACCGGTACAATGCGCTAAATTGACCGTCCCCCTCGATTATACTGACAAGTCGTCCAACCGAACGCTCAATCTTGACCTCATCAAATATCCAGCCCAGAAGCAACCGAGGCGCGGCAGCCTCATTCTCAACTTTGGCGGGCCGGGTCAGGACGGGTTGAACAGCATGATTGATTATGCAGAGATACAGGGCCCGTAAGTTACCGTACCTCGGGAAATACAGTTCCTTAATCAATGTAGCCCGGAGCAATGTGTACTGACGCTCGCATCAAACAGGATCACCGGTGGTTATCACGATCTGGTCAGTTGGGATCCAAGGTACGTGGATGGAGTAGCTCCCCTCTAAGTACACTTTATCGAGGGGTCATAAACTAATAACCCGGGATAGAGGAACGCGCAACACCCTCCTATTTGAGTGTTGGTCCGGTAGTGAGTCTGCATACTACGACACCCTGGGCACCACACTAGCCGGCTCGTCGGACACGGCAACGGGCAAACTGTGGGCGGAAAGCCAGATCCAAGCAGGTAAATGCTATGATTCACTCAAAGATACCGGTGATTTAGTGGGAATGGCGTTCGCGGCAAGGGACATGATGTCTATTGTCGATGCTCTTGGCGAAGACGGCATGTTGAGATACTGGGGTAAGTTCTCTGCTCCGCCATTATCCAATAGATTAAATGATCCTAAGCTAACGAATCCATAAGGTATTTCGGCTGGCACAGCAATGGGAGCTACCGTGGCCGCCATGTTTCCCGACCGAGTAGAGAGAGTCGTGTTAGACGGTGTGATGAACTCACACCAATATTACAATTCCTTGTACGCTTCCCCCATCTCCAACATCAAAGAGCTAGAATTGAAACTTACCACTGTTTTACAAACATAGCGGCGAGCCGGAGATGGTCGCATCAGCAGACGGTAGCTGGGAGGAGTTCCTGCGCGGCTGCGTCGCCAATCCTGACAACTGTGCCTTAGGGCACAATACAACATACGAGCAGCTCGAAGCAACCATGGCTCAGCTCTGGCACACCATGCGAAACAACCCACCCGTATACAGCGGACCCCTTCTTCCATACCCAATAGTCTTCGACTACTCCACATTCATCAGCTACATCTTCAACACGCTATACCACCCGAACCGGTTTCCCGACCTGGCCAACTCTCTCAACGACCTGCTACACGGCAACCTAGAGACGATCGCCGAAGCACTGTTGACTAACGGCCCTCCAGCACAAGTCAACGCGCAGGCGATCTTGGGCATCCGATGTGGAGACAAGAAGCTGCGAACGGACAAGCTGAGCGACCTCGAGCCCATCTTCGAGGAGTACCGAAAGACTAGCAAATGGTTCTGGGACTGGAACTGGGGCGGCTACGTCATCCCATGTGCGCAATGGAAATTCCACGCGAAGGAGAGGTACGAGGGCGACTTTAACGTCAAGACTAAGTACCCTCTGCTGTTCGTCGGAAACTCCTTCGATCCCGTCACTCCTCTTATCTCGGCTAGGAACATGAGCTCGGGGTTCGAGGGCAGCGCTTTGCTTACGCATAATGGACACGGTGTGGGTAATCTCTTTCTCTTCTCCCTCTCCCTCTTTCTTTTGAATTCTATGGTCTTGGGGCTGTGCGCTGACAATTGCTTTTTCTCTGCAGCATACTTCCTTGTCGCAGCGGTCCAACTGCACCGATGCGGTCATTCAGGACTACATTCTTGAGGGCAAGTTACCTTCGCCGGGAACCGTGTGCGAGCCTAACGTGCCTCTATTCGCAACTGCGTGATTTAGGCAATCAAGTGCTGATATTTACTGTAACATATTATCATTCGCTTCGATATATACTTTCTGTTTCTTCATCCATGGTTTCTTGCCATGGATAGTGGTCACTTGAAGGTATACCATCCGGGAGCTTCAGAGAGCACGGTAGTGGTGTTGGACTTCTTGGTATTATAAATCTTTGGGTAGATACATTAGAGATATAGATGGAATAAAACGCGTCCATGTTCACTCTAATGGTATTATAATACGCTGAATATTGGCCCGTTACCCGAGTCCCTGAGCCCTAAACTTCCCGATTTCCCGTCTTCGTCCCGACCCCAGCCACTATATGATAATTAATGCGATTTAGGAGGAATGACTCTAAGATCTCCACCTAGGCTACCCGTAGGAATCCTTCATTATGGGATCACTATCTAGTCTCGATCCTAAGCACGCACAAGCTCTGTTCTCCGGCAACCCCATAGATTAGGTAGGTAGTCTATATAGTAACCTTTGGATTTAACTGCATAAGTTATGAGTAGACCCAACTTATATACGTTATGCCGCGTAGTTATCTTATTTCCTATCTGGAAGTAAAATTACGTGCCCATTCTGGATCTAGGAGATGCATCGAAGCGACACAGGAAAATAGGAAGCGGAAGACACCAATAGCCGTATATAGTTCCCAGAAACATCATAAAACACCTCGCCATATTGTCCTGGAGAATTCTTTGTCCTTTTCAAAGCTGTGAAGTGTGAAAGCTGGTGAGTCAGTAGGGATTTAGGTAGGATAGCTTAGACTTACTTAAGAACGATAGTTGCCTTTGCGGTATTCGCATCATGAACTCATTACTATCCGAGGTCTTCGTTTCGGATCGCGCTTTCATAATGTCCTAAGTACCTAAGGTAAGTTATAAAATATAACTGGAAATATTTATGAAAATATCTAACAAGTTTAAGAAAACAACACATATATGCCTCAACTTAGTCTCACATACGTTGTGAATTAACACATGGGATTTTAGTTAATGGCCTTATTATCTCAGTATCATGTTATGATATATAGTAAGCCCTGTAGCGGCAATATAACCGCCAAACGAACCGTCCATGTGATAACCATGAAAAGTTCATTGTCCTCCCATAGGTAGTCTCAAAGGCAACCCACTAGATAAAATCTAGTCTGTCTATGCCCTACTACCCATATAACCAGTAGTGTAACCGATTTCTACGAATGCAATACGTGCGTGTGATCCTGTCGATCAAGCTACCTTCAGCCTGACGCACTGCATCCCGCACTTGCATTCTCTAACCCATGAAAACGCCGATCCCAGTAAAGCAAACCCAGTAAAAACGCCAAACCCAGCCCATACCCCCGATTTCTCCTCCGTCCCATGGTATATATGTTGATAGAGGCATAAATGTGCCAAGATAACACGTTAAGATAATAAGAATCGTCGAAAAGGACCCCGGCGGATAAACTGCTTAACCCTGGTTTCGTTAGCGGCTACTAGGTAAGGAGCTGACCATATTAGACGCACCATGTAAAAAGAACACCCAACAATCTTGACTCTGGAATATACCTAGAACCATGCTTCGAGTGGGTCCTGTGCAGCGTGCAGGAAGGTCACCATGGCAGAAACGTTGTCCATCAGCAGCGTGCTGCGTCTCCAGGGCATCCGTACGGGATCCCCCGTAGCCTCCATCTTTTCCAGCTTTCGAAAGTTGCCGTGGTACTTCTGAAGGTCAAGGCCCTTCTGTTGGGCAGTAGGGGTATTCGAGTTGATATGTTGAAACACCCAAATCGCCATGTTGGAACCTGCACTATCCACCTGGTTGTCGCTCCATTTTGTGACCGGGCCTGGATCAAGCGGACATGTAAAAGGATCTCCCTTCAGCGCCGGCCAACCGATATAGTGTACCCCCCTCGTGCCCACTATAAGATCGTGCAGAGTACCCATACGCAGCCCGTCGGGGAATTCCAGGTCGGCCAGCGTTCTAGGGAGGCCGAGAATGGAATCCTTCTCCAGTCTGTGTACCTGCCAGTGGATAGTCGTGATGGGAGGCGCCGCAACCTGCATCGTCCGCCAGGAGGCATTCTCTACGAGCCACACTGGCTGAGGGCGCCAAGCTGCTTGAGTGAACTCAACAACATCGACAGACACCGGGGTACTAAGCGGCACCATCTCGTTCTTCGTGTATCTACACTCGGTGAAGGAACTAGGGCTGGCTTGGAGAAACAGAGCCTGCTGGATCTTGAAAGATCCCTCGATAACCTCTTTCCATCGCTTCGCTACCCTTTGGGCACCGACGAGAATGTCCCTAGGCTCAGCGTTCAGGAGGATAAGTTCTAGGAGTTCGGTGGTGTTGAAAACCTCTTCCTGAGCAGTCGGCATTTCGGGACCGCGACGGGCAAGGCGATTTCGGGGGGGATAATTGATATATATAATATTAAGGGGCAGATTGGCCTTCTAGTTAGACCTAGATGAAAGTATCTCGGGTGGGAGACCAGTTCCCAGAGAAAGGGATTTAGGCGATGCCTTCAAGAGGGCTTCCCAAAGTATGAGCTAGGTACGCAGTCAGAAATATAATGACTCCCAATCATAGTGATTTTATCAACATGTCACCAGGTGAAACGAAAATTTTAAACCATTTCCCAGTGTGCTAAATGAGGTAGAAGTCCAAAAGGTAAGAGGAACCGTTCGGGTTTACCTGTTGAATCTGGGTACCCTTTGGGAAAGACTGGGGCGGACACAGGCCATCTCAACGTATGTGGACTATAGCCTTCCTTGTGCCATTGGTTATGTGTTAATAATCTATACCAAATTAGGTAGACAAGGGGGAAAAAACTAGACGGATACCCTCACCAAATAGGGAAGCCGGATAGTGTTGATGAGGCACTCAGCGTTAAGGGGTGTGGTTCTACCCGAAAGGCCTCGAGAAAAATATCTGCACATCAAGTCACAATAACAAATATTAATATTAGGTACCTGGTAAGTTTTACTAGTGATCAGAGACCTACTTATGTAGGTAGTTACGCTTTTTTTCGATTTTCATAGTAAACTACTTCGCGACGACAATGAATGCTGACTTGGAGCCAACAGGAATTCTACTATAGGGTTAAACCATCGTTCACATGCTTCTATAATAAGGGTAAGGCAGTGAAATTTGATTTAGGGTTTAGAGGGAATCGTTAACTTATGCTATCGGTGAATTGAAAATATAGTGTGAGAGAAAAAAGACCTCCCCCGTCCATACCATGTTCCACGACAACGAAATGAAATCCTTATAGCAATAGAGTATGGCAATGAACTAAATGAATATAGGCATGCACGAGCCTAAAGAAACGCGATCCTAACTCCCTCTCCACAGCTAATCCCTTCTCTACTACATCCCTGGGAAAAAAAGGAACCCGCTAAGGCTCGTAAGGACGGGCCGTATACGGCGGATGTAGTGCCCAGTAGTTTTGTTTGAGACCCATGAAGAAGAGCGTCATAGCCTAGCGGCCCAAGATGTCCTTTTTTTCTAATTCATTGACCCAAGGAGACGTATGGCTCTTCTTAGTCTCGAAACGATGAAGATAGACATGATAGTACCTTAGATGAAGATAATTTGTCTTGGTGTAGCTCGCCTGTCTCTTGTACTGTACAGTCACGTAGCTGGGGTGATACATATAGTGATCAATGATCAGCGCGCCGAAGTCATCAGTCGTCATTGTCGTACTCTCGTCCTGCCACAGACACTTATCTAAATCATCAGGCGATGTTTCGCGTGCTACGGGGAAGAAGAAGGGAAGGCACACGGGTCTAATACGGGTCTTCAGACTCCCTATAGATCCTGATGTGTTCACATCGGATCCGGGAAAGGGAAACCAGGAAAGCGTTGGGATTATTTGGTCTACGAGTAGTTTTAAAATTTCAACTAATAGCTTTATAAAAGATTAGGCATTAATTATACCATAAATTGTATATTTATTATCTAATGAAATAGACCGATTAGTTAATGGCTCCGAAGTGCGTCCCGTTAGGTACCTTAGGTACCTAGGTAATGAGACAAAGAGTTAAGTGACCGTAGCCCTCTCATCCTATCAAAGAGTTGATAGCCACTTGTCGACTTCCTCAGCAATGCGTGGTGCTTTTTCATCCCATGTATGCGTAGCTCCTTCAACAATAACTTGTCTCAATATATTTCTAGCGTTCTTACTTGCCAGAATTCCACTCCACAGCCCATGAAACATGAGTGTATCCTGTTGACCTGTGATAGCGAACACACCGGCCACATCGGGCTCCTTGCCTTGAAACTCGGAAGGCAGCTCTTCCCACCCATAGCCCTGTACTAATGCCTCAACTGCTCGGTAGTAGGAGCCCGTCTTGTGGACTCCGACGAAAAAGATTAGGTCCACGGGATAGGATATCAGGATATAGTGGGCGGGTGCAAATTGGTGAAAGTATGGCATCGGGCGCATACAGCCTGCAAAGATAGCACCCGCCGAGTAGCCCTGTGCACCTGTTAGCCAGATAAGCGATGGGATGGGATAGAGCAAAAAACCCATACGCATAGGAATAGTTGAGCGTTTTGAGCTGTGGGAAAATCTTGTACGTATCTGCTCATCGATTCCTGTAGCATGCGCTGTACGCATCGAGCGCATTGGTTAACCTTGGTCTCGTCCGACGCCGGGGAAGGAAGGAAATTATTCATGGGGATAATATACTCGATAGTCTCCAATGCTGTAATCTCCCACCCAGATACGAAAGTCCGTCCATTCATTTCCGCCTTCGCTCTGGCCTACTCCGCGGGCATTCCAGGTAACAACCCTCAGCTGCCTCTGGTCTCTTAGGTACTCAGCAAGGGCACGAATAGCGCCGCCATCAAAGGTTCCCCCGGCTCTGCCATGTGCGATTAGGGCAAGGCCTCGCGGATCATTTCCATTCTTCGGGTTTTCAACTCTTGTCTCGAGCTGAACCTCATGCGATGGACCTTGGCCCATATTGACTTGCTTCAAGAATTTATGATATATAGGCAACACAAAACAGGCTCTCAAGTATGTAGCGATATGATGTTTTGGAGAGAAATTTCCATGTGCCGCCTTAAGCTGTTCGGATTGGCTAAAAGCTTCGTTTGCACAGTGAAACTTATACTCCAGACCTCTATGGCATCTATATTTTCTTGGTTTAAGAACCCTTCAGATCTCAGACTTTGGCTACATGATGCATCTTCTATCATTATTCATACTTGAAAATTATATGATTTCTTCAATTAGTGCACATGTGGTAAATAAGGATTGTCAAGAACAATTAGGTGGTGTAGATTGAATATTGTTGGTCCAATGTTGCTAAAGAAGTCAGGTACATGTAACATTGAAGTTTGACAGGGTAGGTACGTACCGTTCAATGTTTGTCATTGATCAGATACATACATGTAGGTACATACCAAATCGTGCCCCTCCTTCACCTTGATGAACTCGGCGAGCTTTAGCTAGCTTCCCCGCCTTTGATGGCCCATGCTCCTAGACTTGAATTTTTCTATTGGAGCTGCACCGGGTGTGCTCAAGCATAAACATACCTAGGCGTCGGCGTCATCCGATCTAATTCTGTCTGCTTCTAGTTCCCTTCATAATGCGCTGAGCAGCGCATGATACACACAGAATGTCAGCCAAAGGCAAAGAGCCAGCAGGCCAGTAAGATATAATGACAGTCCCTATCTCTACAGGAGCATGGCTGATATTGAATTCGTGTCACAGAAAGGATGCTACACCTACGAACCCAAGAGGCATTCCCTATGCGCCGTTTGTCGATAAAGTTGAGGACTATGTCACGTCGAGAGACGATGTCCAATCCACACTTCGCAGCTTCCAGGAGATGATCTCGTATGTCTCGATATTATTTACCACTTGACTTGTACATCGAAAACGATATAGATTGCGGCCACTGGCGATATTGATACCCCGAAGCCTCCCGGCCATTCAGATCGGATAATTGCTGACGCCTGGAACCAAACACAGAAAATATCAATTCATGGAACTGAATCTCCAAAGGAGAGTAGCGGGACTCAAGGATAAGATGCCTGATATAGAGAAGACCTTGGAAACAGTCAGATTTCTGAAGACAAGGACGGTATGCTGCTCTAATATCAAGTCGATGGGGGTTGTTGGCTAACCCTGTGTTTCCCTATAGGAGGAATCAGATCCGATAGAAACCACGTTCGAGCTCAACGACACCTTGTACGCGAAAGCGTCGATACCGCCTACCGATGAGGTGTATCTGTGGCTGGGTGTATGTCGAAAAAAAAAAAAAACCGTTACAGTTTGAGAACACTTGGACGATTTTGGACTGATAAGAATGATTAAATAGGCGAACGTTATGCTGGCATACCCCATCGATGAAGCCGAGTCGCTACTCACGTCAAAATTAGCGGCTGCGAAGCAGAGCTACGCTAATTGCGAAGAAGACCTGGAATTTCTTCGAGAACAGATCACGGTAAGCTACCAATCTACGGCCCCGCCCACCAAGTCAAGGGTTTCCCACATAACAAGTGGCTGACTTGATTAGACTATGGAGGTTGCAATAGCACGAGTGTACAACTGGGATGTGGTTCAGAAGCGGAAAGAAAAGGCAGATGAAGAGCGTAAAGGCAAGGGAGCCGAAGATGGCGCACAGCCTAACGGATGAGGAAACTACGCAGTCAGCTCAGCTAGCTGAAGTTCAAGCCGACGGTTGTGGTCTGCGTCATCCTCCGCAAGGGACTCAAGACGTCCACCAATTTATCGGAATAGATGGATGTGTGCTGATTTTCTAGTGTCTGCATCTTAGAATGCAGCTGATGACGCAATATCAGGCACCCCTCGTCTGGATGGAAGAGTACCGTATTGCCCCTTGTTTGGTAAATTGTAAGAATGGCAATCCAATACTCGCATTATTCTTCCCAAGTATATAAACCCGTATTCTGTAATCTCGTCTGGCTGCAAGCGCCCCGGATTGGTTATATGGTTATATGAAGCGCAAATACCCGCAGATGTCATAGAGAAGGGCTAGTACGTATACCCATGCAGCTATGCAGCCCCATACCTGCCAATGGTGGCTGAGACGAGTTAAAAGGACCCCTGGATTACGTAAGTCTGGCAGGCGACCAGGAAGCGTGATTAAAGTTTGGGTCCCCAGATCTCACCGCTGCGCACCAATGACGATGTCCCACTTAGGCATGCCCGCAATCAAACGCCGCCACTTTTTTTTTTATTATGATTTTGTATGGTCCAGTATTCTTTATTCCGTATTTCCATATTCTATAATACATGCTAAGAACTACGAATTGCCTACTTTTTACCACTTTATCGAGTCCTGGTCCATCAACGAGGCCCCGACTTTTCACTACTGCCTGTTAGGACAACGAACCAGCTTATCCACCTACATAACCTCCTATCTACGGCCTCCAATCCCAAAACATTTCTACAAGAACAACTTGTTGGTCTCCTCACTTCTACACACCCTTTCAACCTCAAATCACTTACTCGTGTACCTTAATCAATAGGCTAGAGTACCTCCCGGGTTAGAAACTCATAACTTTGAACTGCTCGATTTCTTAGGAAATCGACGCAAGCATCACATCGATAATGGAGTTAGATCCCAAGTACGACCACTATGACTTCCCTACCACCGCCCCCGTCGCCAAACCGGGCCACCCAGGCCACTTGACCGAGGCCCAGCAGGCACAGGTCCATCAGCTACGCATGATGCTCGAGACCGAAGGCTATACTAAGAGGCTGGATACTCTGACTCTGGTTTGTGTCCCACGAAGTACTACATGAGGGAGAGGGTGGAACCTGCCACCAGGCTAAATCCATACATAGATGTGTTGATAATGGGAATTGCTAACATCTGCTCCGGGGATATATAGTTGCGTTTCTTGCGAGCCCGAAAGTTTGATGTCAACTTGTCCAAGAAAATGTGAGCCTCCCGAGTCGGGGTTGAGACGAAATCCTACATGTAAAGGGAGGTGTTGTTGTTGAAATTGATCGACTGACCCTGGTAACCAAGGTTCGTCGACTGCGAAAAATGGCGGGAAACCCTCACGTATGCCGGGCAGCCCCTGAAGCTCGACGGTCGAACTATCAACCTCGACAAGGAGGTGAGCGAGTGGGATAAGGACGGCTCCTTCAAAAAGAAGGTATCCAAGTGGTATCCTCAGTACTACCATAAGACGGACAAGGTATGAACACCGCCTCTTCTTGTTCTACCAAGGAGTCAGTTTTCGTACTTACATGCATATCTTGGCAGGATGGACGACCTGTGTACATCGAGCAGCTTGGTAAGATCGACATCAACGCCATGAAGAACGAAGGCATCGAGTACGAGCACATGCTAGTCAACCTAGCTGTCGAGTACGAGAAGATGGCGGACCCTCGGCTCCCTGCTTGCTCCCGAAAGGCTGGCCAATTGCTAGAGACGTCGTGCACCATCATGGACTTTAACGGCGTTGGCTTCGGCAACGCGCGTCAGGTCTTCGGCTACATTCAGGAGGCATCCGGCATGAGCCAGAACTATTACCCAGAGCGTCTGGGTCGTATGTACCTCATCAACACCAACTGGCTCTTCACGGGAGTCTGGCGTATGATCCGCCCCCTCCTCGACCCTGTCACCGTCGAGAAGATCCACGTCCTCGGCGGCAACTATCAGAAGGAGCTTCTGAGCCAAATCCCCGCCGAGAACCTCCCTAAGGAGTTCGGTGGCACCTGTCAGTGCGAGGGTGGCTGCGAGCTCAGCAACGCTGGCCCTTGGTGTGACCCTGAATACGCAAGACCCGCCTGGTGGGAGAAGAAGGAGGACGACGCGATCGAGAACAGGCCGACGGAGGTCGGCACTGGCGAGGGTGCTACTGCTGCTGCTGGTACCACCGCCGCTGAAGAGGGAGCCGAGGCCAAGGCACCTGCCCAAGCCACTGCATAGAGTAAACGCGAGATCTGTGACTGTATACAAGAGGGGAGAGCAAAATTTCAGATGAAGCGGGGAGTCTAGTTGGGCGGTTTAGATAGATGGGATCAACAAGACAGACACATGAGGAAGTAGGTTGCTGACGTATTTTCGATCCGGATGATCTTTCATCCCAGGCAAAAAAATCTTATAAACGCCGGTTATTTTACCTGTGGGCAGTTAACTGTCATAGGTTCTATGTGGCCATTTTTTCTGCAAAATTGTTAGAGGCATTTCATACATATGATATATATGCATTTGCATTTTCTCCTGCTGCATTGTTATTGCCGGCTACCTCCGCGTCCGGATAGAGTGACCAACGGGAACCGAGGTATTTGCTTTGCATCGTACGATTTCTTGTGTGCTATCCAAACTTTGAGTATCTTCAATCCCCAGCGTAGGAACTCCTTTACGTGACTTCGTTTGATAAGCGAGGTTACTAAAATATGCGTGGATTTACTTTTGCTCGAAGCCGACTCTATCTGTACACGTGATGATCTCCCCAGTAGAATCGAGACTCTGAACACGCTACTTCATGTGCTACCAGAGCTCTCGTCCACCTCTTCGGCCAGGCGTAGTTCATCCCGAATAGTAGAGGCTAAGCAGGTAGCCATCCCCATTCATCATAATATTAGAAGCCTCCCTCGTGTTTCCTTCTACAAAACAACACAGCTTCACCGCCCCGTAACAACATACTCCCCCGCACTCCGCGCCCTCTCCATCCGCGCCACCACCGACGGCATCTCGCGCTTCAGCCTACCCAGCTCTCTCACGGCATCGCCATAGCTGCTCTCCACCTCATCCTGTCTCTCCAGCTCCTGTGCCACCACATCCCCTAACAACCCACCTTCCAAGCCTTCAGAGCTCTTGATAGTGCGTTCGTTAACCGCAGCAAGTGCCTGCTCGTCTTCCGCCACGGACTTCCGCGCGGCTTCGGCCCAGGCAGCGGCCGCCGCTTGCGGGACAGATTTCTTGAGAGCCGCGATGTCGCGCAGCAAGTCTTCTTCCTCGCGCGTGAGCTCCTCGACGCGGGCGCGCTTGCGCGCGTCGAAGGGCTCGTAGACTTCTTCCTGTTGCTGCGGGGCCGACGACGGGTCCCCTGAGAGGAAGTGCGCTGCGTCTACGGGTAGTCCGTTGATGGAGAGGTTGGGGGCTGCGAGGGTGAAGGTTTTGGTTATGTACTGTTGCAAGTTAGTATGCTGGGGATAGGGGACTTTAAAATTCGTAAAAAACGGTGGTTCAAAAAAGAGGCGAAAAGCAAATACGTGAAATGAAGTGGGACGGTGAATTCGAATGAAGAAGAAGGGATTGAAGGAGATTATGGTAATGAACCATACAAAAATTTTGGTAAAAAAAAATTCCAAAAAAACATACAACACCAGGGATTCGCTGGTCGTCACCGACCCAACTACTAATCTGGCGGTATCTGGCTTATCTATGGGAGAGCGGACGGGATCCCGAGTTTTCCAGATCCTATGGTCGTATGTGATAGTCTGTCAAACTAATGCAGATTATATATCCAACCACTCATGTCCTCCCCTCCTTGGTAAAATCCAAGCCGTTGTAAGTAGAACGCGCTTGATCATGGTCAATGACACCCTGCATATGCAGATACCGCAAACGCATCCGCTCAGCTTTGAGCAAAGTCGGGGTGACTGGACTAGACCAACCAAAAATGCAATTACAAGAACACACACACGCAACAATTGAAAATGGAACATACCTCGTTAACAAGCTCTTCAATCCGCGTCCGTAATTCGTCTCCCTCTCCGCCGACTCCCGCCCCGTCCACCGGCGGAAACGCCTCGTCTAGACGCGCCGCCGCCGCGCGTCGCACGTTGGCCAGCAAGTACGTGAGATCTTCAGGGGCCTGGAGCTCGATCTTGCGGTGTGCAGCCGAGCCCTCCATGGCTTTTAAAAAGCTTTTAGCGTGGGCTAAGTCGTGCTGTCGATGATAAACGGTATGGGATATCTGAATTTATTTCCCGGTTGGTTCGACTGGCTGGTTGGAGTTCCTAGCATGCAAGTTGCTCTCTTGGAAGCGCGCGACAGTAGATATGGAGAGTGATACGAGTGCCTCTGCGCTTATTATGCAGTTGAAAAATCTTCCTTAATTGCCGTTTTATTTTAATTGCTTGACTGGCCGATTGGGGGTTTATTTGTTGTGATGCTAAGACTTAGAAGACTTAGATTTTGTATCATGGACGAAATCCAAATATCCGCTAAAATGCTAAATCATTTTATTTATACGTTTATACCATATGGAAAACCCCCTTTAGGGAACTATACATTTGATTATATCGTTAAAAGGGGTATATGTATTTCTATATCAGCGTAACGGGATTTATGTCCTTAGTAATAACAACAATTATAACACTACTAGGTTAGAGTTTTACGAGGGCTATTGTGTCGAACAGAAAAATCATTCTTAATTTTCCCTCGCCGCGGGAATTTTCAATATCGATCCGGTGGTGTTTCTGAAAAAGTAGGAGCCTACAAGCTTTGGAGAAGCGCGGCAAGAGAGCGGTGGTAGATGAGTGCTAGATGGGGGAAGGGTACATCAAAATGGGAAGTGCGACACGCTGTAAGAGGGGTATATTTTCCCACGCGTTTCGGCATTCTGAACTGAAATCCTTTTCTAATTCAATATCAATTACTGCCACCGTTTCTATGCTGTAATGAAGCCCTAGGGGAAGAGAGCCCTAAGGCTGGGAGAAGCTTCACCCAAGCGATCTGTAACGGGAGCTGTAAATCTCGGACTTGGCCTCTTAGTAAAGTTGAGGATATTATGTCTGCGCCACGCGGGGACCTCATGTATGTAGGTAGTATTTAACAATTGGTCAAAATAGGCAAGCAATGGTCAGAGGGGTATAAGGGGTTCGAGATATTTGAGATAAATTCCCATATACCCACAAGCAACCAACCCCACCTCACGATTGATAACAGAAGCAATGTCCGAAGATGAGATCCTCCCCACTTCGACCCTAGCAAGGCGACTACTCGCCGAAGAGTACAACCTGCAAAATGGGAATATGCTCAGTAAGGGCGAAGCCTTGTGGTGGTCTGCAGCAGGTGGGAGACTAGACCTGGCCCGGCTGCTCATCGACGAGGGAGCCGAGCACGGTCGCTCACGCCGCTGCGCGAAGAGGCCCGTGCGATATGCTCGTGCTACTACACGAGGCGGGAGCCGACCTCACCGGGCTCGATAATCGGGCCTCACATCCTCTCCACTAGGCTATGATAAACTCCCACAACGATGCCGCCCGACTGCTCCTTGCCCGCTTCGGAGTCCCTATAGACAGCTGGGGACAATGGGGAAAGACTGCGCTGCACATCACAGCAAGTCGTAATAACTACGAGGGGATTACAATGCTGGTATATGACTTCGGCGCCGATATTCACTACCTGGACCACGAGGGACATGGCGCTACACTACGCCTGCCATGACGGTGCTTTGGAGGCTGCGCAGCTTCTAGTTGACCTGGGTTTGCCGACAGCGTGGGCCGGCAAGGGTGGCAAAACGCCATTACACGCACCAGTAGATGGAAATGCACACAAGATAGTGTAAGTTCCTTCTCTTCTTGACTATAACCTGGCAGTAGGTCCGCAAGCGTTCATTCAGACCTTTACATCTAATCCTGGAGTTGGGTACCCTGACTAAGCTACAACGTGTGTCTCTTTATCTACCAAGGCTTTCCGTAGCTTACCATGCCGTAAAGCGGACCAACCTACGGCTATACAGAGAATATCTTGTAGGGGTCGGGATGGATGTCGCTATGAAAGATGACTCTGGTAGGACGCCGCTTCATCTTGCTACAATTTACGATGCGGTGCGTTCCGCCGAACTTCTCCTGCAGAATAGTAAAGCAGGGCTAGGGGGAAAAGATAAAGATGGGTATCTGCCATTGACAATAGCTTTATTGTATGGATCTATCGAGATGGTCAAACTGCTCGTGAACGCGGCGGCATCTATCAACGTCGTCGACAAACAAGGTGGGTCTGCGCTACACCATGCTGCTAATGGGGACCACGAAGAAATTATTCAATTCTTGGTCGAGAAAGGCGCGGATGTCGAAGCCAGGAACCAGATCATGCATACACCACTACTAACTGCAGCTAGTTTTGATAGTGACGAGGCCGTTTGCGTGTTAACCGACCTAGGGCAAACCTGCAGGTTAAGGGCGAGGGCAACGATACGGCGCTGCACCTTGCACCAAGGTCCCAAACTGCACTCGTAGCCGAGTTCCTCATCGAGCGAGGCTTAGATATCGAAGCAGTAAACAATCGTGGGATGACCCCGCTGTGCGTAGCAAGTGAGTGGGGATCGGAGTTCGTCATAGATGTCCTGCTCCGCAGCGGCGTAAATGTGGAGGTGAAGGCAGAAAGACCGTGGAGGGCCTTGCATTTTGCCGCCACTACGGGTCGTCTCAACATCGCGGAGACTCTGCTCTAGGACGGTGCCGATCCGGCTGCCGAAAATGCCGACGGACTCACCCCCGGGGCCATTGCAGTAAGAGAGGGGCATTCTGATTCTCTGGTCAGGCGGCTTCGAGAAGACGAGACTATAGGAGAAACAACGATCCAAGCTTCAGACCCGGTCGCTAATAGGTCCGGTCTCGCAGCTAAGGCGGGAGATGTATTGCAACTCGCGCGACTCATTGAGAAAGGGGTCGATATACCTAAACGCGATGGATATGAATGGAGAAAGGGCCATCACCGCCGCAGCAAAAAAGGATCACGAATCTGCTGTGAAGTTTCTAATTAAAGAAGGAGCCGACTTAGACTTACGTGAACCGAGCGGCGAAATGGCGCTATAGTGGGCGTCGTTCTGCGACTGCTAGGGCGTGGTTGAGCAGCTCCTGAGCCGGGGTGTGCGCCTGGAGTTGGCGGACGGCGACGGCCAGACGCCACTCTCCATCGCGTCGCATTTCGGGCACCTCGAAATCGTGATCATGTTGCTCCAGAAAGGGGCTAACCCGAATACCAAGGTGACCTATGGCTACACACCCTTGCTCTTTGCGGCGAGGCAGGGTCATGTCGACGTTGCTAGTTAGGTTCCTCCCCGATGCCGGGGTTCATCTACATTATGTGGCAGTGCCTAATGGGGAGACCGCGGCGTCTCTCGCTGCTGACGCGCGCTTTACGACCATTATACTCTCAAAAGTCACGAGGTGTTCAAGGCTCGTACTAGTATAGAGGGTACCAATGTTCAAGTTATGGTGAAACCCCTTTTCGAAGCGCCCGCCGAGTTCCTCGAATATGCTGGTGATGGGAAATATCAGGAAGACGCCAAATGCGAGAAAAATTCTGAAGATGATTTGCATTGGGAGTCTAGTACTGTTGATCTAAGAGACATTTTGAATAATCTAGGCGGCTTTGATATTGTGACATTTCTTGCATGGAAGCTGTCCGTAGACGTCCGCACACCAGAACGATCGAGAAGTGTCCCGGAATACTTGAAACCCCGAGTAGAGATCTGGCAGGCAACAATGGAACAGATCCCAAAATTAAACTTACTCGTTTATGACAGTATGGAACAGAAAATACGCTACGATAAGGACTGAGTCTATACAACAAAAGGGTACTTTGGGTTGACATGCAAAGGCGAGGCAGGGGAAGGGATTGTCAATAGCGCTCTTAGACACTATTAAGGATCTGTGTCTTCTCCAAAGCAACAGCGATGGGGAGGAAAGTTGGTACGAGCATGTGGTCAGGGTCTATCTCGCCCACTTACCTGGAAAGGTCGAGAGCCTAGAAGCGATTGATCCAAGCGCGAGAATAGAAAGGTTGGAAATTCGTTAGTGGGTGCGCAACAGTACCTAGCCTTTAAGGAGATTTTCAAACTAAGGACCTGAATGGTTCTCTGTAATCCAAGTTCGACTACGTAAGTCGCGACGCCGTCTATAGCTACTGGCAGCCAGCCCACGAACCCGAAGTATTTAATTTCCTTCTAGACCGCATGTGGCGAGATATATGGGCAGAGGATCCTCAAGTTCACCAGTTTCTCCCTCGATGAGCACATCGGCGTGAAGCTGGCGGAGAACCCCATCACCGGCAGCGACGAGCAGAAATTTACGGACGTCCGCCAGCTGCGGTTCAAGCACTCGGGGGTGGACAACTACGTCCAGGGGCTCCTGGACTAGCCCCCATCCATTCATCGAGAAAGCGATCTAAGACAACGTTGCTAGCGGGAACTCGCTGGCGTTTCTGGGAAAGTGAGAGCTTTCTAGGCCGTGTAGTCATTCCTAAGGGAATGTTATATTTTTAGAAACCCCGGTATGCTATGCTATCCTATTTGCCCTTTTCTAGCAAATAAATATCGACCTGCTCGTCCTCTTCACCTAACTTCGGCAATCGAATCGACTTAAGGACGCTATATTTCCATTCATTAGTCTTTAACAGTTCGAATAACGCCTGCTCGGAAGAATGGCGGGGCTTCGTCGCTAGAATGACTGAAGTCCTTGCACTATGGACATCGGGATACTTTAGATTCGCCGCATGTAGGGCGCTCAATGTTCCAACTAGAGCTGGCAACGAATCGACGTTATACGTGCAGTCGCTAAGGACGACCAGATCCCATGGCCTCGCGGAAGTAAGGGGTCCGAATCTCCCATGTTTGCCCTCATCCCAGTCTAGGTCCTCATACCGTAGCGTCACCGCGGCACCGCTAGTGCGCATAAGAGACAGCGCCTTCTCCGCTATCGAGATATTCGACCTCGCGCGCTCTTCCGCTTCTGGAAGGTCCGTTAGCAATACGGTAGCCTCTCTTAGTGTCCGACCCTGAACTAAAGCGGCTCTCTCCAATATGCGTGCCAGAGTAATCCCAAGGATGCCGACGCCGCTACCCAGCTCCAGTATGCTAAACGTGTCCCTTTCTATGGGTAATACTTTGCGAATACTTTCGCTACTATGACACGAATCAGCCAAGAAGGAGGCCGTCACGATGCCTGCGTCCCATATATGACGTGCGATGCTCTCTCCGATGTCCTCTTCCAAGTCGAGATTCAGCTCGTCGTCGGGCTGGGATCCCGTGTTGAGCTGAAGCGCGCGCACGGAAATCGGTGAGCAGACACCCTTGACCATCTCGACGGTAACCGGCATGATGAGCCCCTGGTTCGCGGGCGAGTCTCCGACCAGTCCCCGCGGGAGCACGTGGTCGCTTCTCAGCACACCCAGTGGTCGAGACTGCCTGGCTGGATGTATCTTTATGGTACACGTGACATCATTCTTCTTCAGATGAGGTTTCACCGGGAGTTTGACATCGAGAACTCGCATTCCCGCAGCCCATCTAGATGGGTGATCAGTCTTGAGTATAACAGACTGACCGGCGGCATCGTCCGCCGCGATGACTAGCTCGATGGGCTCGTCCGGGTATAGGAATGAGTCACCCAGATCCGTGGTCACGACCAGCAGGAGCGAGATGATTGGCCTCCTGCGGTCTGAAGCGTCGAACTTTGCTGGACGCAGCAGGCGGATGTAATGCATTTCGTGTGACCCAATGCGGTCCCCTTGGATGCCGTTTCAATCTTGGGTACCACAGCAGCGGTTCAGGCGCCAAGGGCGAAGCGGTTGTTTGTCGAGTTCAGCTGGCCGCGTGCATCTTGGCAGCGCGCATCTCCTTTTCCTGCCCAACCTGAAGGCTTTTTTTTTTTCGCTCTCTTCGAAGCGTTCACCGCTTACTGCTTCAAACCTGATATATCGACGTGGGATCGATCGATCCACTCTGGCCTTCGTATTGGGTCGTGACGATGCGAGAATGCGGATTTGGGGACACACAGCTGTGTAGGTAGCTAAGCAAATTTGAAGATCTGAAGGTCGGAAAGCGGGTCGGATGTCCGACTATCGGCCAATCGGAGGTTATGATCACATATTTGTGCCTTACCTCGCCTTATGTGTCCTTGAAACAAAGTGTACGCATATGCGTATACATACAGGTATGCATACACAGATGTGCACGAGGCAGCTAAGACTTGGCTTCAATTTGTAAAACAAAGCCTTATCTTGCTTCGTCGAAAGTTCAGCCTACCTCATATTCGCAAATAGGAACACACCCTCTAACTCCGGCCAGTGTCCCGGTACGCTAGAGTTACAATAGTTTCACTAAGCTAGACTACATGTAAGTATTGTACACAGTGTTGGAGCAATACTAGCCTGACGCTAGCATTGCATATGCCGGGTTGAGATGTCATTGCTAGTTCGGCTCAATGATCTATCGAGATGAGAGAGGGTTTTTGGGAAGTAGTGGGAGATCTGCTCGAGGTTCATTACTCGATACAGCAACTTCATCTAGCCGTACACGTGGGTATGAAACATTTTGCAAGGGCTACATATGTAGAGAGATCGCCACGAATGTATATGAATATTTCCACATCACTGTCCTGTTAATTCCCATCCTCATTTATTGAAGCCTGTAAATGAAACAAATAGCGAGGATGACGTGTATCTAGTAAATCTATCGTTTTTCAAATCATCTGATATCTTTAATCATCTCCCCGCATGTTGTCTTGAATATCTACTCGGCATTGATAGGCTACTTACATAGATTAGAAACGATATAGTTTCAAGCTCTAGCGTCGGTAGCTTATAACCTTGAGCTTAATAGTTTAAAGGATCGCCTTAAAAAGCAGCAATATATCAGCTTCACCATCCAAAAAGTAATAAAACCTAAACGTTGCTTACCGCAAGCGCTCTAGGCGCTATGAGTCAGCTAGCCATTTTAATCGCGTTAAGCGACATTCAGCATTCCTATTGGATTTCAGACATGTCATCCCCCACCTAAAAGGATTAGCGTAGCATGATCCGATAACGCAATTCGTGGGGTAAAGAGTGGGATAATTGAACTTCAGGAGTGAAGTGGGATGTTCTGCAACTTTTACACTACATACCTTATGTACTTATATGTACTATACCGTGCGAAAGATTATGACTGGCGTCTATGTCACAGGCAGCGTCGAATGGGATGCCAAGAAAGTTACACTATACATAAGCTCTCCATAAGGCAGATTTTTATGTAGGTACGTCCCTACGTACATATAGGCATATAATCAAAAAGGCATTAAGCATCAAATGCGCATTGTACATACCGGTACCCGCTTCATCCCGTTGGGTTCCATTGCCTTGGCCGTCCCGTCTGGCTGTTTAAGGAATCTCTATGGTTGAAAAGCTGTGACAGTAACAAATTAAAAACTTCCTGATTTGATTGGGACAGAATATCACGAGTCGTTTCATCTATTCCAAGAAATTAAAATTTAGAATTTCTGGTGTTGCAGTCCACCTCGCAAAAGAATCCCAACCTCGGCAATCCACGTGTTTCTCGAAGACCGTGTCACTTGGCTAAACTTTGTCATCGCCGTTTTACCATTATGTTTGGTCTCACAAAATTGGAGTTATTTAGTTCAAAGTCAGCACTCTAAGTATTGTAAGAAATTAAATAGATACCGTAGATTGTAATAGGTAAATCAGGTAGCCAACTATGCCTGTAGATCACTTGCGAGATGCAGCCTGAGTCATGTGCAGTTTCTCTATTATGTATGAAGTGGGAACTCGGCGCCTGTCTACCAACCATGAAACTCACTGCTCTTCTGAGCGAAAACACGGGGGGAAAGGGCTGAGGAAAGAAGTCGGTTAGGAAGATATCAGGGAATCCCAACGCCACAACCCCAACTCAAAGGTGTTCATGTAAACTCATGTAATCATACAGCATCCCGCGAACTATCGCGAGAACTCCCGAGGCCCTTTCTGAATGTGGGCCTCCCATAATAATATCAATGTCCGTTAAAGTCGTTGCAATGCGTTGTTGATGTTACTGTTGTCCCTCCAAACCGCGCGCCACGCAATAAATAGGTAACGCCGAGGTCGGTATCCACAATCCATCCAGGCAGTGTCATAACCCGAATCCAGACGCCGAAGTATTGTGAAAATGGCAAAGGTATTGTCGCGAGGGTTATGTGTATCTAGGAAGAAAAAGACGGTTTGGAGTTCGATCGCGAGGGGCACTTAAGGCAAAACTCTCCGAGAGGCCCTGCCCCCTGCTTGCGATTTGCTTATTACGGCAGCATCCCCTTGATTTCTTCGTCACTGAGTCGAATCTCGTGTACAGGCTCTCGACGATTCTCTAAGGGCACATAGTCGCAATCGACATAAGACGGTACAAACAGCTCAGGGTTCCATGCGAAACCTTGGCTCGAAGCAAGGTAGGAGATCTGTAATCGGCGATATTAGTCAGACGGCCCGTAACTGCGAGATACCTGTAGTGATAGTAGTAACATACCAATCGGGGTGCTCCATCAGGGTCCCCAATGTTAATAACAGTACACTCATCCTTACAGAAGGCAGAGCCTAGATAGCATGTGAGCCTATGTACTAAATAGATGGTAATATGCCGTCAAGGTCTCATCGGCTCTTGAGGGCATCCAAGAGAATATCACGTACTCAGCAGGCTTGGCCGGCGTTGGTGGACCGACTTCGGCTTGCGTGCTGATTGCTCTGGTGACGCATCGCCAGGTCTGGGGGTTTGCGGAGAGCTCGAATATGATGAAGAAGAGGAGCTAGTGTTAGCCTTGGGGGATTGATTATAGGCTGTGACCGACGACCGAGTAGGAGGGATGGCGATTGTTTTAGACGACATATTCACAGACACGGGTCAAGAGCCCTCTTCTCCGGCGAAGTCCTCAAAAAGATCAAATTAGCAGCGGTGTGTTGAACAGAGACGGGCTATGCAAATTGAAAGATAACAAATAAATAGTCCAAGTGAAACGCCAGCGGATGATAAGTAGTGGCAATGTCAAGGAGTTAAGAGAGAGAAGGGCACTGATCACGACGTCGACTCCCTATGACAAGCAACAACAAGGTAGAAAGATGTGATGTTTGAGAGAATTGATGAATATGCGAATATGCACAAGGTAGAAAAAGATGAAAGTTGACTGAAGTCAGGTGCTTTGAGCCTTAGAGGCAGTTTACTCCGTATGCACAGTAGAGGTTGGACAGCACCTGCATTGGGATGCGGGAACAGACTGGGTACTGCGCTATGTGCTGTATGTGGTGCGGTATGTGGTGCTGTATGTACCTACTGCCCGTAATCCAGCGGCGGCAGTAGATGTAATAAATTAGGGCGTTTATGAATGAGCAAATCAAGGATACTGTATGTAAAGTATGTAGGTACCTATGATTGAGATACGTGAGATAGGTGGTGAAATGTTGAGAAGAGACCGGTAGACACCCAGTGCGAAGCCGCTGGTATGATGACACATTCGGGGAGTGGAGGCGGACCCTTGCGGGCCTCTGTTGTGCAAACTAATGGGATTGGTCCAAAGACAAGACCGGTCTTTCCAATGCGGCTAGAGTATCAACAGTGTGGGTACTGTATCGTGTATCGTAGTTGCTTGCACCAATGTACATAGATGCCCCCACATGTACAGGCTGAGGTAACGGCCTCAAAAGGTCCAGTATGAGGTCCAGTATGTAATTATGTCGAAGGATGTAAGAGGAATGGGGCACAATTAGTTCCTCCTTACCTCTAGTTTAGATTCCGTATTAGACCTTACTGTCGTACGTACCTAGGTAACGTCCTGAGTATAGGCAATAGACTGAATTTATTCAAGATGGGAGAGAGGATGTGTAAGTAAGGGTCGATGGGATAAGATCTAAGCCAACCACGCTGCCACCAGTCCAGTCGGGCGATGCCGGATGTTGATCTTCAAGTAGGCTGGCGGGCTGGGACCGATACTCCTTGAGATGAGTGGTCGGGAGTTGTCCTTGAATACGGGGGCCTTCGCCTTGATTTGTAGGTACTTGTTGAATAAAGAGCCAATCAGATGATAATGATGCAAGTGGTCCAGCCTTTGATATCATCCCAGTCACTGCAGGTGCCGGGTTGATGGAGTTTGTGAAACCCAAGCTAAGGAAACCGGAAAAGCTATTAATCCTGTACTTTCCCTTATCGGACTAGATTCATATTTAGCCTTGGCAGGTACCACATGGAAGGAACCAGCGCTCAAGGCTACAAGGCTGGCGTCTACACTTGGACCTTGAAAGCTGTAGGTAAGCTGCGAATGGAAAACGTAACATCCATCAAAGCTCGACCTTCCATCCATCACCATCCATTAATTTTCAACACTTCATCAACCGCAGACTGCCTAACCAACCCGTAATATATCGCATATTCTCCGGACTGACTACATTTACTCTAAATTCTCTCGACGAAAATAATTCTATCATCGGTGTAGCAAGTATGGGCGACGTTCTGGTAGAAAACCCGGCCAACACTGTTGCGCCACACAACAAGCCCATCCCATCGAACATTCCAAACGTCGAGACCATGGAGGGAATACCGGCACATGGTGCAGATGAATATGCAGTATTAAAGAAGTTGCAGAGGCATCTGGAATATATTCAACTGCAGGAAGAGTACATCAAGGATGAGCAAAGGTAGGGAGGCTTCCTGAACAACAATCCCCATCGCAGGCCGTTCGTTCTAACAGATGGCTACTATAGGAGCTTAAAACGCGAGCTTGTCCGAGCGCAGGAAGAGATCAAGAGAATCCAGAGTGTGCCACTTGTCATTGGCCAATTTATGGAAGCTATTGACCAAAAGTAAGTTACCAGCTGAATCAGCACCGATCTCTCATAGACCTTCATCACGGAATCTAACCTAGCATCCGTCAGCACCGGCATAGTCCAATCTAGCACAGGATCCAACTATGTTGTCCGCATCCTCTCTACCCTAGACCGCGAGAAGCTCAAGCCCTCGTCCTCCGTCGCCCTGCACCGCCACTCCAATGCCCTCGTCGACATCCTCCCGCCGGAGGCCGACTCCTCAATCGCCATGCTCGGCGCCGACGAGAAGCCCGACGTGACATACGCCGACGTTGGTGGTCTTGACATGCAGAAGCAGGAAATCCGCGAGGCAGTCGAGTTGCCGCTCACACACTTCGACCTGTACAAGCAGATCGGCATCGACCCGCCGCGCGGCGTGTTGCTTTACGGGCCCCCCGGAACCGGCAAGACCATGCTCGTCAAGGCCGTTGCCAACTCGACGACCGCCAACTTCATCCGCGTGGTCGGCTCTGAGTTCGTCCAGAAGTACTTGGGTGAAGGTCCCCGTATGGTCCGCGACGTGTTCCGTATGGCCCGCGAGAACTCTCCCGCCATCATCTTCATCGACGAAATCGACGCCATTGCCACCAAGCGTTTCGACGCCCAGACCGGTGCCGATCGTGAGGTTCAGCGTATTCTTCTCGAGCTGCTCAACCAAATGGACGGTTTCGATCAGACCTCCAACGTCAAGGTCATCATGGCCACGAACCGAGCCGACACCCTGGATCCGGCTCTGTTGCGACCCGGCCGTCTCGACCGAAAGATCGAATTCCCCAGCTTGCGCGATCGCCGCGAGCGTCGCTTGATTTTCTCCACTATCGCTAGCAAGATGAGCCTTGCCCCCGAGGTCGACTTAGATAGTCTGATTGTGCGCAACGACCCGCTGAGCGGCGCCGTCATCGCTGCTATCATGCAGGAGGCTGGTCTACGCGCCGTCCGCAAGAACCGATACAACATCATCCAAGCCGATCTCGAGGACGCGTACTCGAGCCAGGTTAAGGGTACCAGTGACGAGAACAAGTTCGACTTCTACAAATAAGCGATGGAGGCTTGGTCTGGTTTATCTGGTGGATCTAACAAGGACTGGCGGAGAAGCAGTAAGGGCGAGATTCGTAAGGGGTCAGGCATTGGCCGAACACTCCTCATTGCGAGAGGGATTCGATGGGAATGAAGGGTATCCCGTAGATTCGCATCGTAATGGCGTCGGCTAGGTGTATAACTGTATCATCATGAGAATACAATATAAGGGGTTAATTACACGTGCTTCTACTAAATAGCTGAGTTCCTACGTTGACCTATCACGGGATATGAACGTGCTTATGAGATTCTAGTAAAGGACTCTTATTTATCTAACCATAAATAAACCCTTCCCTATCTATGATAGACCTTTCTTTCCTAATCCCATTCCTTCTAGAACCTGATGAGAAGATCACCGCGAGGCTCGAAAATCATGTTTTCGTAACATTAGGTAGTACATCGGACACCCAGGACCGCCCCGCAAGGCGATCACGTAGGGCTCCTCATCATCCAGTCGTTTCTTCGAGTCGCTCGAGCTCATCCCATCTACCCTTCCCTCTCTATATGGCCTGCTTTCCACCATTATGCATTACCCGGTCCCTTTTTTTCTCTTTTGTACGCCACATTTTTTACATGCCATGCAACACGACCAGAGCCACAAATCCTCGAGCATACGCCATATCGAAAACGCGAAGGGACGGCCAACAAAACAGAAACGCAAAGTAGTAATACAGAGTGGGTATCTTCGTCGAAGAAGGCTAGAAAGAAAAAAAACGGAATGTGCCAACTGGCAGAACGGCAAAGGGGGTACTTTAAACTTGACGTGTGGGTATTGTGGATGTCAAGGGTTCTGTGACGAACCGCAATGACAAACTCGAACAATTGCAAAAGCAACTGAGGGGACACTTGCCGGGGGGTATCTCCTCCACTCAACAAAACGGGTATATCCTCCGTCATTATGTCTTCATCATCTTCACATGCAAGAAGCTGCAAAGTTGTTGCTTTAGTCGCTCGCATCATCCAAATAAAACAACATCATGGATGGGGCTGTTCGTGTCGTGTAATCACAGGTCGACCACCTTTTAAGAGGAGAGAACAACACCCAACTCCAACAGCAGTTGGACGAAGCGTGAATGCAGCTCGATGAAGAAGTCAGGAAGGCCCACCAACTCTGCAAGCCCTCGTGCCTTAGGCGAAAATCCACCGGGACCCATAGACCCACCCATGCGCTGCACGAAGCCGCCACGGCCTCCACCAGTCAGGAAGCTGCTTGTGTCGTTGGCTCTGTCTCGATCGCGGTCCAGGTTCGGCGCATTGAATCCACCTCCGAGACCTAGACCAATACCACTGTCACGCGGTCCATCGCCGCCAACTCCGCCGTATGCCGCATTCAGCGCGGCAACCGGGCTATTCGCCTCCTCGCGTTCGCGCTCCCGCTCAGCTTCTGCCTCAGCTAGTTCTTGAATCCAGTTTGCCAGATCGCGAAACGCGGCAGATATGAAGCTAAACGTCTTCATGGCAAGACGTTCACGGTGCGTACTAAGCGCCAGAAACGCATAGACCCTTTTACGGCCTCGAGCATGCACATCCGGAATACGAAAGATGTATGCAGTCGTGTAGCCTGCCAAGGGGTCGCCGAAGAATATTGGTCCACCATTGGCAGCAGATTGCGGGTTTGGAGCCGTAGTGATGTAGCCTGGACCATGGTTAAGCGGCGCGGATGGGTACGGGGGTGGGATGCCGGGTGATGACAGTGATGCAACCGGCTGCGAGGTTTCAGGTCTTCGAGGAAGTGTTTCGAAAGAGAGCGTCCTTAGGCATGACGCACGAACTATTGAGTACGTAGTCGGGACGACTGGTTCGTGAGTTGATGTGTAATCCAAATAATGCGTATGTTGCGACACACTAGATCTAGACGAGACACTAGAATGCGACGTTGAAGTAGTAGGTCGGCGCCGTGAATTTGAGCGTTTAGCATTGTCTGGAGGCAAAACCTCTTCCTCTGCATCAGAGGCATATGAGGATTGCGGGTTGGAGTTTGGCGGGCTTATCTCGCCATTACCTCCGTAGACCCGAGCGTACGGAGCGCGTGTGCGCAATGTAGGGCCCCTCTGATCAGATTTGGAGTCCGCAGCGGTACTTGCACCCTCTCCTTTGCCAGTTTTCGAGTCCTGGCGCTTAGGAAGCGTTAGGGCACAATTCTGGCATGGGTTTGCTCGCTTTGTGACATAGTCGTCGTAAGTTCGGCGAAAGCTAGAGTCTCGCCGTAAAATACCCTTGCTATGAGCATCAGGAAAGCTTTCAGGTGCATTTCGGGGACTTTGCGGAGGCGTCTGAATAGCTGAGGCCGCAGTAGGAGATGCAGCAGTAACTGGTTGGCCCGCAGTGCTGGGACCAAGTTTTGATGTTCGAAGCAATGATGCGCGGTGCGTTTGCGCTTCTTGCTCGGTCGCAGGGGTAGATGAACTGCGCGGAGCTCCGAGGCTCAGTTTCCGTAGGGAGTCAGTCACAGCGGCTTGCGCGCCATGTGCAGCAGCACTCGTTTGCGGTCGTGCCGGTTCGGTACTTTCATCGCAGCATTGTCCACATGGCACCGGCAAACCCTCGGTGACCATCAGAGGAGTCGGTCCATGTAGATCGCAGTAGTGCGCCAGACATAGCTGGATATGAGTTAGCAGGGGCAACATTGCCGGCTTGTGAGAGACAGTCATGGTCGGCCGATATCTAGACACAAAAGATGTTTCTGTGGGATGCACGTGCTAAAGTAACATATTGCGACTAGATTAGGGCGTTGGAAGCACTCGCAATGCTCGAGGGGGTCATCATATGTTCAGCAGGGGTGAGTGTCAAGTTCAAGAGGGCAAGTCGGTCTGAGAGTCAAGGGAGGGTAGGAGATGAGTAAGTTTAAGAGACAAACAGGAAGGAGGTGGCAGTTTCGAAAAGCGACAGCTCAAGAACAAAAACGTCACCGTCGCGCAAGGGGGTAGAATAAGGTCAGTCAAAAGTACAGGTTGGTGATTTGGGCATCTGCGACAATCAGGGCACCCGTACCAATCAATCTCGACACTTGGCTGACTTGGGGCGTAGCGGCACATCGCTTCGCTCCGTGCCGTTGCGATGGGAATAGGGGGGACCATCTAACATCAGCAGCCAAAGCAAGTAAGACCTGGGGCTAGGGGGGAGCTGATTAGATGAGTGTGGGGGGCACAAGGCTTCTGGGGTGGTCTGAAAAATGCGAGGCGGTGAAGGGATTCCGCTAGGAAGATAAACGACCGGGAGGGGGAGGGAAACGAAGGTGTGGGACACACAGGAGTATGTTCGAAAGAGAAGAAGCAAACTAGAGCCCCGAGAACATTGAAGCTAAGGTATGCAGGTGAGACTAGTGAAAACGGCTTAAATCAAAGCTGCTGATCAAGATGTAAATTGTTTAATGGCTGACAATACAAGACGCGTGACGCGACAATAGAGTAAGAGTAAGAACCGCGATTTATTTGAGTGGTGTGGTTTAAGCGGTTGACTGGGTAGCATAACGGCAGAAGGACGGCAAAAGGAAGGGTCCGTAAGAGAAAATGAGATGTACTTACTATGGACGTCATGACGTTTTCTCCAGCAAAGCGCTTGTGGAGCGTTGCACCGCGGGGTTATAGATTCAACCAGTTGTCGGTACCAACGTATTTTGACCCCCAAATATTCCAATCTCCCTCCCACGCGCCTTCCGCGTTCTGACCCCTGGACTCCTATCACCTATCCAAGCCAGCCAAGCAGGGACCTTTTGTATGATGCTCAAAAGTATTATCTCATAAAAAAAATAAAAGCGATAGGGCACGAAAACGGGTCCGGCTTCGTAAGGTTGGTCGTTCTCGGAAGACCCCCTGTGCCCGCGGCTGCGTCTGCGGCTGCGTCGGTGTTAGCCAGTTCCAGCAAAGCGATGCGAAACGCGAAATGGGAAATGCGACAAGAGGCACTTGTGTGTTCTCGTTGCTATGTATGTGCAGTCAATCATAGAGCCGTAATTCAAGTAAATGCGGCACAGGATGACAGCACGCAGCAGAACTCACCAATCGGCTCCTGGTCCTACAATACTGATCCTTGTGTTTCGTCCTGGTTGGCTCGCTATTCAAGGCGGTCGCAAAGGAAACCTAGCGGATTGGCGGGAAAAGAAATAGCGCTAATCAGAGCTGCGAAGCTGACCTCCAACTTGTATGATCCCAGGTGAAGAGAGAGAGGGAGGGGCAGGTTAGGTACTGTTGAAGGTCATGCGTGAAAAGGAATGCCGAATATTGAAAAAGGATATCTCGACGGTAGTGTGAGATGAAGCTAGACTAGAAGAAGGGGGAGAACGAGGAATGTTGTTAGTTGAGGAATTCTTAGAACGAGGTGGAAATAACACTGAATGGAATAACCACAGGAGTTGAGTAAACTCGTCGAAAAAACTCGTCGAATAATCAAGGATAGGTGATGAAAAGCATGTGGTACGTACTTTTGTGTTATTATAGGATTCGGAGAAGTCGCTGCTTCTTTTTTTTCTTTATTCCCCTTTGAAGTCGACAATGCCAGAGCGAGGAAGGTAAGACCGTCAGATAAGGTGCAGCACCTTAACTTAGAATGTCGCGCATATTCCTTGATTTTACTTTCTTTCTTCGTCTGCCTTTTTTTTTCTCTCCTTTTCCCTTTTTTAATTATTTGTGGGAGTCGACGAAAGTCGAAGTCGAGTATCTTTTTTGAACGACTTGCAGTAGTTCGTGAAAGCCACTTTCGGATTTGTCGCCAATGGGGTCGTCTGGCTTTTTAATTATGTATTACGACTCTTCCTCGCTCCAGGAACTGTCTTAGCCGACCTAGGAGGGCCACTACGACGTATTACTGCCGGGTTTTGGGTTCTAGGGTGCGGAGGGAAGATTCTGTGCTTGTCGATACGACCACAATCGTCTTAGTTCGAGTTCCCGGATGCCCCAGCCGGTAGGGGTGGTCTTCTAGAAGGACCACTAGAATCGCATGCAAGTTCTGGCCTAGCTGGGAACTCCCAGTCGTGGTATGCAGATGCGGGACTGCCACACCGACGACACGGTGCTCACCTATTATTAACCAGGTTCTCAGGCCCACTTGTCGCGTGTCCGCCCTGAACCAGGGTTGCGACCATTAAATCAGAAGAGGAAGGATTCCTTCAGCTCACTATATCGTGCGACAGATGGAGCCCAAAGCTATTATTTCTTCCGATGCACTCCGTTGAACTTGAGAGGTAGGCTAACTGTGGCTAGTAGATCAACCGAGTCGTTGCGCTAGCTACATGTATTGTTGAAGAAATTGGCTGTTGTCGAAGTCGTTCAAGTCGTTCAGCTACTTTTAGGTATTACGTATGCGCACACCAATTACCGCGTGTGCAGGAATTTGCCGAGGACGTTTCGTTGGATGAGCCGGTGGGACAGATCTCGGTCGAATTTTGAGTCTTAGCACGAAAGATATTTTTAATAAAATGGGGATCGAGGGTCTGTCCCGGCAAGTTGAAACTCGAAAGCTTGACTCGAAAATTGTAAAGATCATGTGAAGAGGGCAAACTTGAAGTTGAACCACGCAGGACGACCGGATGAAAATAGCGGTATTATATAACGCACGTCCACGTTTCGCCGACCTATACGATGACGAAAACCAGGACACAATCAACACGAGGATTCACGGAAATTTTATATGTGTAGATTTTCTACATCAGACCATAGAGCAAACACAGGGTACATCGTCGGGTGTCGCATCGTTAATATCCACCAAGATTATAACCTTTCATTATGATTGGTCAATTCGGCCTGGCTGTCGGATATCGTCTCCCACTTTACTGGGTAATCATCTAGCGTCATTGCTAACCAGGGGAGAGTACCTGCATACCTAGCCGTTACTAGAGCATATGAACTAGATTCCGACGACTATGAAGCTGGAAGTCTAGGGAGCGAGGATCTCCTTATCCTCGACAGGGAACTCGGAGTGAAAGTCAAGTGTCAAAGACCTCGAACGGGAAAGCAACCAAACGAGTCCGGATCGTGGTCAGAGGCTAGTGCAGATATTTCTAACCTCCTGTTTGTCGGAGTTTGTTCCAGGGGCATCACTTGTGCCCGGATCGTGTCGCAAAAAAATCAATATGCCAAAGGTGGCTTTGGTCGGATGCGTGACATCTCGTCCTCATCAAAATTAATAAGTCCAGCAATTTTGACAAATCGGAATACAATCCCAGATGTCAACGTGAGACCGTCATAGCCGTCAGCACGTTCAAGCAAGGCCTTGGCAGGCTTGGTAATAGTTTCCGAGTTTCTATGACCGACGGCTCAGCTGTCGTCCTACTACGTACTGCTCATAAGCAGCCATACCTACAGATTATTGGGATCTATCACGTTCTGGCGGGATATTACACAACCTCGCCGTCATTTTGATTATTTATCCCCCCTATCATTACATCACTACGTCTGGACTCCAACTAATTTAATTAGCGAGTCTTATACTTGCATGCAACCACAGTATATGCACATCGCCATGCATGCCAGACACTTCACATGCTTCTATATTCAGTACCACATGGTCAATTAATAACCCGTGCAGGTTTGAAAGATCTCAACTGCCGTTGCTACTGCTACTGCTCCTGCAGCACGTCAACAAGCTGCCATTTTAAAATGACAGCGCACCCGACTCTCTGACATACGTGAACCGACCACACCACTCCAGAAACCCTCATTTCGGGCTCTTAGCCTCTTCTTTAGCCCCTGGCTTCCATGCGCTACTCCATCACATCAAATGGGCCGACTAGTTCTAGTTCTCGGAATGTTCGGGAACGTTATACATCCTTCTATAATGAACCGAGTCTGTCCTTTTTTTTCCCTCTCGCCTTATACTGAGTACGAGCTATTGCTGATCCACATCTGCTATCGCTTCTGTTATCGCCCCCAAGTCTTCAACTATCACATACAAAGTAGCGCAGAGTAGTTTCCAGCTTCATGGCATTGTTTCTTCCCCATTCCAAAATGCCATCGTCTACCTACATATCCAAAGGAAGTGGCTAAGCCGGTGATGCCTTGAAGGATTGTTTGTCATAGGTTTGCACCCTTTTTCCCCTACTGCCTCTTTCCAGTTTATTACGTATGCCACATGGTAGTGTTTGTTCGTCCGAAGCGTATCTCTCGCCTCTCCACTGACCACTCACCGGTTTCGAAATTGACAAGTCCAGGTTTGCTAGGAATTGCTGATCATTGTTATAGGTACTTCACCCGATGAGTGTGCCCGTGCGTCCCCAGATCGGCGCATGCCCTTTTTCAGGGATCCGGGATTCCAATCTCGACCGTCTCTTTCTTGCATGTAGCCCCAAACCAGTCGACCCATAGAGTCCCAACTTTGGGACGATTCTTGTCTGCTTGTAATGTAGTAATGGAGCACCGGGCCGTTCGTCGCAACTTCAAGGGTCTTCACTGATGATGGGGATCCCATAATCCATGAGTGCAGCGTAGCATATATCAGGCCAAAATATCAATGCGTTCAGCTCGGTTAATATACTCGCCTCAAGGTTCATCTTATCTCTCGCCGGCCGACCCGTCAGTGCATAGTCGGCTCTTTTAGGCAATCTTCACGGGGTCCGGGGTGCGTCAAGCGGTGCACACGTGCGCACCACGGGACAGCATGTAACCATTGCATTCGGAAGCGAGAGGTTTCAGAGGCGATATGCTTTTTTCTTACTCGACGTTATTCTCCAACACTCCAATACGTACTTCATCCGGGTTCGCACCACATACTTACGTAGTGCAAAACTCGACCTGCATGACGAGCCGTGCCGTATCCGTCGTGACGTGTGGAGCGACGTCTTGCCTCGCGTTTGTTCCAGTCAACGCGGTTAGTGGCAGAGGTAATTTCCATAGCATCAGCATTTACGTCCTTAAGTTTAACTCTAAATTACGGCGCGGCTCGCT
Organism: Hypoxylon sp. NC0597; assembly: GCA_022432515.1. Taxonomy (NCBI): domain Eukaryota; kingdom Fungi; phylum Ascomycota; class Sordariomycetes; order Xylariales; family Hypoxylaceae; genus Hypoxylon; species Hypoxylon sp. NC0597. The sequence continues at coordinate 135,942 of JAJKLA010000030.1, forward strand.
GCATTCGCAATATGCACATGTCCCGTCCGTATCCATCGACTAATCACTAGGCTCGCGTCATCACCTGCTGAAGACGGGATGATCTTCACGCTTCATCAAAAGAAGCACCTTCTATTCCGGGTTTTTGGGATCTAATTCTCCGGGCCGTAAAGTCAGGGTCCTGAACAGCCGACCTCAGCCGGTTCGGCTTCTTGTCCCGCAATCTCCGCCCATTTTGATATCCGACCCACGATTCTCAGACTCCTATGAAGATCCGATGAACCATCGTCATTATGTCTTGCTATACGGTTCGTCCAATGACGTCGTGAGTATTTCGATCGTCCCTTCATCAATGTCGCTTCCGATGGAGGCCTCGAACGCCTCCAAAGTTCCTTACCATTCTACTCATTTAGCCTAAACCGTACCCTGTTATACATGAACAAATTTGGAAACACCCATGTGTCTCGACCCTTGCGAATCCGATGGAGTATAATCTCGATCTCATCAAATAAACCTCTTCAGGATATCATTACGCATCAAGTTGCGAAAGACAATATATTTGATGTCTCATTTTGGATAAGACGTGACCAATTTGGAACATTGCAATCTACAGGTTTGACTAATTTAGCTTGTTATAGAACTCGCAGGGGAAACCGAATGCACGTCAAATATACCTAAGTATAGACTATAGGCTATCTGATTGTAGTCCCTCTTCTAGACTTGAGTATATGCTGGGTATTTAGTCTCACCAATGCTTCTACCCCAGGCTTCCATGGGTTTCATCCTAGCCCAACCAAGACATCGTCAATACTGGTATCCTCTATACACTTAGCTCGCCTTTTGAAACTACATTCAGCAGCCAAGTCCAGGAGTTCTTACCACAATTTTCTTTTCAACGGTCCTTTGGAGATCGAGTTACGTGTTAGGATTCCTCACCGCTATCGGTTATTTCGACCTCAGACGCACGACAGTAACACAAAACGTGGTATCCTGTGCCGAACCCAATAGGAAAAACTCAAGGTGACTAAAATAATTATTTCGATGTTCTCGTGATCCTCAAGACTTTTTCCGTCCCCAATACTCATCTCAATATTCTCCAGCTCACATGACATGACCAGAAAGAGCACCATTTTCCGCGAATTATGGATTAGACTTTTCCTAGGTCATGGAGCATATTAGTCTTAGGGTGATGAGCCTATCTGACAGATGTTCAAGCTTTTGAACTATTATGATGCTTTTTTCAACGGGGCAAAGTGAATCCGTAGGCACCTGTGCCTACCTTCGACTGCGCCGTAGAGACTTGAGCTCCAAGTTGTCCCTTCGAATAACCAAGTTGGAATTCAACTTTTATATGGCAGCTTATATAGATACTGCCTCGCTTTTCAGCCCTCTTTTCACACTTTTCTATGATATCCGTTTACTTTAATCCGACTAAGCTCGCTTTGCCAAGCTGTCTATCCATTATATCTTTAATCTACACAGGCACCGAAATGATGACAAGTCTCATTAGAAGTCATAAATAAACCAGGGGATCCTTTAATTAGAACTTCTTGTTAAGGATTGGGCGTAAGAATATCGATATTTCAACATTTATTCTATGCTGAAATGTCTGAACTATAAATTAAATCTACCTAGATCATTACCTCTTTCTCCTATTTAGCCTTCGTAACCCCCAATTCACTACTTTTCCATGACACCAAGAGACAGTTACATTTATAAGCGGTGTCCAGAGGAACGATATAATCAAAACATTAAAATTATTATGCGTCTAGCTACAGTGATCTTCTAAATTAAACGTGCCCCCTACTTGTTAGTAAGCTGCGGGATAACAGGTAGTATTTCCCATAAAATGGGAAATACGAAAAAAGAGGAGTCAAGGTGAACCCCAGGCTTACCCTTACCCTTTTCAAGTGCGCATTTATTAATGCGGCTCTGCTGATAACCTCTTTAAATAATATCAGATGTTACTTGCTTCGTACATGGGGACCACTGCGGCTGAGACACCCCTTGCGACTAAAACTTAAGTCTACTAGGTATTATAACCTTCTCATTCACTTGCATTGCTAATTTCATTCCTATATTCTCATATATGCATAAGGTAGGTATATATATGTGGGTAGGTACCTAAGTTATATGTTCGGCGCACAAGGCATCAATATGTACATGAAAAAGGGTCTCTAGGACCTCAAAATAGTGTTGCTAACGCATACTATCGAATCGAATATCAGGCATTCATTCAACTTCGCCCTCCCCTGTGAAGGAGTGACAGCTGACTACTTCTCTAGTACCGAGATAGTAGACAGAGGTTGGAGGGGCGCGCTTTTTTCATTTAGCAAGCTGAAACAGAAGTGTACTTGCAGTGATCGCTAGGGCCGGAGGAGATCTCCTTGGGCTCGTTGCCGGGAGTGGTACCCTCGTACTCCTAATAGTTTTGTCAGCAAGTCCGCTCTCATTCTCTTAACTTCTACTGGCTCACCCCCCACGAGATGATCATAAAGGAATATCCCCAGGTAGGCCACTTACAACACAGATCTCCTTGACAGAAGTAGCGCAGTTCGTATCGGCGATAGTAGCAATGTCCCCCTTATTGGAGTTGATGCCGACAAGCGTCTTGCCGTTGTACGCCTTGACGTTCTTGACCACGACATTACGCTGTCCCATCGTCTTGCAGTTGCCACACGCGCGGTACAGCTTTCCGAAGTCGACCACGGTGAAGCCGTCAATGGTCACGGTTCCAAGGCCATTGTGCTGGATCACCTTGTCGTCGGCGCCGGTAGCACCACTATTCACACTCCCCGTTAGCCCCCTTTTCTCTTCCACAAATTAGGTAGTCAGGGGCACCACAATACTCACCCGCCTTTCACAGTAGCAGCCCCATCGCCCTTGATACTCAGCGCGTCTTCGCATACAGCCGACCACCACACATTCTCAATGGTGCAGGCGCCCTTGCAGTGCACGCCCTCGATCTGGTCCGCGCCAATAATGGCGTTCTTGAGCGTAGCCCCTTCCTCAAGCTGGAAGACGGCATCCGCGTCGCCGCCCTCATCTTGTCCCGTGCATTTCACACCCCGTCCATACGTCTTCAGGCCGCCGTCAAACGTCTGCCCGGCCTTGATGACCTGAACTTCCTTGTAGGTGACGGAGCCCTGGGAGGCGGGGATGGGGAAGGTGGCACGCTTGGTTAGGGCACCGACGGTGTTAGGGGTCACATCGCTGGTGGCCGGCGTGGCAAGGACGGAGGAGGAGGCGCTGAGGAGGGCCAGGGTTGTGGTGGTGAACTTCATTGTTGCGGTTGGTGGTGGTAATGATAGGGGCTCAGTAAGGGCTAAAGAATGTGACTCTGCTAATTAGAGAAGGGGGCAACGGTGATCGATGAGTGGCCGTGAGGATGAACATTCTTCTTGCTGTCGGCGCATCTACCCTCTCTCTATATACATTTTCAAGCTCTCTCTATGCCCTGGTGAACACGAGATCTCATCACGGTCTGTGGAGTCTCTTCTGAGACTCGAGCTCAACTTTTCTCTTGGCGATTCTCCTGCCAAGACGGTATACTCCTGGATTTGGAAACTGGGCCTATCATTTCCTGTGGGCTACTGCTCAGTATAGTCAAATTCCGGGCTCGGACTGAGGACTTGCCCTTCGTGGCCATTGTAATGAGGTCCGTTATAAAACTTCTACAACCCTCTTCCCTTTGGTGATTCAACTTGTTTGCTAATAAAATGGTCCTATACTCTACGTGACTGGTGGGATGAAGTTGAGGATTTCTTCCCTTCGTGCATATCCCATGACAACGTTGACAGGTGGAATACTAATATCTGAACGGCATAACAGGGCAAGGGTAGTTGATCGACATTGGACGATCCGGGGGCGAGCAACGGGAAGCTCCTTTCGGACCGTGAGCATAAGCGCTCCAAGCACGATGAGGCTCCTCAGCTACGGCTGGTCAGCTCATTACAATCTTATTTGTGGAACAAATTGCGAATAACTGTGTTTCACTAGATCCCCCGGTGGGCCAACTGTGCTGTTAGCTGTTTCGAGTTAAGCTGCCCTGGGGAAAATCGTATAACTAGCAGGGATCGACATCAGACGAGTGGGTTCAACGGGTTCCCCACTGTCCCAATACGCCGGAAGATGCCAGACCAGGGGGGTTTAAGGACCTAACTTGTACGATCTTCCAGAGTCTCTTCTCAGCCTTCAAGGTTTGGGATGGACGAGCAGTTGGAGCAAAAGAGTGTGTATTGTAACTACTATCCCATGTTCATCGTTGGCTGATATCCTGACTATACTCAAGTTTTTATGCCAGTCCCCGTCCCCTTGAATAAGTCACCGTACTTTTTGAATTTGATATATACAATGTCAAAGAAACAAATCTCACTCAGCTATAGGAACTGAGCTTGGGGAATACCCTCGTTAATCAGTACATGAAACCATCGAGACGGTAAAAAAAAAAAAAAAAAACACCCCTCAAGACCAAGGCGTCTTCGGCCGCGGCAATGACTTTCCGTCAAGTATGATATCGACCCCTTCCTTCTCCTGGTAAAAGCACAAGAAGCCCGCGATATTCGCGCACTCGAGCGTCGGCGTCTTATAGTACCACACAAGATCCTTGACCTTAGTTCTTTCCTTAGCAGGGTTCTCGACCTCGACATGGTAATAGTTCGCCACGCCCTTATACGGACACGCCGTCGTAGTCTCGCTGTCGGCGAGTACCGAGCGGTCCACCGCCGTCGCGGGAACGTAGTATCGACACGGGAGCCCCGTCTCGTACAGATGGTAGGCAGAGCTAGTCTGCGCAACCGAGACGCCCGCGACACGGACCTCGAGCGGCCGCGACGAATGCAGGACGTCCACGCGCCGGAACGGGTCTTTCGGGTGCACGAAAATCGGCGTGTCCTCCTCGAACCATGCGTCTGCAGCGCCAAACTCGAAGCGTACCATGCCTTCTAGGTCTTTGCTCTGAGCGCCTAGGTCATTCCCGAAGGCGAGGATCCGGTCTGTGGTCTTTTGTCCGACCTGTAGCTCGGCTACTTGGTACAAGTCGTGGTTGGGTGGTGTTCTGATCACGCCTCGTAGGAAGGATTCTCGTGGCACATAGTAGTAGGGGTAGTACTCGTGCTCCCAGACATACAGTGCGGATGTCGTGTCGACGACGTACTCGCCGTTGAATAGGATTCGTACTCGGCGAGACGTGGGGAGAGTTTTAACAGGGCCATTTTCCACCAGTTTTTTGCCGAGCCCATCCAAATCTGGTCTTGCACGCGGGTTTGACATGCTGGACCAAGATTTCCTCCCAATATGCTATTATATCAGATATACCTTAAGATGAGGTAGTTTACCTTGATGAGGTTATAAGTGTGTAACCCTGAGTAGTGCCTTGTATGAAACCGATCTCTAGACTACAGGAGTCACGACTTTACGAAGCGCTTCCCCGGCCAAAGATGTTTAAGTCCGGGGAAAGAAGACGAAATGATAATTTAAGTTCTCAGAATCAGTTCTGGATTAATAATGCAGCTAAAACCCCATGATTTTTGTACCGTCTGTCTTGTCTCCCCTACATGATACGTAACCGCATGCAGGGTTGAGGTAGTACAAGCGGGGTAGCTGTAGCTCCAGCTCCAGCTCTATGTATCTAGGCGCCTCCCAAATCCTCGTATATTACATTAACCCATCGCAACGTCACAATGTATTACACCTCGAGGCCCCAGATACGTCCAGTGACGCAATGCATGGTTGTCGACAATCAAACCAAGGGACCGATACCAGTCGGTCAAGTGTAAAGACAAAGTGACAACCACCACACCTCCGATGCCAACAAACTCAATGGGTATCTTCAATGACAACCTCCTCTGACTCCCGAGGCCCTGACGGAACTTATGTTTTCAATGCGTGACTCGGTTGCGTCCCCAAAGTTCATCTGATTCCCAACTGCTCCTGAAGTGATGCCAATGACGCCTTTCCATGCATGCCACTTCCAATGCAACCGAAGGTATCTTTTCCTGCATCCTGCCACTCTATGCCAGATGTATGCGAGACCTTGTATAGGCCGATGTGTATGCGAATCCGTCGGGCGAAGAGAAATGCCAAAAGCCAATATATAACCCACAAACGCCAGTGCAATGCTGTGAAAAAAAAAAAAAAAAAACCGATGGTGCGGCGTGAATACCGCCAGATATTATCTCAACTTGACTAGGTTAACTTCCTCAATCAAGAAAGGGGTCATAGTCAACCTCCAACCTCTTAGCTGCTGGTTCTTCGATGTCTTCTTCCGCAATTCCATGCTTCTCCAACCAGAGTTTGCGGAGTACCTGATAGATGAACAGGTACTGAGGCTCGGCCTGAACCATATGTTTGCGCTGTTGTCGGAGCGCGTCGACAGTCTTGTAGACAATGTCGCCCTCTTCTTTGTCGTCAATCTCCTTGAGATGGTCCAGGTCGCCCGACTCTATCTCTCGCATGAGATGCTCTAGGGCGATGAAAGTTCCGCTTCGCCCGACGCCCGCTGAACAGTGGACGATTCGAGGATTGCCCTCATTCGCGTTCTTCTCTCGGGATAGGCGCATGAGCTCGAAGAAGCTGTCGACGTCCTCGAGTGCTGGAACACCGAAATCAGGCCACTTGCGGTACAAAAGATGCCAGACAATCATATCCTCCTCGCGACCCTCTACGTGAAGGTTAAGCTTGCGAACTTCAATAGCACCATCCGCTTGCTCTTCAACACTAACACACTTGAGTTGAGCTCGGAAGCCATCGCCGAACTCGTCATCCTCTCCTATCACCCATGCTTCTTCATCAACACTGCGGGGGAAATATGGATAACACTTCTCCATTCCACCCTCGTGAGTCTCAGTCAACATGACAATCACCGCGGGGCTTTGTAGTTGTTGAACCACCATTCGCCAGACATGACTCACGGTGCCAGCCTTCGGTCCCTGCATGGCAATGTAACGGTGAGGCGACTTGCCTTCTGGATCGATGGGGGAGCGGAGGACAATGGGTGAGGCATTGATGTAATCAATATGGCCCTCGGGAACCTGGAGCTTGACACGGTTGTTGGCCCATGGTTGAATGTTCGCATATCGATCGAGAGCCTTAGTCTCGTGGGTAGGAACACGGGCGAACTGGAAGTTTGGAGAAGGGTTCTGCATCGACTCTTGAAGGCGAAAGCGCTCTGCCCAGTTAAGGTCTTGGAACTTAGCCTCAATCTCTGTAATTAGAGGAGCGGTGGTTAGCGGTATAATAACCAGGAATGAGGGATTCATATATCAGTTCTAAAAAGGAAATGTAACTGATAGACTTACCTTGTTCAGACAGGGCGAGGAAAGCCGGAATCTTGGGCTTAGGCTTGTCCTTAACTGCCCCACTTCCATCCTTCTCTTTCTCTCCGGCCCCTTCCACTGGCGCGGACTTGTCACCCTCGGCTGCGCCATCTTGGCCACCAGTAGCAGGCGAAGATGACACTGGCAACGGGGTTGGGGCAGGGGATCGTGCACGCTTGTTTGAATGTCGGAAGTGAAAGCCCCGGCGAAACGGGGACTTCAACGAAAGATCGCTGCGAGAGGGGTTGGCAGGAGGTATAGTAAGGACTGGCGGCGGGTCGCGTTGGTCGGTGAGTCCAAGTCGACGCTCCGATGATGACTTGTCGGGAGGCGAGCCGGTTGAAATTGCGCCGGGAGGAGTTGTAGGAGCAGCTTTTCTAGTACGCCGAAAGCGCGAAGATAGGTGATCCATCGTTGTTGTCTCGTAATGTGAAGAAAACAGGTACTAGTCGGTGGTTAATGGTCGAAGGGACCGCGATGGAATGCTTGTAAGGCTACGTTAACCCAGTAGTGGGTGATTCTAGGGAAGATGGAAGAGCAGGAGTGTCGCCGCCCGAGAGAAATATTACAACTTACTATAAACCGACGATGGTGTCAAGAGAGGGAAAAAAAGAGAAGGGGGCGCAGGTGGCAGTTGGCCACGAGCTTGATGTAATTGGCACGTGGTAGTCAACACGCAGCTCTTACAAAATAAGGTAGGGCGAGGTGAGGCTAGGCCTACGTCGCGAAGAGACTGTGAGAGACTATCAGCATAGAGCAGGTCTATGCAAGCTCATCGCCGAATCTGGGTAGAGATGATGATCAAAAAGTCAGTACATGTAATAAAGTAAAGGAAGAGGGTAGACGGCGAGATGCTGAAGACGTCAGATGTATTTTTTTTTTTTGTATTGCAGCTTCTCAAGAACCATTAACCTGGATTTTGGGAGGCGCATGGCAGGGGGAGATACGGTAGTGTAGTGTAATTAAATCTGAATGTGGGGCGTCATTGGATGCACGGGTAGGTAGGTCTCAGGTAGCACAATGAATGATTTGGGAATCACGACCCGTTCATTAAGTACTTGCAGCGGGTGCATACATATAGGGTACGTATGGTACGTACCCGTTTTCGTTATGCGGGTATGCGGGCTTGGGGGAGGCAGGGATTGTCGCTTACCTACATGTACATATACTACATATATGTAGTACTGCATGCAGTTGGAAGTGGGAGATTTCGGGGTTGATATACTTTATCTTGGGAATATGTCGTGATTCGACGAGAATTCGAAAGAACGATAACAGACTAGTCTGAGGCAGTTATATTTAGCCGCAGAGGGGATCTGTCAGAAGGATTCTTGGGATGATGTTTTGGGACGGTCGCAAAGTGTGAGACGAAGAACAGGAGGTATAAGTCGATTTGTATATGTGCTTCGTATCGGAGTTGGAAGGTTTTCTAGTGCCGAGTGACTGCATGTGGGTTCACAGAAACTTTGGGAGGTACCTTAGTAGGGCAGAAGGTAAATTACCCCACCACGGTGTGATTTCCCTGCCATTTATTCCCGATCTTCATAGGTACTACAGCTCAGATATCTTACTGCAGGTACCTTCTGCTTGTTGGAAGCTGATAGGCAATTTTGAAACTGTAAGGCGGCTAATAGTGGCCCAAATTTAAGTTGTTTGCTCCTCTGCTAACCGCTAACTGCAGGTGCTAGGCGCTAATTATAAATTTAGAAATTCCGCTTCACTCCTATTTACCTAGGTAGCTAGGTACGATACTGACCCAAACAGCCCTTTCAGTCTCACATTCGGTCTTGGTATCTTAGGTACCTTACCTACGACACACTACCATAGCGTAGCGTGGGTGGGCTGAGTGCATGATAAGCCCTACAAATCTCTCGCTATACGATAACATGGTGATTCTAGAAAGACAGATACCAGTGTTCCATCTGATTTCCATCTGGTACAATCATAACCTTCTGATTGGATCGAGATGAAAGTTGAAAACATTCACTATTTGCAAATGCTTTACTTACCTACCACATATACCGACACCCTTTTCTGTTAGCCACCGCACATTTTGTTCCTCCGTCATTAATCTATGACAATGTGGAGGCTAGAATACTTCAAATATCATTATTATGTCTTCCACCCTTTTCCAACTACCTCATGTGATGTTCGTATATCTGACTTTGAGGCTACCGCCGCGGATAGAGACGCACACAAGTAATGATCATAGCCGTGCTTCATAGCTTATCTACCTAGGCATGCATTGGTAATCACTCGATTGCTGACTGCTTGGTCGCGGACCACCCACATAGATACCATATTCGAGAATGGCACAACTGCTACATTCCTGACTAGTATCTGTGTCCTTTCTGACCAACGCACTGGGAGTATGTTTCTTCTAATGCCAATGCGTGTATTATGACTAAGGAGTTAGGACTGGATCGTAGGATGGTAGGTATTGGTAGCTATGACGGAGGCATCGTTCAGCATCAAATTCTTAATGTTACTACTTGACAAGCCTATATCCCCCTTTGTCTCTCCAACCTTTTTATTGTAAATCTAGTGGAATCTGAGTTTGGCCAAAATCGCAACCTGATTTCGCGGACATGAGGACTGCAAGCCCTACAAACTCCATCCAGCGAGTATATCAACCACCTAACTACTTGTTATTCTACCTCTATCCAGTGAAATCTATCGTCAACAAGACCTTGGCACTATCCCCGTCAGTATGTCTTCTGGAAATAACGACAAGGCTCTAGACCTTGCGCTGCAATGGCTAGAGCGCAAGCCACTCACACCTTCTGACTCAAAGAAGGTCGACCCGATCAAGTCAACTTCGACAAGCTTCGGACCTGAGTCTCACGCAGCGACTACCAGCAACTTGAAATGGGCTGTGCCGATCACATCGGGCTTCTCGATCGCACCACCGAGAGGTCCTCCTCCCACGAGCAAGTAAAATTAAGGAAGTTTAGTCCGAACGATGTTACTTGTGGTATTTGTATTGGGCGAACAAGGGCTAATGTAAGCCGTCAAATGCATACATTGATTTAACTTCTATTATCTTATTTCCGCCTACTTACAGTGTCTGATAAATTAGGTACCTAGACGTTCACGTTCTTGACTAGTCTTCTCTAATGGACGATGCCGTTTCTTTTGGTTTCCTTATCTAAGATTACAGCATACTATACGGACGATGAAGTCGGTGGTTGGAAACGGACCAATGAATAGTACTTTTCATGCTTCTAGCGGTCTTGTGCGGCTCATTTCACGTTCATAGAGTTACTAGCTTGGGGGTCACCAACAATACTATAGGTACCTACCTACCTATAGTGGGACCTTTGTTCTTCCGGCCTGTCGGCTAGACCTCATGGGACCCCAGTGCTTTTGGACGCAGCTGGTGAGATCTCTAAATTGTTGGGATAAATATCTCCCTACAAGGGAAATTTTCACCCAGATTATTTCTAGCTACAGACCTCCAGTGAATATGATTCAATAGCTGAAAATAAGGTTGCGCCTTGTTGGCGTAAGGGTAAAGGCAACTGGCCAGCTCATTTTCAGCTACAAGATATTTATAGGAACATCTTCCAACATATTTAACAACACCTGGGCAATAACGACTTACACTTGCACCCCATGTTTTGTTGGGCTGACGCTCCTGCTTTGCTTGAAACCCCCCTGGGAGATATTGTGCTAATATTAGACTTAATGTTGGTAGGTCATCTCGTTCAGAGGGACTGACGGTCAGATACCGTAAGCTAGCATGTATGATTTTGTGTAACTAGGTATCTTAGGGCTAAATGGAAGACACCAGATACGTTTATGAGCGGCGACCATAATACATATTCGACAGGCGGATAATTCTTTGAACTACAAAGTACCCCTATGCCATGCTACCAATACTCATCCCTCCGTCAATAACTAACTCGCAGCCAGTACAGTAGCTTGACATAGGACTACAGAGAAATAGCACAGCGTCTGCGATCTCTCCCATAGTGGCTAGTCGTCCCATCGGGATTTTAGGCATGATCTTTTGAAGCGCTGGAAGAAGCTCTGTTCCCTGTCGCACCATTGGAGTATCAACAAAAGACGGCAAAATCGAATTTACCCTAATGCCACGGTGAATATTTTCGACAGCTGTGGATCCCACGATTAGTGGCTAGAACCTCTACCGGTGTTTAGGTTACCTACCTGCGGTCCTGGTGATACCTAGTACCGCATGTTTCGATGTTACGTATTGAACCATGCCAGGAATCGGTATGTATGACGAGAGTGACGCCATGTTTATAAATGTGCCACGAGTCAGACCGCGCTCAGGTGATGTGGGGTGTATTTGTTTGGCCTCTTGGGATTTCATCGTGGCTAAAACGTGGCTCAAAACGAGATATGTTCCTTGAACGTTTACCTCGAGAAGACGCTGGAAATCCGTAAGGTTGGTGTTTGCCACTCCAGAAAGTTTGCTGCTGCGTACCTAGAGCAAATACGAATTAGTCAGAACACATAAGTAACCTAAAGAGAACTTTAGGCGGATGAAGGGATCCATTTTGTGACTTCGGTATATCCACATGCTGGACAAGCACAAGGGATGGGCTTACACCAGCAGAATGGACGCAGTAATCAATGCGGCCAAAGGATTCCGTCATGTGCGCAATCGTCCCCTTCACCGACTCCTCATCCGTTATATCGAGATGAACTGCCACCGCTCGGAAGGCAGGGTTGGTTGCAACTGCCTCCACCTCGGAAACCGTCTGTTGAGCGGCCTCAAGGTTAATATCTGCGACGAGGATGCCTTGTGCGCCTGCTTTTGCAAGAGCCGTGCATGATGCTCTGCCAATGCCACTACCTTGGCAAATATTAGCAATCAGAAAGAAGGATAAGTAACTTGATCTAAAGATCGCAGAGATTACCTCCTCCAGTCACCAATGCGTAGCCTGTGATATCCATATTGACATGCGTATATAATTGTTTCGGTATATAGTAGAAAGCTAGAAGGTAGGTAGAGCGTGATGTTGGAGAGCCTTGAAGTGTTAGAGAGGAGAAGATAAGAGGAAGAGAAGATAATCCTTACCTAATTTATATAATCCAGTAGGTATGGTGAAATAATGCAAGTTGGCTTGACTGTTGGTAAGAACCTGGAAGGCTGACTAGGTGGTTACCTTTCGCCGTCACCCCTTGCATACGGATGTTACTAACACTCGCCCATCCCAGTCGTAATATGGCTCCTGACTCCACTATAAACGAAGGACTGCTATGTCTACATAGTGTGGAATTAACTGACATTACGAGAATATAGGATAACTTGACATCGTGTATTAACTGCTTACCTGAATTTAGTCTATAAGGTACCCGATAAAATTAGTTATATTTTACTTAGACAAGTGGTCTTCAGTTACAATCCACTTAGATGATGTATTCCCATCCATACCTGTATAAATGTTCTTCACAAACATGTATCATATACGTTGCCCTCGACTTCGATATAGTTGGGAATAAACTCTAAGCTAAATCAGGAGGTATCGAATCATTTTCCGACTATCTGAGCTCAATTGCAGCCTTACCATAAATCTATATAGGATTCTACCCTGCCTGATATTATGGTATGCACGGCTTATCTCTAGGGCTATCTTAGATACTTCCCTTACATAACGTGCCGGGTTCCCCCTATTAATATCCACTAGAGTCCACGAATGGAGTGAGTTATACGAGTTTTGTCTGTATCTGTTGGGGGGGTACTCCTTGAATAGCACTGGTCACTATAGAGGCACCATCTGCCGGCAAACGAGTGAGCGCACACGTTGGATGTTTCACCTTTAGGTGTTACCTAGGTAGACATGATGGACGAAGAAGCATCCTGTATGTATACCTTGAGTCTAGCCAGATAGTTTCCAGTTCCTTGCGGAACAACACATTCCTTCCCATCGTCCTAGGTGCGCCACGTGACACATATGCATATTGTAGAGCATTTGTTTTCTTGGACGACAATAGAGTATTCTTATTACCTAACGGATCCTTCAAGGCAAAGATAACCTTAGGAGCTTGAAGATGGTATGGAAATAAATGAAGCAATCAGAATCGTATCTTCAAATGAATGTTGATTTTTATTCCGCCTTAGGTGGCATGACATAATCTAAGATCTTACGCACACCAATATTCCTTCCAGTACTAAGCTCATGTCTCCGTATTCCGCGCCTCAATATGTTGGGAATACATCCTCGGTCGGAGGGAATCATCGGCAAGTCTGATGCAAGCCACGACCCTCTCAAAGTTATAGATGGCCAGGGACGGAATACCAACCGAGTACTATTGCCCATACTTCTCCGGCGGTATCTATCTAGCATTAGATAAGCCCCATACTAATGGGGATAGTTCTAAAGGGGTTGCTTTGACCTCATACTGTGGGAGTACGATGTCCATCTTTTCTATCCCCGAGGCGAGGACGTCTGATTATACTTTGCTAGTCCTACTATCTCGAAGCACTTAAATATTGTTCGAAAATGGAGAACAAACCGAAGCAATGCGATCATTTCGAACGGCTTCTGAAATAACTCAGTGGATGCATCTCCCCTCATCATCTGGAGTACCAAATACATTACGGAGCATAAACATACCTATGTATGTTTCTTTGCCTCTAGGTTGGTTGGTAAGTGAACTATAACAAAGTGGAAAAGGGGGGGATTTCTAGAAGTCTGATACCTTGGTATTGCACCAATTCTATTAATTTAAGCTCTCGAGGAGAGTGACTATTTAAGGCTATCCGGTGCGTAAAGTCACCTTCCTATTTTACGTATATAATTCGTCTGTAATGCAAGTTTTAAAAGCAGGTTTTCCATTAATCAAAGGGATAGGGACACATGCAAACCAAGACCATCTCCTTCCCTTTGCCCATAGACCGTTGTGTGTGACTTTGTATCAAAGTTGGCTGTCCTGCAAAATATGAATGAAAGAGAATTTTCCTTTGCTTTCATCCTACCATGGAATTGGTGGGAGTATTCACAGCAAGAATGGGATGTTGATCGTTTCCGCTTGCGCCATCCCGATTCAAGCCACGCAAAAGCTGCTGGAGCCTAACGTTGAGTGCGACGAGCCTCCAACTTGGCAATGATGGCCCATCCATGTCAAATCTGATGCGTCGCTGCGTGGATCCGTCGTCTGCGAAGTCGTTATAAAACCAATCTAGTGGACCTGGAAACATCTCAAATAGCTGAAACCAAATCTCCCTGGGTATGTTTTGCCAGGATCCATACGTATCAGCGTCATATTCATGGTCGGTATAGTTATTTCCTATTTCCCGCCATTGTTCGATATAAATACGGGTTGATTTGGAGAAGAGGTTTCTTAACTGAATACAGGTAGAATGGAACTCTCGCCTCATGGAGTAGATTAAAGTTTGGCTTGAGGTAGAGGGTCCGACGGAAGATGGTGTTTGGTTAATTCTCTCAGGGTAAGCGACTTGTAAGACGAACAAGATTTTATTTATGATGGGGACAAGCCCTTCTATATTGTCGATGCGGAGACTGTAATCGCAAGTATGATTATTTGGAGTGTTCGTCCGCAAGTCTGCACCAGGTTGAAAAAGTTCACGCTCGATACGATGACCACAAACAGGGTAGGTGACGTCTCTTCGGCAATATGGACATCGGGGGGCACCTCCGGAAGTGTCGAGCCATAGGACGATGCAGTCAACATGAAATAGATGCCCACAGGGTAAGGTGACTGGAAGGGATCTATCCTCATCGTCGTGGCAGATAGAGCACAAGTAGAAAGGAGGGGTTTCCAAAGCATTTGAACTTGTAGCGTCCTTTTGTCCCGCAATTGGTGAAGCGTCCGTTTGATCGTTTGACATGTTGCCAGATACCAAGGTTGGGTTGAGAAATTATTTGCGAGATCTTGTGAGGTAAAGATGATGAATTCTCCAGCTTGGTGTTTTTAAGCAGCGCATATATATCTTTTGAATGTTTGTACCAAATCACTAGACGAGGTATTAGAGTTGCCAATCGAGAAATTGTCGTTCGTTTTACGTCTTAGTTATAGTGATCCACGAGAAATTTAAATTCCCAGGCACCTATAAGAGTGTTTGGGAATCCCCGTTGTAGGCGAATGGGGGTTGTATACCACAAAGCCATTGTGCATAGAGTCGTTGTATTATATAGAGGAAGACTCACAAAGGAGTAAAGAGACATATGAAAGACGAGATGAAGTCTTGTCTTTCCGCCTGGAAGGATAGATAATACTAGAGGCAGTTACTACTGTATTTACATTTGCAAGATACGAAATAGTCAGCAGAACTTAAATTTTATGAATTGATTTGATAACGAAGCTTTTGATATACTGTAAATGCTCTCATGATACTTGCCTGAGCAGATGGGTCACAACTTTGGTAAGTGGAGCTGAATACTGTCCAAATAATAGTACTATCATCTCATTGTAGAATGTTGTTTTTATCACCATGTACTGGTAGTGGCAGGTCACAAAAAAGAAATGATCAGACTATCCGCCGCTGGCAAGAAGGGCTGAGATGGTCCCAGAGAGGCTCGAACTCTCGGCCTTCGCATTATTAGTACGACGCTCTAACCAACTGAGCTATGGGACCATGGGAATATGGAACCTAATTAGAGGCATGGAATAATTTTGAAAAGGCAAAAGGCGAATATATAGTTGACAGGATTACTGACGATAAAGAGGAAAAAAAATATTTCTCTAATTATAAGCGGGCCCAGCTTTGGTGGGTCACTTAGTATCATCGATCAACTCGAAAACGGGTTGGCTTCTTTTCTTGGAGAACACGGATGTGATAATGTTCATTAGAATAATATTTAAAATCTCTACCTAGCCGTTGACAATGAGGTATTTGATAATTCTTTGAAGTTGCTTCCTAGCGTCACAAGGGAAGAGACGGCCTTGGAGGCCCTGGTTGGGTAACTGCTACACTCTGTACAAAGAATAAATAATTGTCTTTTTAGAAAGAAACATGATGTGCTTGATATATTTATTATAAACAATGCTAGACATATGTATCTATATCTTGATATACAACATACATGTAGCTACTACATGTAGGTAGGTATATTCGTAGGTAGATCAGGGTTTAGGGGTATGCACATATTGAATTGAATGATTAGTAATGCCAATTGAAAAGGTATAATGGCTACCTAAGGTTAACCGGGTTATGCATATAAGTTACATGGATCCAAATCTTATCTTATCGGACTGCGGCTAAATTTAGCGTCCGAACCTGGCACATTTCAATTGCCCACTGACGTTGTCGCAAGCCCACTTCCGCAACATAATAATTATTAGAACAACATTCCCGAGCTGGCTAGACATAGACCATGTATGAAGATTCCTGGTATAATTTTGTGCCGGATCATACTCACAAGAGAAATCCTTCCATACAACAGCCATCAGGACATAGAAGAAGGGAGTCTCTTCTCCAACAGCCCAATGTCAGTCCCTACCTGTCAGTTGCTAATAAATCGTAACACACTGCTGACAAAAACCACATTAGGGAAGCAAGCAGCCAGATGCCGTCGAACAGCTAGAAAGATTATACGAAGAACCAGAGACGACAATCGACCCCCCCGAACCAACCTTGGGCCGAAGAGCAAAATCATATTCTGATTTCTACCATATTGTTCGTGCGCAGCTCTCCAAAGATGCCGCTGTTTCGAAGAAGAGGCGGAAGAAAGCCAGGGAAAGAAACCTGGACGCGTTGATGGTTGAGACACCTGGCAAAGCAGACAAAGATCGAGGGATTGAGCAATTGGGGTCTGTCGAGAGCGAAATAATCGAGGCTAGCCAACAGGAATACTTGTATGGCGCGTGATATCGGAATAGGCGGCGCTATGGTCGCTGACAGAGACACAGACTTTATCAAGATCAACTAGAAATGACCGAACGGCACCTCGACACACTTATCAGCGATGCGAATGGTGCCCTAGACCTCCTCACTTCCTTAGCCGATTCGTTCCGCGCGGTAGAGTCCCAGACATCCTCTTTCCAGGCTCAATGCGACGATCTTCTATCAGAGGAGCGGAGATTGCAGAAGCTAGCTGATGAGGTTGGAACCGACTTGCATTACTATGCCTACCTCGACGGTGTCACAAGAAGGTTGAATGCTCCTGGTGCTAGTCGTTTGGTGAATCACGAGAGTTTTGGCGAAATCCTGACAAATTTGGATGCTTGCATAGCATTCATGGTAAAGCACGTTAGTCTCGGTATATCCTCTCCAACTCCGAGTAATCTTTACTGATTCGCATTAGCCTGATTACCGTGATGCCGAATCCTACCTTGCGAGATATCAATCTCTGCTCACCAAGGCTCTCCATTTGCTCGAGGTTGGCTTTACAGGCCACCTGGATCGGATCTCTTCGGACATATCGAAGCAGATTGTGGCTACGCAGTCGGAGTCTGCCAGACATGCCCTTGCCTATGGTCGGTTCGAAGAGATGGTACTTGAAGTGGATGGTTTGGTGGCAAATGCCCAGCGTGTTATTCGTAGCTGTTATGATCAGCTGGGAAACCCCATACCTGGACAGAACTTCGACTACTATTCAAACACTGCTCTTAGCATCTTCTCGTCTTATTCGGATGTGAGAGACCGCGATCTTCGTCCCATGACCCAGCATGATCTCGAGGTGTTTAGGAAAGATGCAAAGGAGATCAATGCAGAAACTGCCTGCCGCAATTTCATCAAGCAATGCTATGAACGTTCATATGATGAAGCTAGTCTTTTTGCAAAGATCTTCTCTATTGAGCCCCAGTACAACGTTGACCCTCAGTCTGCCTACGCAGCTTTGAAAGCCCATCCAAAGGCACTGGTCAATGCTGCAAATATTGCGCCTATTGCGACGACATTGCAATCTGTCCTACAGATAAGTGAGCTTCAAACGATTTGTAATCTTCTCGGGTGGATCACAAACGAATACCTCCTGTTGGAATATGACGAAGAGGAAACTCGATATTCTATCCACTGCCACGACCTCACAGCACGGCTACTTATCGAACACCTTTGGCCTTTCACTGATAATGCTTTTGAGGCCGAAGTAACTAAATCCATATCAAAAGCTCCTATTTCACCAGACTCCCTCAAAATCGCACCGGTAGTGAATGGTGTAGCATCGTCTAATGCGCACCCAATCACGAAACGTGCCCTTGAACTCCTGGCTATGTATGATCAAGCCATGCCGAAGGAACGAAGTGTAAGTGTGATTCAGATCTTGACAGCGCAAGTATCTAGCAATTAACATCTTATCCTAATAGTCAAGTCCGGTTGTCTTTCGAATCGTCCAGGAGACTATTCTCGCCATGCAACGTGCCGAGTCTCGACTAAAATCCAATAAAGCGGCTAACCCCGAGCCGGATCCTGACTTATTCATGATCAAAAATCTACTCATCCTTAAAAATGGGCTAGTGTCGCTTGAGATTGGAGACGTCAGATCTCACCCAGCGGCCATGCAGCACTTCAGCCAAATATGGGATGCTCTAAGCCCTCAGAATTGGCTGGGCCTGTTCCGTGGCATTCTCGGGGGCTCGTTATCACTAGGTCTGTGGTCATCAGCTGTCGGCACATCCCCGCCAGCGAACGGGAACACTATACCAGCCAGGAACCAGATTCAGCCAGAGCAAGATGCGAACGAGAAGTTAGACGAGTTATTACGGCAGAGCATTTACGCCTTCACGCAACGATGGGGGACGTTGATTAATGCTGCTAGGAGTGGTAAACGTGGCGCCAATAGCTTGGTCGCCACAGAGAAGGAGCTTGATGAGAAGCTCCTGACTGCGTTCGGAGGCCAGCCTGAGGTTGTGGCTAAGCTGAAGGAGGCAATACAAATTAATGCACAGGCACAGAAAGAGATGAAGGCTGAGAAGGGTGTGAGGTAGACCTGTTAAAATTTGAGTCAGGAAATGAGATGATGCTCTCGCCGACGAGCACGTTATAAAGACGGGCATCGACCCTTACCAGATAATACGCGAAGCTCTCAATTATGTAACGCTCCATGGTTTCATTATCCTAAGTACATAAATAACAATTAGGATTGAGCTTACAAATAGATGTCTTCAAATCGATGAACTACATCATAACCACAGCGCTGCGAAAATAACGCTCATGCATTACCTTCACAGCGAGATCATTAGGCGTAGAAAAGGAGTAGAAGAGAGATCAAGAGGTAGCGTCCATGTGATAGGGATCGAACGCCACCACCCCTTCTAGCTTCCATATTTTGCCCTACCTACCCCTCGCTGTATCACTTCGACAATGCGAAAACCAATTTCTGCCTGGTTCAGAAAATCCGTTTCGCCACTGGAATGTACGATCAAAGAAATCCTCACGATTCGAAGCTAGTGCACCGAAGGAGTTCAAAGCTCTTTGACCCGGTATCCGTGGTATTTAGGATCAAAGGTAGCACAAGCAAGTTCCCCAAAACCATATCATCCTAACGATTCTCTGGGTTCCAAATCTGTGAGGCTATAGCTCGCAGCATCGAGAACAGTTCATATTCTACAAGCCTCCCAATCAACCAATTGAAGCGAAAGACATCATGGCCGAGACTCAGACAGTACGGGTCCAGCATCTGGACACCCGCGTCGGGTACGCTATATCGAACGACAAGCTGGACCCATCGAAGCCAACTTGTGTGCTCATCAATCCCCTGTGCGCGACCGCCGAGTACCACAACGAGCAGATGAAGAGCGAGAAGCTAACAAGCGCTATGAACTTGCTGGCTATCGAGCCGCTCGGCCACGGCGCGACCGAAAGCCCTTCAGAACACTTCACGTACTGGGACTCGGCGCTTGTCGCTCTCCAGGCTATGGAGGCTTTGGGAGTCGATAAGGCGTATGCGCTTGGAGTTAGTCAGGGCGGCTGGATTGTGGTGAGGATGGCTTTGCTGGCTCCAGAGAGTGTGAGTTCTATTGTGACTACCTAATTGTATGGCGTTTAGTGGGAGGTTGAAGCTCACGGGTAGCAGATTCTGGGACTCATCACACTGGGCACGTCAATGGGTAGCGAGTCTGCTGAGTCTCGTACGAAAGGCTGCTGGTAAGCCCCCCTTTCACTGAGAAGCTGCAAGGTCGTGAACATTTTATTTGCGGTTATTGGCACAGAAGGTTCATCTGGGTACCCTCGCTTCTGAACAAAGTTGTTCGGATGATGTAGACATGAGCTTAACGGCTGACAATGCTGGCTTGTGTGCCGCCACAGGGATCCGGCCCCGATCGTCACGCCCTTCCTACAAAACTGGACAAGCTCTGAGCCCACTCCGGATTTCGTCGTCGAAGATGATTGGATCCAAGCCGTGGCCGGGTTAGGACTTGGGGCTGCGTCTACTCCCGCTCTCGTTGAGTTCTGGACGGAATCGATGCGGCGCGTCTACTCGGGCGACAAAGGCCGTAAAAAGCTTCGGATGGCCGTCATCTGCTTAGCAGAGAGAGACGGGTTGCTTCTCCGACTAGGGGATATCAAATGCCCTATTCACTGGTACCAGGTAAGTATCGACTTCTATGTCTTCTGTTCCATTTCGAGGAGCATCAAAGCTAAGACATTTTCTAGGGAACGGACGAGCCGGTCTTTGGCACAACCGTTCCGACGGAACATATCAAGCTGTTCACGGGTTCGAGAAATGTCAAACTTGGATTCCTAGAAAATGGCTCTCATTTCTTGACTTTCTCACATCCGAAGGAGATCGAGGAGGCGATTTTGGAAATGGTGGTATCATAAATGGCTAACAGTCGTGTATTTCATTTTTTCACTTTGAAGATATCACACTGTTGGCTGAGAGGGTTGGTTGGAGGAGTGCATCCACATTCAATGATGTACCGCATATATGGAGACCCCGACAGGTTGCCGTTTCATTCCTAGAATCGTTGAGTTTGTATTGTGTATGAGAGAGCAATTCTTCAGCTAATTATCTGGTAATGGGGCGTGTTGCATGTCCTGGAGGTGAAACTATCGTCACCACTAATTCAGCCTCATATTAAGGGAAGTTATCACGTTTGGGTAAGCTTTCAAGAAGCCAGATGAGTGACGGACCAGGCAGAAGACCCGCAAGAGAATTACGGGGCCGAGGTTTGAACCCGCCTTCTCCACATCCGGTCCAGGGCTGTCTATAAACACACTGGTACACTACTATGGTACGACTCCGCATTATGCCTCAATTAAGTTACGGGTCCGCTTTCAACCCCACCACTCCCATCTTACCTGTTTGGGGTCCCCGGAATACCTTATTGGTTGGATCCTTTTGCCTCGGCATAGGTAACTTGGCAGCTGAACATCATTTGTGACCACCTACTCCCTATCTATAAGTGAAAAAGACATCGTAGCATGGGCAGCTTCGAAGATAGAATGGTCTCTGCTGCATAGTCCGTCATGGGTTCCATAGCTATACCTTCATCCTCTACGAAGGGTTTCTTTCAGATACTGCCTACACTCGAGCCACAATATACATCTGAGAAGCTGTCCAACTTTGCATCTCGTGAGACATCCCAGTCCCTCTCGGATGATCCCGTCCTTGCCAGGGTTCTTCGACAGTATCTTCCTTCAGAAGCACGCGACCAAGTTGGAGCATCCATCCATAAGTTGTCACGCCGTGTCCTCCAACCTTCTGTCCTTCAGTATGCCGTGGAAGCGGAAATTAATGTGCCTACCTTACATCCCCTAACAACGTTCGGCACCGTAAACAAGACAGATCCTCTTCATACGTCGGAGGGATGGAAAGCCCTCAAAGCGATCGGTGTGGAGGAAGGCACCGTGGCAATAGCCTACAACAAGGATATAACGAATTATAACCGAAGAGTTGCACAATTCGGCGTGAACCATGTGTGGAGTCATACGTCCGCAATGACGATGTGTCCCATGTCTATGACGGACGGAGCAGCCACGCTGCTTTCTAGGCACTTGGACGATCCGGATGGGGACCAACCTGGCCGGCGGGCTGTTTTCGCTGAAGCTTATCGTCGACTGGTATCCCAGGACCCTCAAGAGAGCTGGACGAGTGGCCAGTGGATGACTGAGAGAACAGGGGGCAGCGACGTTAGTGGAACAGAGACCGTTGCCCGTAGGCTCACCAAGGACGAAATCTCCGAGGATGAGAGACGTGGGCTTGGTCAGGATATTCTAGGTCAACCACTAGGACCTTGGCGTATCGATGGCTTCAAGTGGTTCAGCAGCGCTACCGACTCAGACGTAACGGTGCTTTTGGCGCGAACATCACAAGGGATTAGCGCCTTTCTAATACCCATGCGACGGAAAGTTCATAACAGAGATGTAACTAGCGGGGAAGCGAAAGACAATGACGCGACCGAGCTGAACGGTATCAGAATCCAAAGGCTTAAGGATAAACTGGGTACTAAGGGTCTCCCAACGGCCGAGCTTGAGCTCAAAGGGGCTCGCGGTTGGCTCATCGGCCAAGAAGGGAAAGGCACCAAAGAGATATCCGCCATCCTCAACATCACGAGAATCTACGCGGCTGCTGGTAGTGTATCTTATTGGTCTCGCGGCCTAGCCATCTGTAGAGCATTCTCCAAGGTGCGCAATGCGAGGGGCCGGTTCCTGTACGATCATCCTCAACATGTCCTCTGGATGGCCACTGAGACCGTGAAGTATTGGGCTGCAACTCAGTTTACTTTCTTTGCTATCGCCCTGCTAGGGTGCACCGCGCAGGGATGGGAGGCGACAGCTAAGAACACCCCGTCGGAAACTCTCATACCGCAGGATCCCACTCAACAAGCAGCCTTGCTACGTCTTTTGACACCTATAATCAAAGCTCAGGTTTCCAAAGCTAGTGTTAGCGGGCTTCGCGAAGCCATGGAGTGTCTTGGTGGTGTAGGTTATTGCGAGAATAACGAAGACGGCGGTATCATGAATATAGCCAAGCTATTCCGCGATGCCATAGCTAACACAATCTGGGAAGGCACTGTTAGCGTCATGGCTGAAGACGTTGGTCGAGTTATTAGGGATAGGCGCATTGCTGGCGGGAACGTCATCGAAGTTATTTACTGCCCCTGGGTTCGGGGTGTTCTACAAGAATGTCGCGGGTCCTTTAGGAAGGAGTGTGAAGCTGTTGAAGAAAAGCTCCAGGCTCTGATTTCTCTTGTCCGAGGTGCCTCCGCTGAGGATATAGAATATCGCGGCAGAGATATCCTAACTCACCTTGAGATAATTAGCTCAGCTGTTCTTCTCTTGCACGATGCCAAAACTGATTGCGACGAAGTTGCGTCGCACATTGCCTCTAGATATATCAGGTCCTGGGCTGTAGGCGATAGCTCAAGTCAAGAAGCACGTACTAGCTGGCGAGAGAACGCCATCATCGATCGCAAGATTTTCTTAGGAGCCAGTTTTAGACCGAAGGGACGGGAGGGAAAGCTATGAAAGTTTACTTAGTTAAACTGAGAAGTAACTAATCTAAGACTCGGTGATCTTGGGGTCTGGATAGAATGTCTATCGTTTGGCTACTAGAAGATTGGGAATATGCCTGGATTAAGGGGCTAGTTGCTGATTGATAAACTGTACGAGCCACAGGCAAGTCAGCCACAGCTCGACAGTGGCTATGGATGACACTGTAATTCTGTATGCTGTATCATTAAGCGACTATACTACCCCGTGGCATAGGTACCTATATATGTTGGCCAACACGTTAAAAGGTAGTAATATGATTTCATAACGAGTGTTCCTATCGTGC
This sequence comes from Hypoxylon sp. NC0597, assembly GCA_022432515.1. Classification (NCBI taxonomy): domain Eukaryota; kingdom Fungi; phylum Ascomycota; class Sordariomycetes; order Xylariales; family Hypoxylaceae; genus Hypoxylon; species Hypoxylon sp. NC0597. Next base: position 159,892 of record JAJKLA010000030.1, read on the forward strand.
CGAACATGCTGATGGCTTCCTGTCTACCGAAGCTATTATTCCACCCAGCCCCTATTCCCTCTCTCCCATTTTATCTATCTGACATGATGTGCTTTCGCATTTGATGGGCGTGTGTCTGACTATGTCAACCATCCCATCACACGCTTCCATCTTTAATCTTGTCCACGTGCCGAAAGAGTACCCATAGCAGGATGGTCGCACCACCTAGAAGTCCCGACAAAATAGCGTACATGGTTACTAAGTGGGGATCCTGGGTCAGCGGCGTGAATGCGAGGGCTAAACATGATCCAATACCAGCCATAGCGAGCCAAATAGCCTGGACCAGAGTCTTCATACTGTCAGGAGCATGGTTGTAGGCATATTCGGTGCCTGTAGTCAGGCAGAAGACTTCAGCCAGTGCGCCGCCAAAGTAGATGGGAATCTGAAGAAAGACAGAGACCTGGTTGGGAATGGTACGATCATGCGCAGCTGGACAAGCGAGTGGTGCGTCATAGCAAGGCCCTGTCTGGTAGATAAGTTTTTGAACCACCGTCGTGTAGACCATGGAAAGGGCTAGAACGGCAAATCCGACCGTCATGCGTGCAATCGGGCTGAACGGGACCTGCTTCCTCGTAAGAAAAGGATACAGCCCTTTCTGGATAATGGGTGCGACGATTATGCCTGAGATGGCTCCAGCAATTTTCATCATGTCGTTCGGGATGCCGTAGGTGACCATTTGACCTGCCTGAGAGATCAGATTATTGAATGTCTGATTATAACACAGCCAATGGATAGGGAAAAGAAGCCTGAGTACTCAAATTAGTCGATATGATGGAAGAGTCAGGGGCGGCTTGCACATACAATACTCGACAGGTGAGAAGGCTTCGCTTAATATCCTCGACAAACGAGTCATCCCAGGGAACCTGGCGACCTCGCTCAAGCTGAGCGTCTGGTTTTGCCGCATCCATGCGAAAGCCTCCGGCTATACCACGGCGCAGGGCGGACACTATCTCCGGCATGATGTTACTTGTTGGCGATGGTCGAACTAGAGATGTGTCAGCTGGGTGACCCCTATAAAGATATCTGAGTGCATGAACTGACTAAAGTGGTTGCGGCCGACAAAGACCGGAATCAGAGCCAGCCACATGCAACAACACGGGATCAAATAGGCGAGCCAGAAGCCGACGTATTTTTCCAGCAGTGGCGTGGAATCGGCGAAGAAGCCAACTATATTCACCGCCCTATATCGACGGTTAGAAACCACACGTTTCGAGCGATAGATATTTTCCACGAACCAGTAGAAGACGTTGTAGATGTATGTAATGGTTAGCTCCCGACTGCTAATGACCTTCTCTCCCGTCTTCTGAGTCTGAATTCGAAAGTCGGTTTCGTCATATTGGTCGGCTGGAATGGATTAGCCCAATATCTATCCCAAGCCTGAGTATGTCTAGGTACTCACCAATGAATGGGACCACGGTAGTCTTGAATGCCCCCGATCCCACAGCCAGTAGTACACAAGCCGTGATGACCCCCGGCAATGCAGCTCCCCCGTGAATAGCCGCGGGCAGTGAAGTCGCGAATAGAATTGTTGCCCCGATGGATTCAATGCTATCAACTTGTTAGCCCCTTTTTTAACTCGCTTCTTTAAATAAAGGGGATAAGAAGGAATGATTGAAGGAGAATTTCGACTTTACATAGCAGCATATATCATCGTTTTATAGCGACCAAGCCAACAATCAGCGATAAAAGCGGCGGGAATGGGAGTGATGTAGGACCCGAGGATAAGCGCATTCACAATATTGGACGCAGCGGCCTGCCCAAGGCCCAAAGCACCAGGGACCTCGCCGCCGGGCTGGTTTTGTAGGTAGTTCTCTGTTGAACCAGTTAGTCGCCCGCAGTTTCCACTCACTTTACTAGAGATTTACTCACGCAAAGGGGAAGTCGCCCCATACCAGACAAAGCGTTCCAGAATACCGGCCAGACAAGCCACCCAAAGTCGGAGGGGGATCCGGTCGACGACATGGAGAAGGTCACGCACCTCGTCCTCGGTAGCCACGCGGCCGTCGTCGTTAATCTGCGAGGAACTGGCCTTCGAAGGAAGCTGGTCGCCTGTCTTATGAAAAGTCTGTGAATCATTCTCTGCTTCGAAAGAAAATATCAAGCCGACATTAGTAACAACGCTCAGGTCATCAGTATGAGCTATCACCAACCGTGACTGCAAATCCGGCTCCGAGGAGGTCTCCACAGAGCCGTGCGCATCGGGCATAAGGTCCGACATTTTCTTAAAGATTGTGTTAATCAAGAAGGGAATTCGAAAAGAGAGTCTGATTTGGTCGAGTAGGAAGTCGCGGAATAAAATAAACGGACGGAGAAGGGAAATTGAGCTAATTGCGCTGCGCTCTCACTCGAAGCAAGAGAATTGCGGTCAAAGAGTCAGAGCATGTCAGATGTTGGGGGGTTCGTCAATATATAGGTATCCGGTGACAGGGTTCGTCCTTATCGCCGAAAAGCGGCCCAGGGTGCGAAGGACGTGCTGACTAGATGTAGGCTGACCATATCAGCTAAATATAACCTTGTCAGGGTGAAGACCATTGACGAGTAATGAATTCTATGGTATGATAGTTTTTGTGAAACTCGGGTACTACTCACCTAATGTGATCATGTCCTTGGTTCTATCACAGTCACAACCTGGATGAAGGCATTCGTATCCGATACAGAAGACAAAGATGACTCTATGTTCCCATCTAAAAGCATCCATAGTTCTATCTAACCCGATGATTAATGCCTTAACCCCTTTCATGCAATTCTCCAACGCCTCAAGGCCCAGAGCGTCTAGGGTTAGGGTTAGGGTTGCAATCAGGGTTAGGGTTGAGATGAATACTCATTCGCCAAATACGAATAAGAACAAGCAAAAAATAGGAAGATTTTATATAACTGCATTATTATTACATACATGAATTATGTTACATGGTACACGGAGAGTTAGTTCATGTATTGGCGTATAGCATGATTGTCAATCAAGTTTATGTCGCGCCAGGTATACACAATATATTGAAAACATCAGGGAGCATGCGGAGAGCATAATCTCCTACACTCAGTTTGCCATAAATGTACCTAGTTACGTGCTGCCAGAAAACCTCTAACACTACTTGATGTTTTCTAAGAACGCGAATTAAAGACAACTTCATAGGGAGCTGAAACAATGGTACAAAGCTTTCTTAAACAATTCTATAAGCTCTTTTAGGTAGTGTTTTACAACAAAGGACAGTTAAATATTAATGATATTATCTAGTTTCTCTCTTTTATGTGGTAAAATAACTTAGTTGTTTCTTGGGGTATAATGATAAGTTAAATCCCCAGATTCCATCTTATAAAATGGCCGTCAGTCGAAAGTTCATCACACGGAGAAAAACAAAGCATCGCATTCAGAATTCGAGACTTACTATTAGCCGGGACGAATAGATTACTTTACACATTCTCTTACGGAAGAGCTCAAGGCTACATTCGAAAATGGATGCCAGAAGAGGAATTCGCCGCGTCCTGAACGTCCCAATCGCCGTAAAAATCGCTATAGTAATTGTCGTATTATTACACGTCCTCGTCTATGATTGCTGGAGAAATCCAGAGCAAACATACCCTCAAAAGCCAAATTCAACAGCACCCTCAACTTATTATGACGTTCTCGGCATCCCTTTATTTTCGTCGGATGAAGCCGTGAGATCTGCGTATCGTCTGCAGGCAAAGATACACCATCCCGATAAAGTCAAGGCGGGTGATAAAGAACGAGCGACTGAAGAAATGGTGCGTATAAACAAGGCATATGAGTTTCTCTCGAGTAGAGATCGCTGTCTCTACGACCTAAAACTGGGTTCTTCTGTAGGCGACTTTACATCATGTCAAGCAAGATACTCTAAAAGGGATCTCGAAAACTTCATGAGGAAGCGGGAGGAAGACCGTAAGGAAAGACAGAATAAGTTCAAAGCCGAGATGGATCGCGAAGCTAATAAAAAAGGGCGATGGGGGAGGAACCCAAAGGATGAGCAGAAACAACCAGAGGACACAGATGGTAAAAAAACACAGCATAACGAGAACACGGCTAGTGAGAGGACGCAACCGAAGAGAGACGCAGAGACCGATTCGAAATATTCGGTCATCGATACTAGATTAGGGGTTTTTAACTATCTTGGACACATCGCCCGAGAAAGTGCAGAGGTTATGGTCACCTTAGTCGCAAAATTCGTTCTTTATTTCCAACGCTGGTGGCTCAGAGGCTGAGACCCTGAGTGGGAGCTATACTGAGATATAAACTACTAAGAATGTTAAGGATTTAGTACAGACCTATGGCGATTCTGGCTTAGGGGCTTTGGGGGATTCTTTTTACTAGAACTACCTTTTAGATAAAGTCTGACTTTTTGCTATATGTTTATTGATACCTGTTTCTCAGTAGTTATTTATCGACAGCTTTTCCTAATAAAAAACATGTTTTCAACCACCCTTTTAACCACACTGCTGTACAGCACCTTACCCTCTATTAAGTGATTAATAGACCTTGTCCATCTAACAATGGCAGATCCTAGTCACGAAAAGTATGACCTATCGACATACTCGATTGCCCCAGCCAGAAATTTTAGAACTTCCGCACGCCTACACTTACAGCATCACCTATTCCAGAACACAGTCGGCTATGTCTTGGGGCCGCACGTTGAGAGCTCCATGGCAGGCAGCAAAGAATTCAAAGCTGCGGATCTTGGCTGTGGAAATGGCGTCTGGTTGAACGATTGGACAGCGAACTCACCAATAAGGGTATTTAGGCTCAATCAGATGGTTACGATGTCAATCCAATCAACTTCCCCGCGCCAGCTTTTCTCCCAGAGTCAGTTACTCTGAAGAAGCTCGATATCTTAGCCAAGCCTCTGCCCGAAGAGATTCTAGGTGTGTATGACATTGTCCATGTCCGAGCTATGTCAAGGAGTATCAAATCGGATGTCACACCCTTACTTTCAACCGCGCTGGACCTATTGAAGCCCGGGGGATGGCTGCAGTGGGAGGAATCGCGAGCATATGTATACGTCGTTCAATCCCCCTCCCCGGAAATATCGAAGTCTGCGTGCGAAACAATCGTCCACGTACTGCAAGCCGGTGGGAAATCAATAGGCTGGAGTGCCGAGTATTTAGCTGAGGCAGACAGACATCCTAAAGAGCAGGGCTTTGAGGACGTCCACATGAAAACGACAGAAACTCCAAAGAGGGATTTGAAGGCTTGGACTGAAGACTATTTGATGGTATGGGAGGAGCTCTCTAGTCTTCTCCCACCTAAGGAGAAGTAGCCCGAGGCGCTTATGACTAGGGAAGCATGGATAGAATTATTTACGAAGGCCGTTGGCGAGACCGAACAAGGTGTTGTCGTTCATCAAAGCAGTATTATGAGTGTAGTCGGAAGAAAGGCGTTATAAGCTATCTTCAGCTGGACGTCGCCAACTTCACATGACTACCTATTCATTTCTCTTCGCCAAAAAAAAAAAAATTCGTCGTACGCTTGTGTTAGCGAAAGTATCGTGGTTCAATTTACACCTAGTGCCATTATGTGATATTTCATGACCGTTACCCTAGCAATTGCTTACTTCCACCAGGGTACGAGATGCTAGGATACTAGGATGGAGATAGGCTATACGTGAATCGTATGCTTAAAACGCTACATCCGAACATCCGAAGGAACACAATTACCACAATGTAAGTTACTAGAGAGGTCAATAATGTGAGAAATTCGCCAAAATATCCAAGATGTCAAGATGTGCAGATCAACCCCTGAATTCGTATATATTACTGCGTGAGCCTCCCCTCACTCGCCGCTCTACCAACCTCCGCATATGTGTTTAGGTTTCTCGCAATGGAGAGGGCAAGTTGTACTCACCATTTAAATATTTGCAGTGGTGTGATCATTTGGATCTTCGCATTTCTCCAGGCATCTGTCGTTGCAGTAGGTATTCCACAGCCTACTGGCCCATACCAGGTCGGTGTCTCCAAGCACACCATCGAGCACTTCAATCCCAATGACCCTTTAGCACCGAAAAACGTTAGCACGGCGTTCTTGGCCACCATATTCTATCCCACACTTCAGGAGCCAGTGAGCGCGCCAAAGGCATATCTGAATCCTGAGACAGCAGCGTTCTTTGAGAAGTCCTGGAATTATACATCCGGAGTCTTGGCGTCAATCACTTCAACTGTCCAGCATGACGCCCCATATCTCGAGGGGCGGGTAGGGGAATCGCCCTACCCGACAATCCTTTTCGGCCCCGGAGGTGGTGGGCCCCCAGTCGAAGGCAATACCATTTTGCTATCCGAACTGGCATCATACGGCTATACCATCATTGGGCTGGATCATCCGTTCGAGCAGCCGTTTCTCAGGTATCCGAACGGAACAGGGGTCTACGGAGTCGACATTGACTACAACGACTTAAATCTTATAGAAGCGATCTACAGAACGCGATTAGTCGATAACACCGCGTTTCTGGAGTACTTCGATGTGTTGGTGAAGGAGCTTAAAGCGCCAATCAACACAACCCATATTGGCACCCTTGGGTATTCTTTAGGGGGTGCCGCGGCTTTCGGATCGATGTACGACGACGACCGTCTCATATCTGGGCTAAACCTGGATGGTACCTTGTACGAAGATACTCACGCAGACGAGAAAAAGCCCGTGTTTCTCCTAGGGAACGAAAACCATAGCACTGATTCCCCAATAGTTGATTCGTCTTGGATAGCATTCCTCTCATCGCAAACGGGGTATACAAGGCAGTTTTCTATCAATGGGACGACACATCATGACTTCTGTGACGATACCTTCTGGAAGACAATTGAGGGCTATGATCCATCGACGGGACCCATAGATGGGATTCGGCAGGTGAAGATTCTTAATACATACGTTAAAGCATTCTTTGATTTTACCTTATTAGGCCGGGATGCTCCATTGTTGGACGGCCCGGCCGCGCAATGGCCGGAGGTGGTCTTCCATAACTTCACTCAATCATGATAAGCTATCATATCAAGTACCTACCTGTAAAGATTCAAGGAGTCAATAAAGAAGTTATTGGACAATCGATTCTTGCATGGCTCTCTACTCTCGCCACTACTCTGTCTGCACAATATGCAATCTATTGGAGCTATTACTAAAGGGGGTATCACTTGCGTTAAATGAAGTACCTACTCAAAGCCCATTCTGTCATCAATCCTTCAGCGCTTTCCACAACATTTTCCCTGCCATATACTTATTTCCAGAGGTATAATTATGCCAAAAATATTCTAGCGAATCATATACTGCCGTACCAACTTTCTAGCTTGTGTAGATGTTGTGGGCAAGTACATGTCGAAGTACGGCGGCCTACGGTAGGCCATTCCACTGAAAATGGATGACATGAGCAAATCGCATCTAAAGACCTTTATATTTCCAATTATAATAACTTTGTGAATACGGACCGTGTGACAGTATAAATTAAATCATTACGTGCATAATCGAAAGCGCTATTTAACTGTGTAACCTATAAGATGTAATATAAAGCTTGAGGAGAAATAATAGATTAGAATCATGGCTATCTTTTTGGTCTTTTGAAATCTTAGGAACCTCACCCCTATAACAACTAAAGTTTATAGGGGGTATAGCGCCCATTACAGTCACTAAAGCCACTGGAGCATTGGAGGTTTTTTTTTGGGGGGGGGGGGGGGGGGGTTTGTGAATTGTTAATTTCTTAATATTTGCTATATGCATATTATTCCTCTATGCGCATTTAGTATACCACATACCGATACACTATATTTAGTATATGCATATATTTCAGATTATGTCATCAGTTTCATTTTAGTGCAAATGGCTAGTCGTCCGAACCTAGAAGCTAAAGAAATCTCGTGATAGGGACCACCGAGTTAAACCCCGCGCTATGATTGGACAAACATTTACAAGGATGCACTTATACGCTGTAATGCACTATAATTATAACAGCTTATAGCGCTACACCCACTATACCTACAAGGAGCTACTGGAAAAATACAGTATATCCTACAGTGCATACCTTATATATCGATCCGGTATCCACGCTCTCAGTGACAAGTCGAAAGGCATAGCTGAAATGGCACGGTAAATATTAGATGAAGATTCTATTAAGGAATCAAGCGACCTAAAAGCTATACTGTAGACCATTAGTGCTTTCGATATACATATGCTTGAATATATCCCGAGAGCGGCAATCAACGAACTAATCCAGTATATAGCGTGCTTTAGGTAATCCCATATCGTAGGTATCTTCTAGTACCTATTTACCCGAGATAATTGCACTAGATACTTCAGTCTCCGCGGATGCGACACCAGTCACCTATCCATACAGACCTTGTTGCCACCAAGAACAGCGTGCATTGGCAGTATCATCCTTGATCACAGTTGAACCAGAAGGCGCCAAGCTCATCAGCTGCGCTGCAGATCCGTACAGGGGAATGGGGGAGCCGTCGTCGTCGGTAGGCACCGAGTTCATAACGAAGCTCACAATATAGTTCTGAAGGCTATCGGCAACACTCGTAGTTATGCCTGATGTCAAGCCGTTCTGGAAGACGTATGAAGTTTCTTGTCCGTGGATCCCGGGCGGGACCGCAAATTGGACTATTATTGGCTTAGTTAGCAAGTGCTACACAACTGGCATAAGCATAGAGGGTGGCTCTATTAAACATTACTTACTCCCATAGGCACGGTCGCTCATCGCGCTAGCTAGATACCGTGTATTGCAGATGATAGCAAGGTCCTGGATGGTGGCGAGGGCACGTTGGAATTCGTCTTTGTAACCATACGTTCCGTTGAAGACGGCGGGGTATAAGGTATTGGTGATAAAGCCGAGGGTCTCGTTAGAAATCGTCGGTAAGGATTGGCGAAACATATTTAGGTAGTCCTCCGAAGTCTTGACGGTTGGCTTCGTGAATGTGAGACCTTCAAGCGTGTTATGCGACACCATAATGCTAATATTCTTGTGGAATGAGCCGTTTGCCAAGAGCTGGCCCGGCAAAGCTGGCATGAAAGAACTGTCAAGGGAAGGGCCGTACATGTTGCTGCCGTACGGGGCGTGGCTGTAGATCTGTAAAGCGTTCGCAGCGATGAGTGTATCGCTCGGCAAGGATCTCAATTCATCAAGGGATGATACGTTGGCCATTTGCATTAGATCGCCAAGCGTCATATTTGGGATGTAATCCGTCAACGCGGGTGCAAAGGCAGGCGAAAACAGGATTGCTTGGCTGAAGGCTGGAGCCTCCTTAACGCCCCCAAAGCTCGTGATGTGATGCATAATAGATCCGGCACCAGCAGATGCACCCATAACCGTGACACGATCCTTGTCTCCTCCAAAAAGATGGATGTATTTCTGTACCCATTGGAAGGCAAGGCGTTGATCATATAATGCGGCATTCACAGTTCCGTCGGCTTCCGCTTCGTCTCCGCCTAGCCACCCAAAGGCACCAAGGCGGTAGTTCATAGTGACGAAGATGAAATTGGGCTCGCTGCTGCTGACTGCTAGTAATCCTGCAGGATTAAAATTTCCATTTCCAGTTTTCTCGCCAGAAGAATAGCCGCCACCATAAATCTATTGACTCAAGGTTAGTCCGAACAGCAAATAAGCACTTTACTCCGGCAAAGGATAATCAGGGGGAAATTCTGGAAGGTATCCTACCCATATAAGCACCGGCAGGCCCGAGACATTCTGGGCAAAGGCGGATCGGGGCGCAATGACATCTAGAAATAGACAGTCTTCGGTTATTCTTCCGTCGGAACTGACAGAGGCGGGAGAATCAGGTAGCAAGCTCATAGCCAAGTCATAGTCGAAGGGCAATCCTGCCACATAACTCTGTGCAAACTCGTGAGCGATGATGGACCAATTACCCGTCGACTGGGGGCAGACGCGGCCCTCTGATCCATTCGTAACAAGACATTCGTCCCGGCTCGAAGGCTCGACCGGTGCTCTGAATCGGAGGTTGCCGATAGGCGCCTCGCCGTATCGGATGTTCGAGAAGTTGTAGTAACCGCCTGTCTCCTTGAAGTTTATTCCGTAAGCTAAGTCAATCGTAAAGACCACATCGAATTGACTCACATTGAGACTAATCGCCTGATGGCATTCCTATTCCAGGAGTGAGCATGATCCCTTTCAAATTGCACTAGTTCTCCATACATAGCCAAGGTTCACGACAGGTAGAGATGAGTTCGTAGCTGTCGTAGTCACGCTATAGGCACCACCTGTGAGAGACAACAGGGGCAGCCACGTAGCAAGCGGAATCAGGTTCAGACGCCCAGGCAACATCTCGCGATCTATTTATTAACTTGAGATTAAAATCAGAGTAATAATTGTTAAAGAAGCGAGGAAGGCACATAGAACGTAGTCCTGTAAGGTATAAAATCGCGGCGAAAGGCAGCTTTGGGAGTAGACAGGACGACATCGATCAGGAACATTGCGGTCGGGCCCTGCGATATAAATCTATCTCTCGGCCCCTATCTTGACTACCGTTATCGAGATCATGTCTCGATTTACGAAGCTCGTTCTATCCGTAGAGCTCGCAGAATGGCTCTATCTATGCTTCGCTTGAGTTCCCAATAGGGTATAGTTTACGACATCCAAGGTGACCGGGGTTAAGGGGTCGAAAAAATTGGGGCCTCGGTTCTCGCCATTCGGTTCCCCCCTGAGTACCTGATATCTGCCAACACGCTGTATTTTGTCGATAAGTGATCTAGTCAGTCCATAACAAATTCCTTAGTGAACTGTAGAAGGAGCCTATCTTAATAATCCGCAGATGGATCCGAAAACGCATCCAACCACCTGATTAACATAGCGGACTGCATCCTGCGTCGCCAGTGAGCGGGGTAAAACCTGCGTCAGGCAGTACAAGCTGCGCTCCAACCGAACATGAATAGGCTTCCGCAAATGGATCTTCTTCACCTTTCGTATCGCCTCGAATCTCTTCAGAAGCCCATTCGAGCAGATCAGAATGTTCGTCTCCAACTTCTTGCCACACAGCCTGAAGAGTCCATTCAGGCCACCCCTGGGCCCACCAGATTTGTTTGACATATTTTAGAGCCACAACCCAATGAGCGAGAAGGACGAGGCTCAGAGGGTCTCGCGCTTTGACGCTATCGCTGAATGTGGGCTGAACCATCGCCAGCCACATACAGGCCACGTTATACACGCCTCTGGCTCCGGCAACACGCCTCAAAGCCTTCTTTAACTTGAATCCAGCGTCTAGTAATGCCGCCTTTTTCCGCCTGGCTTCTTGAATAGTTTCACCAAGCTCAAATATCTTGGCAAGCACCTTGTCGACCGCTGCCTCGGCTTTCGGCCATGGCTTCTCCACTACTGCAGCAGTGAGGACGAACTGTCTCACTCGAGATATGGTAACGTTGGAGGCTGTACTAGAATTCTGCTGGCCGAATTGGAAGATAGCAACTGTCCCTCTGTAGAATGTCATGATTTGCCCTAGTAAATCAATCGCATCCGAAGTCAAGCCAGTAGGAAGTAAGGCAAAAGCGCACACAGTAAGTAGGCCCGAGGCAGCGAGTGTTGGTTCGCATGTTGAGGCAGTGATTGAGTTAACGATCGAGCGAAGTCCCTCGAGAGCAGAAGCCTTATGTGCCAATGCCGTAACCAGGTGAGGTGACCGGACTCGGGAAGCCGATTCCAGGGCTGGTGTGTGAGAGGCGAGATGGAGTGCCGAAACCGTCAACATAGCATGGTACACATACGGATACACAAATGAGTGCCGAATGACAGCTTCGTGGAAGCAGGACAGTACTTCAACCTGGACCTCAGATGACGTGAAAACCAATGAGACCTCCGTGGAATAATGGTGTAACAGTTGCTCAGTGACCGGATCGAACGTTAAGAGTCCCTTGTAAAGTGGGGTTCCTGATGATGGCGCCAATGGAGAAACATAACTCGAAGGCGAGATCGAGTCTGACGGCAGGTTTGCTGATAGGGATTGCTTATGACGGAACGCCCCAGACGTAAGGTCTGGTGTTACCACGCGTTTCTGCGAGGGGATTGAAACCGGGTTGAATGAAGCAGTAGGAGTAATTGGACCTGAAGCAGTATCGTTGTGTTTCCCAAATGGGTCATATGAGGACGTGAGATGTCTATAAGTACAGGCTTGGCCCCTTTTTTGACATCTTGCGCATCTAGGTTGTTCTTGGTCGCACTGTCAATCGAGTTAGGAAGGGCACGCTTGTTCTTGGGTTGAGGATCAATCTCTCACAAACCTTGACCCGCTTTGATTTACATTGAATACAGCCGTGATGGGAATTTCTATGAGATTTCCTACATGGCATCTCTTATAAAGTTAAGGTCGATTGCTCTATGCAATTCTACCTTAACACCAAGACCATCAACTCTCATGGGTGTTTGCGATCAGGGCGTGCCTCGCGAGTTGTAAATGGCCAAATATAGAAATATTTCAGGGCAGCCGAATCGGGTGGGTAGGATCTTAGCGGTGTACGGTGGGGTTTATTATGTCGTCACGCTATGGACACAAGGCTTATCATCGACTCTTAACTCCTATCGTCACTGTTGACCTTTTTCATAAGTATCTAGGTACCTACCTTTCATATAACATACCCAATACGAGATCTTACGATATACCTGTTTACCTTAGATTGAATGAACCCTAATACCGCCTTGGATCAAGATTCAGCCCTGCCGTTATCACCATTTAGATAGGAGTTTACATTAAGCCAAGTCCACCGAGTACAACAGCGACCATCGGACTTAAGAACCACCCAGAGTGAACAACTATCCGTACTTGATGCAATGATAAATTAATATCCTTCACTTAATAAACACGTCAACCCTCCCCGACGGAAGCTAGACTCTTCATCTACAATAGTCGCTCTCATCGAGCCGAGCCCAATCGAGTTATAAAAGCAGAGATGTTTCTAACCCGTTTGCAGTGATTGAATTAGGTAGCGCAGTCATTACGCCTCAGATCCCCTTAACTATTATCTCAATACATGAGGGACAAAGTCTTCTCAGTCAGTTGTTACTTGTCAAATACACCTTGTAAAATTCCAATTACTCAGGACGAACAGAGCAATGTTCTTCTTCCTTCTAGCACGCGCAATGGGAAACCAACCTACATATTTCTATATCTTTTGTGACGCGGAAACCCCCGCACCTTGCATGAATCCACGAGTCCTAGAGAGCTGCTGTCACATATCACTAAAGATGCGTGGGAGGTACCTAAGGCTGTGACAAAGGTTGCCGTCTCCGAGGCCGCCAGTGTGGCGCATCTTCTCATTTAAGAATCAATTACCCCTCCAAACATCAGACCGAATCCAACTCCAACGCTCTAAACTCATATCTACCTCCTAGTTAGTATTTTTCCAAAGATCCGAAATGGAAAAGCTCAATAAGCTTGATTTGCGCGACACAGACCCAATCAATCCGAGCGCGACTAGTTCGACGGTCGGCGGCGATTTAACTCCAACGCACTCCGTAACAACGTCCGACCCACTGATCGACCAGCACCGCTACCTGTCCCCTACCCGCAAAGAGACGGTGCCATGGCCAGGACACACTTATATCATCCGCGATCCCGTTTCGGGGCGACAGATCACACTGGTGCGCGGAGAGCTCAGTCTTGAGAATCACGCAGGCGACCAAGGGGGATACCACTGGATATGTGTCGAGAAGGGCGGTTGGTTAGGGTTCTTTGACCCCGTGCATGGCACATACATGGGTCGTGATAATCGCGGTGGATACATGTGCAAAGTTAAGCACCATAAAGGTTTTGAGTTCTTCTGCGCGAGAAGACACCCGGACGGCGGCTATCTTCTTTTGACGCAGCACTGGGATGAGCTGTTGAAGATGGACATCGGGAAGGACGGCCACAAGCTGGTCGAGACTAGTGGTGAGGGGACTGCGTGGGAGTTTGTGAAGGTCTAAATGCTGAAACATTATATACCCATTTCCGAGACAGTCTCGGTTCAAGCCTATGTACAGCGGACACTCTGGAACACTTCACCATAGGTTAGGTACCTAACACAGTCTACATCCATGATGTTCGAGGTTACAGTTGCTTTTGATGCAGTTGGTTTACGAATACCATACCGGTTTAAGCTATACGATACGACGCTAATCCTTGTTAAGTTTTAACTAGGTAACTAAATCCCACTGTTAAGCTTAATAGTTAATACTTTTTCGCCTAATTAGGAAGCCATTCCTTAGGAAAACCCAACACAATAACTCTTCGTTAACTCAGGGCACAGTGTGTCGCATTTTCTATTTCTCGTACCATTTACAGAGTTACTGTTGCTTACCGGACCTTAGTACCTAATTACATAAACGCGATACGCGTACGGCAACAATAATAATAACAACAGTAACGGTAGCAATGGCAATAGCAACGGCAATAGAGATAGCAATAACGTTAATTGCAAGAAATTATTCTTATAGGAGAAATCATTCTTATAAGAAAAACATTAATAGCAAAATTAATCATTATGCGAAGAATTAACCATTTCTCATTCCAACCTTTAACTGCTACGGTACCTTAGGTACCTACCTAATTAGCCCAACCACCTTAATTTCAAAACAACGTATATAAAACTGATCGATATCATTGGTGAAAAAATATGGATTCCACTTGCAATACTACTCTATTACCCTTGCCAACCTAGAGCGGCCCTTACGCAAGGCAGACCTCAGTGTAAGATACAGCCTAGCTGCATGTGGATTAGCCCCAGATGAAATGGTTAGTCATCATCTTATTGAATTTTACGGAGACGGTTTACTAAGAGGAAATGTTAGCCAAGGCGACGATGGGTTTGGATTTGGACCTGCGTCTGTTGTTTCCCTAACACATGTGGTTTATATATAATTACTGACTGTTCGCAGTGCTCCTGTGGGCACCCAGGGATGAACATCCATGTCGAAACATGCGAGCATTGCGGCACTCCACGATGTGCGTATTGTAGAGTCGATAAGGTCGCGCGGTGAGGCGAGGGGCTCGGTAGAAGGTTATGATGGAATGGCGAATATCATCTTTCAACAAGATTAATGAATTGTCAATTTATAGTTTTTAATCGAAGCACATGTAATAATCTATCAATGGTAATCAGATTCAAATTCAAATTCAAATTAAAACACCGAAGGAATAGAAACATAAGCCCATATAACTAGAATACACCATCATGGGTGTTTACCTGATAAACATGACAAACCGGCAACTAACCGAGTCCTTCTGGTTGCTGGAGTTCAATACCTTCTATCTCCCTATTGCTTATCCAAAGATAATGCCGTGCCCATTTCAATTTCCCGATGAACCAATTTCGGCGAAGAACAGAGCCCACAATAAACCACGCGAACATTTGTAAGATAATAATTAACGTCACGAACGCCCAAGGGCTCGGGGTGATGGGAATAAAACCTTTTTGGGTGCTAAGGAGCCCAGATATCAGTGTGAGGGGGAGAGAATGCTAGTATTTCGGTCAGCCCAGTGAGCAGCAGACATGTACGGAGCCGGAGTCAAGTTACAAAGGTTATCAACGATATAATTTCCACAACTCTTGATGTCTTCTGTTGAAATAGAGTTGATTCATTGCTTTCATGGGAAATTTGAAGGTCGATCTAGTTTCGGTTAGTTTCGTTATCAGAGGAGGGTAACGTCTGTGGCTTAAGATCAAACATCACCTACATGGCGAATTGTATCACAAAGGCCGTTCTGCACATTTTGGACTTTAGTTGAAAGGCGCTCCAAGTCAACGAAATGCTTGTCTATAGCGGTAAGAGATCTATAAAATCTAGTTGAGTGGTTGGTATCAGACGACGTAAATGAGTTAATGCCTGTATCGCGAAACCTGCGCCGCTCCGCTGTATACTTCTCGAGGGAGGTGATAATTTTCCTCAGAAGCTCGTCGCTGCGCCTTATCCACTCTAGAAGCTTATCCCGCAATATACGTCTTTGTCTGTCGGCTGTTGAGCAAGTATTCTCGTCGTCCTTCCTGCGTGATGATAATTGTCTTGCTTGAGCCCAATACTCACATATCTATCATTGGTGTCAGCTAAGTAGAGTTCATAATACCTTATGACATAGCTCAGGCATTTCAAGATTCATATCGAAAGTAACGTACGTATAATTGAATCGCTTCGTCCACGAAATCGAAAAGCTGCTGGTATTCTCCTTTTGCTCTTCGTATTTGCGTTTCAAATATAATGAGATAGCGTTCTCTTGGGCAACTCGGCCGTGTGCACCTAGGTCTTTTGCCAGCTATAAGCGGATCTGGCATGAGTCCCTCATGTTCCTGTGTGTGATATTCTTGGATATTCTCAGAGCAGTCATCACTCTCAAAGTATGTATCGTTGAATAGGTAGGCGGCCCATGAATAAGAATCCAAGCCAAAAACCAAACAAGATATACTAGCCTCATATATGTACTCGGTCGGACTATTGTCGGGTTTGCTGCCCATTGTCCGCAAGAACGAGATATCTTGATATTGCCTTAACCCTTTTCCATTAACGGTTCTTTGGCTGTCGGCTCGCGGTAATCTATGTCTCCTAAACGCAAAATTGGGAAAGTGAAATTCGAGTGCGAAAACTGGAAGGGAAATTAACTACAAAAGGCTATTAGCTTAGGTACATGGCTAGTGTGAATCATACAAAAGCGATAAGAACCTTACAGGGAATTTAACGTTGACTAGAGGATCGAAACGCAAATGGTTGAGGATAAACTCAGCCAGGACGCAAGCTTCGTGTGTTGGTGCGCATGCTGCCAGGGTAAACACGGTCCAGCAATTCAAGTTCGTGACATATCTATAGAAATAAGCTCATACTCCATCGGATGTAAGTCTACACGACTAGAACTCACAACAAGCGCTCACGAGTTTCCGACCTCCTACCTTTTGGTTCTTCCTGGCAGTTATATTAGTCTGGATGCCATACCAAGGCTACTTGTGTAGTCCATACAGCCTTGGCCTTTGCTAAGGCTTGGTAGAGGCCCCATGCAGTCAACCCACCCCTATCTTCGAGTATCGCCACAAGTCGAGTCGTCGAGCATAGATTTTGTTGCAACGTCCGGAGATTTACATCAGTACAGAACCCAGTCAATGTATCAGTAGCAGGATGACACGAGTCAGTTTCATCGAGAGCCTGTGCAAAGCACTCGGTAAGATCAAAAGCAACGTCCACGTCGTTTCTTACGTCAACGTAGGGTGTATCGTGTTGATGGCTTAGATCGCGTGGCAAATCAAATATCGGATCCCAACGATAAAGGAGTGACTTGGAGAAACTTGCTGCTCGCGAAGAAGCCATTCTGGTAGAAAGCTACACAGAGCTTGCTAACAAGTACTGAAAAACTCCATTTATGTGAAAGGAGTGATTCTGGGCTTCTTCTTGCTCTTTAGTCTAAAGATAGAAGACACACTGATAGAACATACCTGTTAAGAGTGTATTGAGACACAGGCAGTGCCAAGTAAAAGTGCACATTCCCCCTAACCTCTCTGTTTCAAGGCCATAGCCCAACGGTGGATCGTCGATGTTCTGCATCATGGCAGGGTATTGATGAAGTTCATAGGACACTCGGACTACTGCTCACGATAGCTCCGCGAGGGGCATCTTTGGGACTATCCACGGTCCAGAATTTATGCATGGTGCCGTCGAGAACCTATTTGATACTGGCTTGTTTAAGACTTTGCTGCTGTAATACCGTCGAATGCTTTGTTGGCATCTTTTCCTTGAAATTTGAAGTCGGACAAGAGATGATCATACCGACTTGACTTGAGCATCAGGTTTAGCTTGATCACACAGCCACGAAGATGTAGTAAATCAACCAACCGCCACTGGTATTATCTCTAAATTTAGGTAGGCATTTCTACACAGGTAACCATTGCCTCGTGGTTTGTGGAAGTGGTACGGTAAGGCTGAATTGCTTTTCGTACCGGGTAATAGCTCAAACCGGGCGGCTGCAGTAGTCTGCACGCAGATAAAGCAAGCGATACGTCAACTTACCCAGCCAGTCGGTTAAAGTAATGTCGCGTGTGGTGAGGATGCCGTGGAGAAACGACAACGCCAATGTTTAGCGATTTTATTGGATGCCTATGAGTCCGGGACACCCTATCACAAGATTCTCCAGTCAGTCAGAGCAAATGATATGTGAAGGTTACCAACCCGGGCCATCCCGCGCAGTGCTGCCCGACATATGTCTGCCTACCTAATAAGATAGATATTATGGTCAATATTGGAAGTCGGACGCGAGGTCATGCTAACGATAAAACTAGCTTTGATACGAGGCATAGGACGATGTATTTCATCTCTCAAACATCCAGGGCGACCGTCGTTTGCATACTGCATGATGGCAACGTGCTCCGTAAGTGGCGTCGAGGCTCTCCTTGGAGAACTCGGTGTGAGCGGAGCTGTACCTCCTTTTCCGCAGTCTAATATCCTAAGGAAGCCGATTGACGTATACCGAAACTATTTGGCCAACATAACTTCCAAAGTCCTCGATTGCGACGCCGATCTGGCATATGAGGCTGTCCAAAATGCAAATATTAGAGACAATAGCGACTTAACACTTGTCTTACCGAAGCTCAAATTGAAGAGTAACAAGCCAAAAGACCTATCTAGAGAGGTCTTCATCAAGGTAACACAATGCATCCGGTCGAGGATCACTGGTTTATAATTCGCAGTTCCCATCAACGCCTCTATTCCAGTTGCCGATACCGGATGGCGTGCATCTCCGGTTCTTCTTCTCTACCGTTACACTGCCTCGATTAATACTTTCTTACATCGGCGATCGTATGGGCCAATACGGACGGGGTCATTTATTGGATAGCCTGACGCCGCCTCACACCGGTGAAGCTGCCAAGAAAGTAATCGTAGAGTTCTCGTCTCCAAACCTCGCGACAGAATTCAACTCCAATCATCTTCGGAGTACGATTTTGGGGGCGCAAATCGCAAATTTGTATGAAAATGAGGGCTGGGATGTAGTGAGAATGAACTATTTTGGGGACTGGGGTAAAGAGATGGGACTACTCGGTGTTGGATGGAAGAAATTCGGCTCCGAAGTTGAATTTAAAAAGAATCCCATGGGTCACCTATACGACGTCTATGAAAATATCAGTGAAAGTTTTAGGCCTGAGAAAGAGGCCAGCCGAAAAGCTCGCGATGAAGGTCGCGACACTGCCGAAATCGAGAGGCAAGGGATATTCGCGGAACGAGATGGCTTCTCTAAGAGGATGGAAGATGGCCAGCCAGAGGAAAGTGGCTTTTGGAAACGGCTTCGGGATACCGCCATCGCTTACTATACCAATGCATACGAACACCTCAACGTCGAATTTGATGATTTTTCCGGTGAATCCCAGGTCAGCCCAGAATTCATTGTAGAAGTCGAGTCCGTTCTCAAGGCGAAAGGAGTTTATGAAGAAAGTGATGGATCCTGGATTATTGACTACAGCAAACATGGCCCCAAAAGCCTTGGTGTTTCGGTCTTACGAGGTCGGACGGGGAGCACATCATATCTGCTTCGAGACATCGCCGCCGCAATCGAGCGTAGCAAGAAATACTCATTCGATAAGATGGTCTACGTCGTCACAGCTGAGCAAGATGTCCACTTCCAGAAACTCTTTCAAGCCCTTAAATACATGGGCTATGATGGTCTAGCAGCCAAGCTCGAGCATATAAACTTTGGCAAAGTACAAGGCCTATCGCAACAGTTGGGCAAGGTACATCTGCTCGGGGATATCCTAGATGAATCGACGAACGATGCCCTTGATGCGCTGGAATTCGACCAAACTGATCATTCCGAGATAAGTAACACTAACAAATCTTCCCAGATTATTGGCGCCACCTCCTTGGTTTCTCAATTCTGTGGATTAAACAAAAGGACCACCAGCTATACCCTCAATGCAAAGAGGCTTTCGTCGTTTGAAGGCGAAACAGGTCCTCACCTGCAACTCTGCTACGCTCGACTCTGTGCCAAGATCACTGAGTCGGATTCCGATGAAACTGTCCTATCTAACGTCGACTATATCCATTTACAGGAGGACCCTTGGACAGAAGTAATCCGACTCTTAGCTCAATATCCTGATGTCGTTGATGCGGCCTATAAGAGTCTCGAGCCTTCTATGATTCTCGCATTTTTGTTCCGTCTTGGTGAAGAGATTGAAAATTGCTTAGAAGACAACAACGATAATGGCGAGAACCAAGAGGAAGATGGAAATGGAAGCTCCAAAGAGCTTCCCGACGCAATCCTAGCTCAAACCGTCTTATACAAACATGCACGACAAGTTTTCAACAATGGGATGAGGATTTTGGGAATAACCCCAATAGCCTGACGAGATTTGAGCACGTAACTCGCCGAGAGTGTTTTGACAGGACACTTACCTACCTACATACTAGATACGAATCTTAACTCCGTCTTGGGGGCTTGAAACTCGTTTTTATGGGCTCTGGGCTTCTCTAACAGATTTTTCCCCAAATCTGAATGGCTCATTACACAGCCTTGAAACGCAAACGATTGTCAACGCAAGCGAAAGCTATACCCAGAAAGGAAAAGAAAGGTTAAAATGATACTCCATAGTTCTTTTCTTTTCAGCTATCACATACCTACCTGCCTAGGTGTCATTCATTGTATGGAGATAGCATGTACAAATTGTTAAAGGGGTCCCCTGCGGAATAGGGGCTTATGATACTAGTAAAATGGAATATGCCGGGAAAAGGTAGCAGAAAGGAATATCTAGGACACGAAGATTAAAGCAAGATACACGATATTGGTATTACCAATAGATTGCTCATGATACAATTTAACGTTCAAATTGTAACGATGGGCGGCAGCCATCACAACGTGCATTTTCACATTAAGTTAAAAGGATTGAGTCCCAATACTGACTGTCAATTAGGACTCTTCAGTTTCTAGCTGAGTAAAGCCTTGAACATATTTGTCATCTCCAAGACCAATACCACTAGTCAACATGAAGATTATTAGAAGTAGGAGTACGGGTCGTCTCTTGAGCGCCGACAGAATCGTAGTCGTGATGGCTATACCATCGCCGAGGAGTTCAAAGACAGGGGCAGGGAGAAAAAGCTCAATTAGAATGTCGGAGGATTAGAAAAGCACCAGAAACCACAACACCAAGACCTCTCGGCGATGAACCAAGGTGATCGTGACGTCCACAGGAAAAACTTATAGGGGCCATGAGGAGAGTCATATGAAATTTCAGGAAGGGGGAATCCTTTTTTGTATTCCATTATGTAGGATACCAATAAGACTCATTGGTATAACGATCCTATATCTCAATGTTGCCCCTACTGCCAACCACGATATATGCCTAACGGGTCGGCATGATATATACCTAACGGGTCGTCGTGGTTCATGCCACCATCCGTGCCGCCATCCATGCCGGCAGGCACGTCGGCAGGCACGTCGGCAGGCATGTCGGTAGGCATGTCGGTAGGCATGTCGGCACGCTTCTCTACCTCTAACGCCTCGATCCGTTGTTCCATTGAGGTGAGTCTTTCCGCCATCTTAGCGTTAGCCTCCTTGGTCTCTTGACGAAACAAGCGAAGTTCATCTGCTACATCATGGATGGCATGGAGGACGTCGCGGAAGGAGGGCTCGTTAGCCTTATCGCCGGCAGGGTGAACATCGACGTCGACCTCTGAGTCTATCTCACTTCCAATATCATCGTTTAGATCATTAACTAGCGACGCATCATAAGTGTGAAAGTAGGCGCAACGCGCCACACCCGAAATTGTCGTGAATGTCTTTTCACAACCAGGCCAGGGGCAAGACAGCCGGCCACTGTCCTCGTCGACATTCACATGTTCAATTGAACAATGATCTTCGCGGATATGTGAGCGCAGGCGGTCCTCCGTTATTGCTTGGACGCCACAACCAGACCAAGCACAAATCGTGCCAATATGGTTATATCGAACATGGTTAGAGAAATTGGATGCGCTGGTCGAGGCGTAGTCGCACTTGTCGCACTGCTGCTGCTGAAGACCTGTATTGAACTGTTAGTGCTTGTTGATCGCCGAGTAAAATACGTCCGCCGAGACGCGTCAATATGTTGTAATAGACTATACGAACTTACCTCTCGTCGATGCCATCGCGAAGACTTCTGATCTGCCAATAGTATACTTGATTCTGGCCCTATAGCAAAGGCTATAAGGTTGAATTAGAATCAGTAATTATATACCTACAAATCAGAAGATCCAGGTGGTACGGAATGGATAAGAGGGTAAACGCGGACGAACGCGAGAAATAAAGTCTTAAGCAGAGGAATAGAACGAATAGGATTTGAATATTCACTAATGAACGAGAGAAACGATAGATTCCAATGTTACTGTGGTTGGTACGGTGTCCGGGAATCGCAGGGAGGATTGAAATAGTATGACTGAATACCGACTAGAGAATTAAAGAGACAAAATAGTTCAGTGTGGGTGTGGCTAATAGTGAAAAGTAACAGTATCTAGGCCATCCGATGATGATAGGGTTTAACAGTGGCTAATAAACCAAAAAGTCGAAAGAGTTCAGAGTGATTGTAATCCATAAAGAAGTGGTATCAGGGTAAGTAACTTGTAGATGGTGGGGGGTTGAACAATGACCAGAAATTTGGAGAGGCGGAAGAGTTCATCGTGATCGGGCTGGTGGGGGACTCGGTTCTGGCGGATCTCCCGAGCAATGGCAGGGAAGTCGCGATCAACGATTTGCTGAAATATGAGAGTTACCAGAATTCTGAGAACTCCGAACTTTTTCCATTTTATCACGATTAAGGCAATCAGGAAGTCCTGGAAGGAATCAATATCAGTGTAGGTAAGGGGTCGAACCTCCCCAGAGACATGAATGCTACGGCCACGACGTATTCATGTTACTTAAGAATCTAGCTAGATATATATACGCTATATACGTTATATACGCTGTACTTACTAGCACGAGGACCAAATCCTCGTTTCATTAGGTAGGTATGGCAGGTAGGGCAGGTACCTTTTACGATCGAATACTATATATGAATGATAAAAGTAAAGGTCTTTCAAGATATATCTTCGTACATCCTTACATAAGCATCATCAAACGGGTATTCTAGTGAGGACCGATCCTCGCTTTAACGTATGTGACAGTAAAGATTGTTTTCTACCCTGCTTCCAAGTGAGATAAACTGGCATTATATACGGCTGGGTACTTACCTGAGTACCTGTTTTCTAAGAAGCAATCATCACTAACATCTAGAAAACATTAGTTAGCGTTTATAGAAAGGGTTTCTTAGGCAAAGTAGCAGGTGCACGAATCTAGACATGTTGCCTCTAAGACACACTTCCACCAGCCCTCTCCTTTTTTCTTTCCTCGAATCACTTCTGTTGAGTAAGAAATCCTAATTTAGGTAATAACGAGTCCGAATGCTACTAATTTATGTCGACTTCCGCTGCATAGAGTTGGGCTCATTCCTACATTTATTCCATCTCTGCATTCACTCAAGGCTTTTCTAGCACGAAACACCACCATATCATTTTTATACCTGTGAGGTCCTGAGATCATGACTCAAGAACCGCCTCTGGTGCTAGCCATGTCCTACTAAGAGACTCTACAAAAACATTATGCTTCTGAAATTTATAAGTCATTTCCGATACGATGCCCATGTCCTTTGACAATCACATAGAAAGTACCTTTTGAAGATGTAGAATGACGCGAGCCGGATATCATTGTAGGCAATTAAGTTGCGCATTGCAACAGCCTCAAGTTCGATTGCGTTAGTTTAGTCTAGAATGTCACCTATATCACCTGAAATGAGACCCTTGGCGGGCACTTCCAGATCAATTATCTTTCATACTTCATACAGCGCGATGTCTGATCACTTATATAAGCGTAGTCCATATTACTCAATAGCAAAAATCGATGTTCCATTTCATGCTGTATCTTAGGTAACCTACATTCCCCTTTCTGCGGTGCCCGTAGAATGCTTGATTGAGCCTTTTTAGTCTCAAGAAAAACCGACCTCACTAACAGGTAGCTACAAAGGTGCGGAGTTTGTGATATTTTTACAGAACGCAAAATTTCTCCTACTACTTCAAGCCAGATGTGTCAGATATACCATTACGCAAAAGGGCATTCTTATTTTGTTTGTACTTTATTGTCACTTACATCTTACAATATGTCACGTGGTGCTGTAGGGCAGAAGTCTCCGACATCCAATACAAAACGGTATTCAAGTCAAGTATCCCGAATTATGAGGAATAATATCCTATTAAAGACCCCAGGAGGTAAGACAGTTAACAGGAAGTTCATTACGGATCCTGCAAACGGTGGAGGAAAGGAACAGGGAGTCAGACGGCTACCTTAAAGACGATTCACATGACCAAGTCATGTGACTGTTGCCCCTTAAATCATTCTTGAGAAGGTGGCCCAAGCGTTACCCCTATTGTTGCCCCTATTGCACCCTGTTGACCAGGAATACATTCTATGCTTTTAAGACGGCTTTAGTTACACAGAATTCTATTTCAAACTTGCTGCCTGTAAAGTAATGTTGAATAAACCAAGTGTATATCTATATTAATTTGTTTAATTATAGAAGGCTGGTAGTGTGTGGTATAGACGACACTGTTTCCAGATCCTGGCGGTGAAATGGTCGGCTTACTCTTCAGTCTTCTTATAGTGAGGCCGGACGGCCGCTTCGTTTTTAACGGTGCCATGAAAAATCTTACATCCAGTCTATTTTATTCTCCTTAATCAAATGCACCGGGGCAGCTAATAGATTGGACCTGCAGGTGCCAGGTGCAGGAGTCGCCAAAAGGCCGCCCCCAGCCATGATAGATAAGAAGGAACTATCACTGGCGATTAGTTCCGTCTGATACACGCTCAATCCATAAACTTAAAGTAGAAGGCTTAGCATCAACTTTTGCTAATGTCGGCGTCATGGGTTTAGATATTCTACTTCGCTCCGCAGCTCTTACATGGCTTCCGGTCCATCTTAGTCTAGTTGATTCAGGGCCTCCTGAAGCTCTATATTGTATCCGAGTATTCTGGCACCCTGGGCGCTATCCCCATGTGACCCTCGCTGAAATTATTGGCTAAATTCGACTTCCTAGGTCTTCATTCTATGGTAAAGGCCGCCAAAAAGACGACCCAAAGCGGTACGACAGCATGCTCACGCCACCAAGCCCAATTCCGTAGTATACAAGTTTCGGGCGTTTCTACGATACCTCCTGTTGTTTGAAACTATGGCTTAAACTGTCTCTCGTGACCTGTAATACGGGTTCTTCGGTTTTGGTACCTGTGTACCATGAACACCCTTCTCCAAAGTATTGCTCTTGGTAGAGATTATCCTCTTCCAGTAAGTCACTTAGCCGGTTACGCGAAGTAGATGGTGCGTATAATCCTTGATATTGCTCCCGGCGGAGATACTCCTCCTCCCACAGGTTTCTTAACCGATTCTGAGGAGATATTGTTGTGCATAAGCTTTGATGCTGCTCTTTGGTTTTTTTTTGAAAGCTAATGCGCTCAACCTTCCGGACGGGTCGGGGTCTGGACATTGGTCAACCATTATTGCCGGCGGTAGCACCGATTTTATGAATCCTAGATGCTATAGTCCTCTCGTGTTTATATCGTTAATGCCATCGTGGTGATTTGTTACGTAAAAGGCGAGCTTTGGTAATCAAACTGCCAGAACGTTTTGTAGACCCACTTCTATATACAGGGGTGCGCTGTAATTAAAGGGGATATAGCGCTACAACTTACTATAAGTTTAGTGGCTTTAGCGTACAGCCCCCCCGTAACTTATAGCGCTTTTCTTAGCCAATAAAATCGCAAGAATTTTCTCATTATACCTAGGTACCTAAGTATAGCGCACACCTCGCTATAATTATAATGAATAAACACGTCCCTATAAATACCTACCTAAGAGAGTAAAACTCGGATAGGTACCTACTTATATGTACCTACCTAGGTAAACGTCGCGAACATAAAAAGGGGGGATTTGAGAATATTATACTCTTTATGAAAGAGCTATGCTGTAATAGGACACTAAGGGTAGTGGGTGGGCTTCGTAGCATTACGCCAATATCCCGCTGATAGCCGTTGTAGTGCCGTTATCGAAGCCGTTATCAAAGCCGGGGTAGCTAGGGTAGCGTCAACTCTGACGTCGAGAGCTCTCCCACACATTCCGTTAATGTATATACCTACCTCCTTACCTACCTACTTTGTTCGGCGAGCCTACAGTAATCACAATTGATTACTTTATTTGAATAAATCGGTGTATGATTGATACCTAGTTATACTTAGCTTCTATTTGACAATCGTTCCTACAGACCTCTCAGCCACCCAGGCCTTGCAATATAATGCCGCCGCGATTAAATTCTCGACTGGCCTCTCCAGCCATCCGCTTCCTCCGTCTATACTCCAGCGACGCCGGCCCGTTAATTAGAGTCACTAATCTTCCGGCCCCAAATACTGGCCACATCCGCATCCTCGAGCTTAATCGGCCCTCCGCGCGCAATGCCATATCGAAAGCTCTACTAGCTGCACTACGAGCCGAGGTCGACGATGTGCAATCGCAATACACAACAGACGGCCAAGAAGTACCCCGACCGCCTCGCTTCGGAGGAGCCGCGGGCATGGACCAGAAAGGGCCGACGAGGGCATTGATCCTCGCCAGCGCCGTCGACGCGAGCTTTTGCGCGGGCGCAGATCTTAAAGAGAGGCGCGGCTTCACGCAAGAAGAGTCAGTACACAGCCTCATACCTTCTATCTACCTCCTAGATAAGATGTACGTATTCCAACTAACACTGGGTAATTGATCCCTGCAGAACAGCGCAATTCCTAGCAAATCTCCGCGGCACATTCTCTTCCCTCTCCTCCCTCCCGATCCCCACCATATCCGCCGTCTCCTCTCTCGCGCTGGGCGGCGGCCTCGAGCTCGCCCTCTGCACGCACTTCCGCGTCCTCGCCTCGACGGCCACAGTCGGTCTCCCCGAAACCCGGCTCGGCATCATCCCCGGCGCCGGCGGCACATACCGGCTCCCAGCACTGATCGGGCTTCCGCGCGCGCGAGACCTGATCCTCACCGGCCGCCGCGTCTCCGCCCCAGAGGCGTATTTCCTAGGAATTGCGGATCGGCTGGTCGAGGTGTTACCGGAGGACGAGCGGGACGGAGTCGCGCAGGGGGATAGCGCGCCGGAAGACGGAATGCCGACGAGAGCGCGGAAGGCGGTGCTGTCGGAGGCGGTCAGACTGGCGAGCGAGATTTGCGAGGGCGCTCCCATTGCGGTTAGGTCTGCTCTGCAGGCTGTTAGCTGGGCTAGGGAGGAGATGGAAAATGCTATGTACGAGCGTGTGGTGAAGACTGAAGATCGGGATGAGGCGCTGGAGGCGTTTAAGGAGAAGAGGAGGCCCAACTTCAAGGGGCGGTAAGCTAGCAGTGCTATTCAGGTGATTAGAGTTTCTCCAGGTGGTCAGGCCTTCATGGAAACAGTGTCTAATGTACGGCTTATGAGAATCTAAAGAATAAAAAGATAGGGTCGACGAGCGTATCGGCATTCATTGTAGCATTGTGCTTTTAATGTACGAGCTATCCTGCACATCATGATAAATATCTGGTTATATGATCCTCTAATACGTGCAATATGCGGGTGATTCGGTACTAGTACATATGCTCTACCCTATTACGATCTTAACGCTCCACATACAATAGGTAGTAGCAATGGTATAATGTATAGGTACAATATCTCTTCTCTATTATGTTTCAGCCCTAATAGTCGTTTTAGACACGTAGGTGATACTTTTGGTTAACTCTAAATTCCCTGATCGACGTCCATTGATCTAACTTTCAGGAATCGTGCACTAGAGCTGTCATGAATCATCATCGGCATGACGCAATGAAGGAGTTACAGTGACAAAAAACTATCACAACGATGTATCCTCATCAGCCGCCAAATAATTGATTTATTCCTTTTTCGATTTATAAGATAGGAGCATTCCCGAGTCCTCAAAGCGGAGTTTATAGTATACTGATCCCGTTCTGCGCAATATTTTAGATCAGCGCTTCACCCCTAAACATAACAATATGGGCAAAAACGAGAAGCCAGAGGAGGGAGATAAAGGTATACCTTCATCGGACTTCTAATGCTGCTTCAAATGACATAGCCACCTTGTTTTAGGATTCTGGGCAATTGGTTTTTACGTCGATACCCGCCGCACAATAATTACACACACCGAGTTATTTTCAAACCCAGCTGCTAACTTGAGTGTTTTTCTAGTTTCCTGGAATTGGGGTGGAGGCGCTCCGGGCGGTACAGTAACCGAGACTAAGGAGAATGGCGCGATCGAGATGAAGACTCAGCGGGGAAACACAATCAAGAAGAAGGCTGACCCGAGCAACCCCGCCGTTCGAATCGAGCGGTTGGGCAACGACGTCGTCAAGAGGTCGTCCGAACTGACCGTTGAAGAGAAAAATAATAAGGGCGGGAAAGCTGGCTCAAAGCGCAAAGCAAAAGACCAGGATCCTGAAGCCGATGAAGTTGAGGACGGGGACGAGCAAGAAGACGAGGAAGAGAAGGACGATGATGAAGGGCCTCACACTGAGAATAAGCAGGGAAAGGAAGTAAAGAAAGGTGGTAAGGAGGCCAATAAGAAGCAGAAGAGGGAGCAGAATGGAAAGGCTGAGGAACAGAACGAGGATAATGAAATCGATGGAGCGACGGAGGACGATGATCAGAGCGCGGAAGAAGCGAAACAACCAGGAGAGGAAGGGGACGTTGACAATGACGACGCTGATTATGAGAACGAGGATGTAGATAGGATACAGGGAGAAGATTCCGGTGACGATGATATTGAGGAAGTAGACGGTAGCAACGTGAATTAGGACGCCATGGAAGGCCGCGGCAAAGTCAATAACGCCGAGACCGAATCCGTTTCCAAGACTAACGTCGACGGCAACACAAAATAGGGGGTTACGCCCAAACAGGGGGTGGAACAACCCACCACGAGAACTTGAGGCCGGGCAAAGAAGCGGATTTCGGGCTTGTAGACTCCGCTGGTTGTAGATGGCGTTATTGAATTAGGAAATTAAGGATAGAAAAGTCAGACTATGAATTCTTTTCATATTATAAAATAGGCCCTTTCAATTCTCCTGCATGAACATCAGAACTCCACCTACTTATCAAGAATAGGAATGTACTATTCGATTTCTCATAGTTCTCTGTACGAGATCTTCTCTATCATGCCTACCTAAGGTACAATATCCCACTACAATTTATTATGCATATATGTTGAGGTTTTGATATTACTTGTCGACTCT
This sequence comes from Hypoxylon sp. NC0597, assembly GCA_022432515.1. NCBI lineage: Eukaryota > Fungi > Ascomycota > Sordariomycetes > Xylariales > Hypoxylaceae > Hypoxylon > Hypoxylon sp. NC0597. Next base: position 189,155 of record JAJKLA010000030.1, read on the forward strand.
TTTCTCAGACTTATGGCCTTGAAGTTTTTAATAACCTCACAATTGCAACGATTCCGAGTGCGTGAAAGCACGTTTCTATATTTCTGTATTTCATCTCGGCATTATACGAAGCGCTTCTTTGGAATTAAGGGGGCTACGAAGTCAATGACGTAGGACAAAATTGGCCCAATTCTTCAACGCAGCCATATGTGAATATAATTACACTATCTATTTGATTTCTATGGCCCTCAAAAAGAGACCTATCTTAGGTAAATGAGATGAACAGAGGTGCCTCTAAGTAGTCAGATATTCTTAGATTTAGTTCATAATTATATGAGTAAGACCTGTCCTGCTTCACACTACCTAATTAATGGATCAACAGTGAATTACTTCGGATATTGCTCGTGGTAACACTTCAGTCTAAAAAGTGGAATATCCCACCATGCACTTATAGCTTAAAGTATGGCATAAATCCTCTAATGAACTTCTTCGGAGCTATAAATTATTTGAATTGAGCAAACAAACCACGGAAGCACGGCAAAGCGGCATATGGGTTCATAGGATTTAATAGGATTCCCCGCAGATCTCGATCGTACAACACGATTAACATGGCTATCAAGATCATCCGAAGGTCGTGTTTGCCTCTATTAATACTTGCCTCGTGGGTATGTTACACTGCATGACGAGAGTAGGTATTCAGACGAAGAACAGTCTTCAAGTGATTAGTTCCTAGTTGCCTAAGTAGAGTGAATCCCACTGTTGGTTTCTTCTGGGCAACTTGTAGACGTGGTTCTAGAGACTTCTTTACGCGAAATTGTCTCTAGTTCCACAAAAGTAGATCATGGTCTCCGGATTAGGGAGGTAGGTGTGAGGATTCTTCCTTCGAAAGTCGGCGAGCACTAACAAACGCTATGGATACCCCGCTGCTAACACCTCACCTAATAGATTTCTTGTTATGCTGGTGCGAAGGAGAGATATCGTACGCGGTGTAACACTTCAGTAATGTTATCTCCCTCGATATCAGCCTGGTTTCCTCTAGGACTCAAAAACATAGATGATTGCTGGTGGTGGATTTCAATCAAATTGGCGTCAACGTGGCGTTGATATAGCTGAGGCTAGTGATGTCGCATAGGGCCAGCTACAGCGCCCGAGGTCTAACCCCCGTTGAAACAACTCCGTTTCAAGATGGTAGCTGGGGGATGCGAGCAGATCATTGATTGGAGGCGCGGATCCGCCTATAGCGTGAGCTCTGTACCCCGGACCATGTTCCCACCCTTAACCGTGCCGCGGGTTCCAACATACATATCCATATTTCGTACGCAACACCTGGTTAGCTACTACGGCGGCGCACTTAGGCGAGTGGAGGTATTAAAAGAGTACTCCGAGAGGCTATGGGTTCATCAACCTTAATTAAAGCATGTCTCATTATGGTCAGACGATGGAGAATGCGACAGTTGAAAAAGAGTCGTCGAGGACTTTGATAGGGCCGATCTCAAGTCTGGGTCTGCAGGTACAGGGTAGCATTGGGGATGGGGCTAACGGAAGAATAACACAGGTACCTGGGGGGGCCAGGGGAAATCTGCATGCATATAGATTGTATGGCAAGGCACTCTCCTAAAGTTCTGACAGCTCTTCACCCACTCATATGTCTTCTCCTTCCTGAAGTCTAGCAATTGGCGACGATCACTATATCACGTGTTGTTTCTCCGGGCATGTTACTCGTTCAAGTCTTCTCAGACAAATTTCTCCAAGACTCGACTCGTCGTCTTACGCGTATGATTTCTATTAAGGAGGCCTTCCTGTATTCGACCATGTCTTGTCCAGCGAATTAACTTTGCCATCGACACTTGAATTCGAGTTGTTAACGCTTCAAGATGTTTCTAAATAATAAAGCGAGCTAACACGATTCTCATGAGCGCCGAACAGATGTTTGGGTTTCTGTACCGTACGGCAGTGCATGTTGAAGATATATGGGGTGGGGTTTCGGAGGCGGTCGCTCGGTGTCTAAAAATAGTTAGGGGCCCACGGAGACTGGGTGGTATTATAACCTCGCCCAGCACCAGGGGCTCAAATAAACACATAATTATGCCGATGCTGCGACTGAGAATACCGTCATGGTTAATATTCCGGGAGATCGACGCAATGATAACCTGTTCGATTGTTAGTGTCCCAAACCCGTCGGGCAACGCAATTTAGTCTCAACGGCACATAAGACATTGGACGATAATTCAGACGGATGTTGTAGTGTCCGACCATTCTCGGCTCTCGGGGTTAACTGGTCTTCACAGGCCGGTCGCCTTAGTCACCTGCCCAGGCCTGCCCAGGCCACAGTTAGGCCGTGTCTATACTACGTAGCAGGCTGCATCCATCCATCGATCCTGGTTTACGTTTGCCCTCAAAGTCTAGTAGTCAAACAGGTGGTAGTAGAGCGAATTTCGCACCTAGATGCCTTTGCCTGCACCGTCAACATGGTAAATCGAATATTCGAGATATTCGTTGGTGCATCCGAAATCCCACCGAATTGCTTGTCACGCGCTCAAGTCGACGATGGTAGCGCCGATTAGCTTCGATAGAGGAAGGTAAACAGTCTTAGTCGAAGTGGCCAAGATGTTTGTGGTTGCAACTTAGACAGCAGAGTTATTCCATACGAAATCAGTCGATCTTCGGATAGCTCTCGATGTGGATTGAACAAGCCACAAATTGTCGGGATACTGTGTATCTATATAACTTTCTCTATATCAATGCATTTATAGGCAAGGACATCAATGCCGTGCAATGAGGCTCCGTCCATTTCCTATTATACGATCGGTGAAAAGAACTTTCAAAACATTGCATTTGAAGCATTGGTAGGAATTTGCGATGGAGGCTCCATGGTCATATCACATGTTCCCAATCAGATGGTTCTGTCTACGGTTTTACTTGGGGTAGGGTAATTCATGCAAACGTGTAGCTGTGGCGTTGTGACCGATCTGGGCCTCTGATTGGCTGAACGCCGGTTTTGGAAATTGGATCTGGTAATTAAGGGAAGGTAGAGTGTTAGAGAGAGGCGCTTCTACGGAGGTTCTGCGGGCTAAAAGTCCAGATCCTAGCTCCGGGGGCATCGCCTTTCTCCAACTTTGGGATAAGCTTCAGATCGACCCCTGCTTCTGTCAGATCCTTCGGAAATAAAGCCCTGGCCCAAGTGTCGTACAGGATGAATAAACCTTACTACGTGATAGAACAAGGCTTCTCACCTTACTTGCACCAACGCCCTCCCTGAGGTTAGCTCAGGGATGTCAAGAAATCCTTTTGACTATAATGGGAAGGTCATCAAGTGCCATGTGCACTTCTTGATCCGTGTGAACCTTATAGGCCGGATGTAACTAAGTAACGAGGAGGTTCGTAACGTTTCTTGTAAGTTGAAGTATCACGGACCCCATTTAGAACATCGTTACGTATATAACTCTAGGCCCGGCTCGTATCATACTCTTGCAGAATGTTCTCCCCGGTGTACAACACGGATCTTTCAGTTCTCTTTTGGAACTATTCACTCCCTTCTTGCCCTAAAGCCACCGGCCGCAGGCGTCCATTCCTTCTTAGCTTAGGTAACATACACTCCCTATTATTCACTCCTTACGAGAATAGCTCTGTCCTCCCTGAGGCGTCAGAGTACAATACATCATGCGTGCTTTCTTCAACTTAGCTGTGGCTGCTGCTACAGCACTCATCAGCCAGACCATCGCTCTACCGATCATTGTAACACCGGGAGACAAAGGAGATTTGATTATTACAAAAGAGAATACTCTTAACAGCACAGCTCCCGTTTCTGAGCATGTTACCGCTCAGTCTGCCCAAGCCAGTCCGCTCAAGATCTCGTTAGTCAACAACTTCGGAGGAGGACAACTTAATGTATACGTTACTGGCCTCGCTCCCTCCGGCGATGTTGTTATGCTTTCAGCCGATGGCTCTTGGTATTACCCTAATCCTGGCGGCAGCAATGTTCCGGTAGCAATCAGCGGCAATGTCGCCCTTCCCATGAATGCTCTGGGCCAGACCACCGAGTTCACCCTCCCTGACTATATCAGCTCCGGCCGAATTTGGGTTGCCGAAGGCAACCTTCAGTTCTTCACTGTCGTTGACGGTAATGGAAAAGCTCAGCTGGTTGAACCGGCGGCCGCAAACCCTAATGATCCTTCATCGGCTGTCAACTGGGGCTTTGTCGAACTCACCAACACAGAGGAGGGTGGCATCTACGCCAACATTTCGTTCGTCGACTTCGTCGGTCTGGTCATGGGCATGACTTTGACCCTTGGCAGCGGTGAGACTCAGACAGTCAAGGGTCTTCAGCAGAATGCCGTCTCTGCCATCTGCCAGGAGCTGAAGCAACAGGCTAGTGCCGATGGTCAACCTTGGGACAAGCTCTGCGTCACTGACTCTGCTGGAAACCCGTTACGCATCCTCTCGCCCAACATCTACGCATCCATCGATCCCACTGCCTTCTCGAGCTACTACGACTCGTACATTGACCAGGTTTGGGAGAAGTATGCCAACGAGGATCTGACCATTGACACTCAAGCCGCCGCCGGAAAAGTTGCCTGCCGTACCAGTGGCAACCAACTCACCTGCGACGGAGACAACCGTGGATACCCTAAGCCCACCGTGATCGACATCTGGGGCTGCAACTCCGGCCCCTTCTCGATCCAGGGAACCGACAATGACGTCCACAGGGCCGTCGTCCCCAGACTCTGCGCTGCCTTCTACCGAACCACTCTCCTCATTGACGGTGGCAATGTCCAGCCTGGCCCCAGCCGCGACTCTTACTACACCAACAGCCCGACCAGCCACTACTCGCGCATCGTGCACAAGTACGAGACCGACGGCAAGGGCTACGCCTTCTCGTACGACGACGTCAATCCCGGCGGTGAGAACGAGGCAGGTGTCGTCGCGGGCTTGAGCCCTCAGACCCTTCAGCTAGAAGTCGGTGGATTTTCTTAAAGGAAGTCTGTAATTGCCGCTTTTGCTGAAGCCAGGGGCCGCAGTATCTTGACATAGATACTCGCCCTCAAAACTTGCTCATGGCGCTACGAGTCATGAGCATCCGCATTGTATATAGCCCCCCTTTTCCGTGTATATAGGGTTGTGGATAGCATTCAAGGGTATTGGGGTATCATCATGTACATATAGTAGGTATACATAACATCACGCTCGTTAAATTAAATAAAAATACTGTTATACAGCTTTGACACTGTTACCTATCAAACAAGTGAAGTCGCAATACCGGCTAGGCGAATTTTCCGTTAATTCCCGTTGCACTAGATATTCGGGTAAACTGAAATTATCACATGACAGAACCGGCCTCATTACTTTCTTCACCCATCTCGATAAAGTCCATCTCAACTTAAATTTCTGGTAAAGGGGACTTTATTTTCATGCCATTACAGGTTTCTATTTTTAGCCTCGATATACGAGTAACAAGCGAGTACACCTAAAGTTAGCACCTACGTCCGTACGCTTCTACCGGGTTGATGTAGGCAGTGACACGAAACTCACTACCCACGGGTCCGACACCGTAATACGAGCTTTTCCCATGGTAACAGAGTTTCGCTTATGCATCGTCCCGAGCTACGTAGGGCTGGGTATCATGGGTGTCGCGTGAGCTCGAAACCATAATTCAACGTCCGGGTTGATTGCTGGCGTCATCAGGTCAAACCTCATGTCTTCGGTCTCGTCCCCGACTATATAGGACTCCTTAACATGCAGTAGATTTTGTAATTCCATTGTAAGAACACTGATTCTCCAATACTCTGCATTATGGAAGGGCGATATTCCTTTACACTCTATCGTTCCAGTCCTCTTTATCGTTTAGACTCCCTTGCGAGCCTACGAAGAGCATCCGCCCTCGCCTCAAACCACTTTTCCCTATTCCCCTTAAGCTCAGCCCTTCTGTCCGCGGAACGTCTCTGCCGACTGCCCGGGTCTCAATAGCTTCCCAATTGACTTCGCATTTCACACGCTGGCGTAATTAGTAAGATCGTGCGGAGTCTCGTAGCCCTCCGTCTCCTTCCACAGCGCCTCCCACGTCTCCTTCTCAAGCCCAAACACCTTACGGTTCCAGACCTGCTGCGGCTTGACAACCCATTTGAACGGGCTGGGCGCGTAGATCTGCTTCAAATACGCCATGGTAACCAGCACGACCTTCTCATGGCTCATAGTATAGTCCGGGAATATCATACCCAGCAACCGCCGCTCCTCCCCTTCCATAAGCCCGATGAGCGCGAATACGCGGTCCCGAGGGTCTGTAGCTTCGGAGTGCTCAAGGTAGCGCATCAGCTCGCCCAGCGCACGCCCGTATTTCCGTGTATACTGCGCGCCGACGGTCATGAAGACCAGGTTTATGGCGGGGCTGTGGCGCCACTTCGACTTCCCGAATGTGGACCAGGCCTGCATCACACCGTTGACGCCTTTCCAGGGTAAGCGCAGGTGGCCGTACAACAGGATAATGGTCCTCGCAAGGATGAGCTCCTGCACGATCCACATGCGCGACCAGTACGGACTGCTTATGATCTCGTCAACAAATGAGGGAGACGACAACTTAGAGGTGTGGTCCCTGCCCGTCCTCTCTTTATTCTGGGATTCCTCCGGCTTACCGAGCCATGCCGCGATCGTGGTCGCGTTGCGATATGTCTCTTCCATGCGGCTAACTTGCTCCGTTTTCTCGTCGACGTTGCTCTGGTCGATGCAGATGGCGTCGATCCAGAAGTAGCGCCATTCGGGGTATTCGTGTTAGTGATGCCGCAGGTGAAGCAGCATCTGGAACAAATTCTGCCTTACTCCAAACTGTTGGCCGTCTAGATAGATGGACTCAGACTCAAGGTCCTGGCCCCAGCAATAGGACATGCAGACATATTCCGGTGCGTCGGTGCGGGCGCAGGATATGAGTGAGAGTTGCGGTCGCCCATCTTCTAGTTCCGGACTCAATGCAATGAACCGAATATTATTTTTAGGCAGCGATTCATACTTGTATGTGAGTGCCATTTCATTAGAACTGTTATTGATTACGTTGGTAATGAGTCTAGCTATCGCGGCTTTGCGCCCTTACTCTGATATGGGATTTTGGCATGAAAACTTCAAGTGCTCGGTGTCTGAGTCGCGAGAGTTTGGATCGACAGCTGAAGGCACCTTCTTTGAAACACGACCCTGGGGTGCCAAGGGCTGATAGGAGACGATCAATCCTACCCAAAGGTAAATATAGAAACAGCTAGCCAATCAGGTTTAACTTCTTTGACACTATAGAACCCAAGTAGCAGGTTCTCGGTTCTATAAACTCGAAAGGGGAGAGGCGAAACCGTGAGAATACATAATAGAAGTGAACCGACTCCAGGTAATTCAGAGTAGCTCACATTAAATCCTGTAGAAATTTTAGTCGAGTATCCATTACTTCGATGTTAATCTAACTTCATTTGAAGCGATCCGTATAGAAGCTTGTGGTAGTTATCCTAACGTGATATAGAAAGGCTGTCATCAACTCTTACCATAGGCAGGGTACCATTCACACTTCACTAAACTAGATCCAGCCTTCACAATTGATGATCCCATTCTTCAAGGTATTGAACAAGTACATATCATTCATACTTATCAAGCGAGCAGAAAGGCTCATAGCTCATAAGAAGTTCACAAACTACGTATCAAATTACCGCAACGGGAATACCTAAGATATAATAATCATTTTTTTATATAATAACGCGTTACTCCCTTAACGATAATCTTATAAGATTATAACGTAAATTTATTACGAAATTATGTTATTATAAAAAAACTATTATTAAAAAAAAAGGGTTATATAATTTTTAACTTTTAATTAATTAGTTTTTTTATATAATAAAATAAAACTTTAAAAAAGTTATAAAAGTTAAAAAAATATCACTTAAACTTATAACCTCATAACGTACGCGTAAAAAACGCACATTATTATTAAGCTAATAAGTTTAAATAATTAACCTTTTTTATTTATTAAAAATATTACTATAACTTAATTTTATATACATAATAATAAAGTAACGCAACGCTATATAACCTTACGTAACGTTATACATTACTTATTTATTTTAACTAATTAAAACTTAAGATAACGTAACTTATATTACTAGTAATGCTTTTTTTTGTATGGGTAATGGTTTTTGCAAACCATATTTTCCCGCTACGGTACATAACACCGACCTAAGAAACCAGAACCACCATAACACCAACCCATCATGCAAGCCAAAACTACCCTTTTTCGTCGTGACCTAATCCGATCTATATCTCTTCTTCATATACTAACTGCACTTGTTTAGCCGGTGAGGCTCAGCCTTCGCAGCTTCTCCTTGACACCCTCTTGGGGCCACGTCCAATCGCTGAGGAATTTTGGGTCCACGCCGTGCTCGAAGGAGTAGTTGGCGGCAGCGACTTGTTGACTCTTGAGGGCGTCCCGGGCCGTCGCGCCGCGGTTTCCGAGGGATGGCATACGGTCAATGGCGTCCATAGCCAGACTGAACCTATCGGTCTGGTTGCGGATGGCGAGCTCGAGAGGTGTGTCGATGTTGCCCTTCTCTTTGTATCCTCTGACGTGGATGTTCTGGCTACCAGGTCTCTTGTAGGTTAGACGGTGGACGAGCCACGGGTAGGAGTGGAAGTTGAAGATGATGGGCTTGTCGGCGGTGAATAGGGCGACCCAGTCTTTATCCTTGAGACCATGAGGGTGGTCGGTATGGTGGATCAGCTTGAATAAATCGACAACGTTGACGCAGCGGATCTTCAGATCGGGGAAGTGTTGCAATAGCAAGTCGATGGCAGCTAGTGATTCGTTGGTGGAGACATCACCGCAGCTAGCCATGATGAGGTCGGGTTCTTCGCCTGCATCCGTGGAGAACTGAGGCCAGATACCAATACCCTTGGTGCAGTGCTCAATGGCTTGTTCCATCGTGAGATATTGAATGTGGGGTTGCTTGTCTGCTACAACAACGTTGACGTAGTTCTGTGACTGGAAACAATGGTCCATAACCGAAAGGAGGCAGTTTCCATCTGGCGGAAGGTAGATACGGACAACTTCGGGACTCTTGTTGCAGATAACGTCCAGGAAACCAGGGTCTTGGTGTGTGAAGCCGTTGTGGTCTTGTCTCCAGACTACGGCAGTCAAGAGAATGTTAAGGGAGGGAACCTTAACACGCCACTCGACTTCCAAACACTTCTCAATCCACTTGCAGTGCTATGGGATGTGTTAGTAACAATTAATCTAAAGAGACTATAAGTGCAAGTAAACGTACCTGGTTAACCATGGAGTCGATGACATGGATGAAAGGTTCATAGCTGTTAAGCATACCATGTCTGCCAGATAGAATGTATCCTTCCAACCAACCTTCACAAGTGTGCTCAGATAGGATCTCCATGACTCTTCCAAAGGGAGAAAGGTTGCCGCCATCCTCGTCTTCCTCGAAATACTCCCCTAACCACACTTTCTTGCCGGCTTCGTACACGGCTGCCAATTTGTTTGACTCAGTCTCATCGGGGCCCATTAGACGGAAGTTATGCGGGTTGTTCCTGACGATATCACGCAGGAACTTCGCAAAGTTTGCCATAGCACCATCGACGGTGGCGCCAGATTTTGGTACATCGATGGCATAATCTCTGAAGTCGGGCATCTTGAGTGGCTTTGTTAATAATCCACCATTGGCCACGGGATTCGCACTCATCCGCTTGTTGCCTGTGGGGCAAAGAGCCTTCAACTCGTCCGAAATCCTGCCCTTCTCGCCAAAAATGCGCTCAGGTTCGTAACCACGCATCCACTCTTCGAGTATCTTGAGCTCGGCAGGGTTTGTCGTAGTGCCGGTGATGGGCACCTGGTGAGATCTCCAGAAACCTCCTAGGTAATGGCCATTGACTTTGCGCGGCGCGGTCCAGCCCTTCGGCGTCCGCAGGACGATCATGGGCCACCGAGGGCGGAAGGGCTTGCCAGAGTCGCGAGCTTCCTTCTGATACTTGCGAATTTCCTGAACACAGTGTTCGAGGGTAGCGGCCATGGCTTGGTGCATCGACTCGAGCTCTTCGCCTTCAACAAAGTAGGGCTGCCACCCGTAGCCGTAGAACAGTTGCTCGACCTCTTTGTGAGAGACACGAGCCAGCACAGTGGGGTTGTTGATCTTATAGCCATTAAGGTGGAGTACGGGAAGAACGGCACCATCGCAGATAGGGTTGAGGAACTTTGTGCTGTGCCATGCTGTAGCTAACGGGCCGGTCTCAGCTTCACCATCACCAACCATGGTTAAGGTGATCAGGTTGGGGTTGTCGAAAACAGTACCGAAGGCGTGCGAGATGGAATAACCCAACTCGCCACCTTCGTGAATACTACCAGGAGTCTCGGGCGTTGCATGTGATCCCACACCTCCGGGGAAACTAAACTGCTTGAAGAAGAGTTGCATGCCGGCAGGGTCTTCCGACTTTTGAGGGTAGACCTCGGAATAAGTACCCTCGAGATAGGCTTGGGAGAGAACGGCAGGAGCACCGTGGCCCGGGCCGGAAACGAAGAGGGCATCAAGATCATACTTCTTGATCAATCGGTTAAAGTGCATATACGTGAAGATCTGACCGGGAGCAGATCCGAAGTGACCCAGTTGCCGGCCCTTGATGTGTTCAACTTTCAACGGTTCTTGGAGGAGAGGGTTCTCCTTGAGGTAGATCATGCCAAGACTGAGATACAGACTGGCCTTGAAGAAATCGGTGTACTTCGCAATCTCTTCCTTGGTTAAGGGCTCGCCTGTTATCGTAGACCTGGCCTTGCCGAATGGCCGGATCTCTTCGATCTCGGCTTGGTGTGTATCCGCCATCTTGTCTCGATGTGGTTTTCCGACTTCTCGTTTACAGGTCGGAGTTGCTAATTAAAGAAGATATTTAGTAGAAGCTTGAGTGCTAGTGAAATGTGTGAGCAGCTCAAGCTATGTATATGTATTATATAGTGGGGAATGATGTTGTGATGGTTTACTAGAAGGATAGAAGCGGATGCAGATGTTGACGACGGTGGCTACTTATACGAAGAGACTACAATAAACATGTATTAACAAATTAATGAATTACGACTCTGGGGTGGCAGTTAGGCTCAGCTAAAGGGATCTAGAGCTTAGGGTCTGCAAAATGTCGCATGTCTAACCCATTCATGTGGGTGACTCTGCTTGGATCGTTGCATGTGCTTGCAATCATTGGACTCGGTGGATAGCGATCCCAATGCTCCGGGTATGGAACCGAATGTAGAGCCAGAACAACGTGCAACTATGACATTATAGCGTGGTCATAGCCTGATACACGGGGTAATGAGCTGGTCTTGTCGCCGTTCTGGGCGGCCAGAGCAAAGGCTGACGCGCCGATGTTGCATGCGGAAAGCGGCATGTTAGTGGTGGACGCCGGATAGGATGGAACGACAGTGGGCTGATTTTGTATTGTAAAGGTAAATTTACGTCATGCATTTCTCTTTTGAAAGAAAATTAAAAGCACCTGGGCACCTTTTGGCATCGATTCTTATCGATTAGCAACCAGACCCCCGCTATTCCCGGAGACCCAAGTAATACGCCCCATTTTCTACTCAGCCTTAGCCAACCGCGTTGTGCCGTCCATTGTATCTTATCTGCATTCCTTCTGCAAAGCATCGCCCAGCCAATTCAGCTAGAGCCCGACCGAGTCCAGGCGGGTATCGGCCATGCACATCCAATTCCTACAATTCGATCTAGATTTCCCCATCCTTGTACTACTAGGAAGTCTTCGGAAACATACGTGGATATGAATTCAATTCTCCTGCGAGTATCAGCCGACTTTGGATGACCTGATCAAGGTTCTTGGCTAGTTTATGCCTGCTTAGATTGGCACTTATGAATGGACATTTTCTCGTTCTAAACCTCGGCCGTAGGAGATGTGCGATTTTTGCTTCTAGATCGGCTTGGGTTCTTGGAAAGAAAAACAGAAGCCCTTCACTACCTAGCCTATCTAGAACGATACAAGTTGTTTCGCGGCCCGATTAAACACCAGCCTGACTCTCCAAACATGGGCAAGTATTGAGGCGAAAAAGCATTTGCGAACGATTAAACATACGATATGGAGAAGGATTTAGAATCAGCTCTATCAAGGTGGGTTTTTGTATCGAGCGACTGATACCCGCGGATTGTGGTAGAAATCCATCGTTCTCGTGGACGCTTCATTTTTCTTTAAAGTGGAATTGTTCCTATCCAACGCGCGCCACTTTTGCGTACGCTTACTTTCGAGACACGATGCTTGGTTCTCTTATTTTTTTGTCGCTACGCACCGAACCCATATGACATTTCGCCGATAAGACTCGACTACCTTGAAGGATGCAGGTTGGCAGGGCATTTTTACCAGACTTGGGAGCTTGTTCCCACCGCGGTGGAAGCTCCGAGCGAATGATTGGGCTTTTCCGTTACACGAGAAACCCCTGGCTCAATTTGCCGTCTAGCGCTGCGCAGGCCGCCGCCGCCGTATCGGTTTCCAGCGCCAGCCACCGATCGATCGAGAACAAAACCGAGACAAGACAAGAAATGAGTTGCACTGAATGGATGAAGGAACTTACTTCTCTTGCGAGTTCCCTCTCTAGTATTCTACGACGCTCTAACCGATTTTCCTTGAGACTTCGAGAATCTAGCGAGGCAAGAATCATCTCCGTTATCTATACCTGTATCTGTTGGTTGAGTCGGCGTGTGAATTGGCGACGACCTATAATCCGCACGGTGTAAACTATCCGACTCGGTCGCAACCGACAAGCCCGAAGCCGGTAAGTTAAAGAATAGGGGAACATTCAAGACTCTTTGATGATGGACACTACCTATATTTGCGAAACTCTTTGGAAGTCAAGAGACCACACAGTAAGTGCATATTAACTTGAGTATTTATTTCTGAGGAACATTTTATATTCAATTGAAGGCAAAAAACGCCGACCAGCAAGCACTAAACTTCTGGAAGTTTAGGTACAATGGGGGTTTCGAAAGAGAACGTGTGGATCTTTTAAGGCGGGGCGAGGATTTTCGCAGCACTAACGAAGAACAAAGCCTGGCTCACTCACTGCATGCTATTATATGAATCATGAAACTATCCGCTAGTAATATTGATATACGCGTTTTATATGAGCTGACAACATTAAACTGGCAAATAGGGGCGAGGGGCTATCTGATAAATCTAACATTAGGAGAGTATATATCAGTCCACAAGCCATATAGAATATATTGGGTACGGTCCGCTCTACTTAGGTAGGTAGAATAAGGGAGATTATGAGCTTAGTAAGTTGATATGTATATCGCATGCTAAGTTCTGTGACATTTATTGAATGTTGTAGATCTATACACTCGGCAAACGTTCCGCATAGATACCTCTGGTTCCTGCTTCTATAACAGGTAGGTACATTTCAGTCTTTGAATTGAGCCCCAGTCTGAATAAGAACAGGCTCTTCCGCGGACGAACTGTCTTCCGCCTCTCTGGCACCATTGTCGTCCTCTCTAAACTGCTTCTTGGAACTATGAGACAATTGTTAATAGTGTAAAAGAAAGCAACATATATGAACTTACTCTCGGCGATGCAATAATATTGCAGTGATAAATCCAGCCCACAGTAGGATGTGGAAAGTGAGTGCAACCGGCCATCCAATCCGCCACCTAGGCGCGCCATTCGGACCGGCGGTTGGGAACAATAAGAGAGGTGCCCAGATTTGAAATGAGTAGCCAAAGGTCATCATTGAGCCCTATGAACCTTGCATTAGCCACTTTTGGGAATCGTGCCAGTAGGAAAGGGATGGAGTTACTAACTAGAATAAGTGCTCTCTCTTCTGAATCTCCTTTGACGACTGTGTTGACGGTCGAGTATAGAATAGGACTTCGGCACCCAGACATGCCGAAAAGGTACCAAGCAATGAATCTGTTCTATAGGTTAGCGTTGAAGGTGAGATATGGGGGGATCCGTGACAAGTAAAGGGGGCACGCACTTTAGAGGTTTAGGTATATCCCATATAATCATGCATATACTGGAGAACGCAATACAAGTTGTAGCGCCCGTATAAACTGTCCACGACGGGAATATAGCTGCCAGAGTAGTTCCGAGCCACGATGCCACAATGTTAACGGCGTACGTAACTGTGGGTAGTTGGTTGATCTGAACAACAGAAAAGCCTTCTTCCTTCAGCCAAAGATTCATGTACGACTCAGGGTATCCGGATATGATCATGCAGCTAAATTGTTTACGAGACAGTCAGCTCCTAGACTAGACCCAGGGATCTAATCGCAGTAGGATTGTAATCAACCACCTACATATAGCAGAATACAAAAACCCAAATATGCCAGCGCTGAAGAGTCCGTCGGAAAACATCGAGATTCAACTTCCCGGGCTTGCGTATCTTGAATCTTTCCAGTCTGGACTTTGCAAGCGCGATGTCACCTTCGGTGAAGTAGAATGGCTTAGGCGAATCTGGTATGCCCGGGAACACCAGGAAACCAGCCAAAGCGATCGGGAGAGTGAATATACCATCGATGATAAAGAGCCACCTCCAGCCAGGCATGCCGCCTACACCGGATAAATTGGTATACGCGGCAGCCTGTAAGTAGCCACTTATCATAGAACCTAATGGGTTGCATATGAACCAAGTCCCAGCTCGCTTGAAGAGTTCTGGTCCACTGTACCAAGATCCTGGAGTTGTCGTCAGTTATAAATCTCGCAACCGAGATAATAGGGGCCAAAGACCTAGGATGAAATGCGTCCCAGCAAAAACCGGAGCCTCTAACATGCCTATGAGGAAGCGGCATGCGTAAAGCTGATGAACATTTGTAACTCGGCTCTGAGCAAATGTGCAAATGCCCCAAAGGACCTCAAGCGTGGGTAATAGCCAACGAGCTCTTGTGGTAAAGTCAAATTTGGTTCCAAGTGTAGGTCGCAGTTATACTCACAGCTTAGGCCTCGACATTAGGAGCATCCCAGGGATTTGGAATACCACGTAAGCGACATAGTAGCAGACATTGAAGTAGTTAAGTTCATTCCCATATAACCCAAAGTCCTCTTTGAGGCCGCTGACATATGCGTTGCTGATATTCGTTTGGTCTGGAATAATTTTCAACGGTCAACCCGCAGCCGAAGGTTATCTGAAAGGGAGTATAAGACGTACCTAGAAACTTTACAAAGACTATATTTGTTAGCATCTTATATCGTTCTGCTTAAAGGACTTGGTAAGCTTACAGCATAGGCAGGCAAAGATTAAAATGGATAAGTCGAGCTTAAATAGAAGTCTTTAACTTGTTAGCGGCCACAGTTACATAAGAGATTATAGTCTGTAGTCGATGAAAGGGAATGACATACTTTCTCTCAGCTATGGGATAGCTAGAAGGGTACCAGTTGAAAATCTCCTTAATAACCCCATATAAGGAATTACCTTGGCCAGATTTGATAGTCGTCATGACGATTCACGCTTCGATGAAATCATTCAAATTGAATGCCTAATCGTGAGAGACGCTGCTCCTAAGTAATATGACCAAGGAGGTAACTAGTAGGACATCCCAAGTATCATCTTCACGTGCAAGGTGTCAGACCCTTTTTAAGGACGAATCCCAGCCATTTTTAGTTGACATGATAGCAGTACGATATAACACAAAAATACTACCCATCCCCCCAGCTTGACAGCTATTGCCAGGAAGACAGCATCTCGCTGAGTAATTCTACTGCAGTTTATCAGATTATCGCAGTGTTTCGTCGCGGTGTTACATTTTTCGGATTGGGGGTCCGATGGTGTGCGATGGCGTGCTCAGTCTGAGCTCACGCGCGAGGAGATTGCAGGCGCACTCGGGCTATATACTCCCACGTCTACGCGTCGACGTTCATGTCCCCGCATACATAATATCTTCTCCAAGTTGCGTAATAGTATAACATCGTTTCATTGGTAGGCTTCGGGATGTATAGTCTATCGATAGAGCTTACCCCCCACCATCATTCGAATGCCTATAGCGTCTATCTACCTAACCAGGGCGGCTTTGGAGAAAACCAAGCATAAGAGATATGAATAAGAGTTTTCGGGTACAGATCCTATGGACTAGGGACGAAAAAGTATAGGTTGTGAATATATTCCCCATAGCTTGGCCCTCTAACGACCTAGGCTAGTGGCTACCAAGGATATCTATATTGATGCCCAGAACCAATAGACAGGAACACTATTCAACATGCCGGGAAGAATCATCGAGCGCTATGAACACGTCCCTGTTACGCAGGCAGACCGTAAGCCCCAGCTATATACTATACGGTAGCTTAAGTCAACTTCTAATGGAGACCTTGCTTGTTAGTTGAATGGGCCGACCTCATCACCCTCGACCTAAGTCTATATGACCAGCCAGGTGGCAAAGAAGAATTGGTGAAGCAGCTCGACCACGCAGTTCGGAATGTTGGTATGATAATCTTGACTTAACATCTTCCCGCCCCAACTGGTCTAACGCTACCTCTTCGTCAGGCTTTTTCTATGTGAAAAACTTCAACATCTCCCAGGAGGAGGTTGACAGGCAGTTCGCTCTCGGACGAGAGTTCTACTCCCTTCCCCTGGAGGAAAAGTTGAAGTACCACAACAAGCAGGACCTGGAGAGTGGAGAATACAACGGCTATCGACCAGCAGGTCACCGAATGTAAGCGAACTAAATTGAGAACCCAACCTAGGGAGTACTTCGAGCTAATATGATACTTCAGCCTCGGCAATGGCATCAAAGACAATGTCCAAGTATACAATATCCCCAAATTTGACGGCTTCCACCAGCGCAAGCAACCACCAGTCCTGGAATCAAACATCAAAGAGATCGAAGAATTTTCTCGGGTATGCGCATAGAAACTACTATTTACACACCATAAGACTAACCAAGCCCACTATACATAGAAATGTCACGAAGAAGTAGTAGTAAAGCTCTTGCGCCTCTTCGCCATCCTCCTAGAGCTCCCCGACGAAGACCAGCTGGTGCGGGACCACCAGTACGACGTCAAGGGGGAAGACCACCTGCGATACATGCACTACGCAGCCCGCAGCCCCGAGGAGAACAAACTCGTAGGCGACCTGTACGGGCCGGGACACACGGACCTCGGCACCGTAACGCTTCTCTTCCGGCAACCGGTAGCGGCGCTCCAGATCCAGAACTCGGCCGGCGAGTGGAAGTGGGTGAAGCCGCAAGACGGCACCATCACGATCAACACGTGCGACGCGCTAACCGCGCTCACGGGCGGCCTCATCAAGTCGAGCGTGCACCGCGTGCACGCGCCGCCGGCGGACCAAGCGCACATCGACCGCCTGGGCGTGCTTTACTTCGCGCGGCCGAATAACCACGTAGTTTTGGACCCGATCCAGAACAGTCCGCTGCTGAACCGGCTCGGGCTCACGAGCAACGCGTTCACGGAGCTGGGGCAGCACCTCACGACGGAGCAGTGGGTCAAGGTGCGGCAGACGCAGCAGCAGCGGCCGCGCGCGGCGGCCAAGATCTCGGCCGATGGCAAGTACACTTACGAGAAGAAGGATTTGGAGATCTTGCCTGGGTTGCATGCTGCGATTCATAATTGATTTTTGAATAGAGCGCTGCCTTCACGTATTTCACGTAGGATTGAGAGGCAGATACCGAATTGTGATAGCCAGCAGTAGCTTCTGAACTGGCGAAGTCCCGTTTCCTCTCCTTTCCCCTCTCCCGGTGAGACGCTATACTAGGTAGTATATTAACTTTTGATATAAGTTATGTGATAGTATATGCACTCTAGATATATCTACGTACATGTAAAACTTTCTATAAGGTATCTGCGTTGTAGGCTTGTTCTTGACGTGGGCTTAGACTCATCGTTACCGTGCTTCGCTGGGAACATATCCACTCAGCGACACCCTACATGGAAACTCGCCGCGGGGATGCGCAGCACCATGCTCGATCAAATACGCCTTTTCATTGTCAACATTCGTCAAGTCTATTTTCTCGTCGGCATAGACCTCATCATAACACTGCTGGAAATCGAACTCCCTGCACACAAGGGCAAGGAAGGCTTTAACCTCCTTTAGAACAAACGCCTGGCCAGTACAGTTCCGAACACCATATTCAAAAATACGCCATGCTCCTTTCTCGGGGTGGAGTTCGTGGTCCGGACCCACGATGAATCGCTCGGGGAGAAACTCGAGTGGTCGCGGCCAGCATACGGGGTTCCGGTGGACGCTAAAGTGGCTTGTCTGCACGGCGCACCCTTCGGTAGGGTACTCGTTGCCGTCCCGATCTTTCAGGACTAGGTCCTTGCATCCCATGCGGAGGCCGTTTGCGGGAGGGAAGAGTCGGAGCGTCTCCTTTATTACCGCTAGAGTATACGGAAGTGAGTTGAGGATAGAAGGGTTCTCGGCAATCATATCCGGGCACGCCGCAACGTTTCTTCCGAAGACCTGGTCGTGTTCGGCACGCAGCTTATCTAGGACCTCCGGGTGCTTCCAGATCAAGTAGCAGCAACAGACCATTGTGCTGGCAGTAGAGTCGTAACCAGCGAAGAACAGGAGGCGCAGTTGAGCGCATAGGGTACCAATGAATTCTTTATCGAGCGGGTCAGATTGCTTTCGGCCTGGTTGAGAGTAGTAGTTCTCCAAAGCTTGGTCAAGGACCGAGTTGAAGTCGGATTGTTCGTGGCGCAACTTAGCTTCCCGAAATGCGTCGACCCGCCTCTCAATCTGAGCACGAATGTGCCGGTTCAAAATACGACTATTGTTCCAAATGCTGAGAACTCTGAAAGGATTGAGCTGGCCAATGTTGTCCATAACATTATTCGCACCGAACTTCAGTCCGAGTTGACGGAGCATCGTTTCCGAAAGAGGATGAGAGCCAGATGTCTGATTACCCAATTCAGCATTAAAGATCGCGCGTCCAATGATATCGTTCATGAGCGACAGCGTCAGTGGTTCTAGGCGAAAAAGTTCGCCAGTCTGAGCTTTCTTGCGGAGGATTTCGCGGAAGATGAGCATGTGCTCAATGATCATAGGCATGGCAGCATCGAGATTGTTATTGTTGAAAAAGGGCAGGAATAAATTATGGTCGCGTTTCCATTCTTGGCCGTTTTGGGTGAAAAGGTTAACGCCCCCTTTTCCTGAGATGGGTTCAAACCATTCCTTCAAACGGGAAGGTTTCTCTGCGGTGGTCCACGGATGGCTGAGGGCTTGATTGGCGATGTAGGGATCTCTTACCATGAGCATCGGAGCGCTCAAGGGGTAGGAGTCAAAATAGTACGCTGGGGGCCCGTTCTTCCCGTCTATTTTCTTAGCTATCAGGTGCAATATGTAAGTGCTATGAGCCCCTGGTGGTAGCTCTTCGCTAGCGGTCTTAGCTGCAAGAAGATGGCCTAGAAGAGTGCTGTGCTTGGGCATCGGCTACCAGAACATATGTTAATGAATGACTCGTGCTGCGATGAAGGATACTCGAGTGCTCACTTTTCCCATCTTCTCCAACTTCTTCATTAGACTTCTGCATCGCCATAATTCAGACACAAAAGTAACAACCCGCACAACCACGATGGTTAGTAAGACACCGCCAAAAGCGTTCAACAACAGCCAAAGAGACCCCATATTGATACAAGTAGTTAAACGAGTGTCGTTGAAGTTATTAAAAAAAACAACTGAATAGTCAAATCAAAATAGAATGATCATTTCGCTTCGAAGATCTTAAGAGAGCTGGAGAGAGTGTGTTGACTTCCGACTCCTTCTTCACCACCAAGGTGCCGGACACCGCCTTATAGGGCTGAATTTGGTATAACCATCAGACGAGTTTTATAAAAATGCCCCATAAAAGAATCCGAGAAGGATTGCCACGACAAGACCCTTCGTCACGAGCTTTAAGGGCTACAGGGATATTTTGGTATTGTTCGCCAATACGCGTCCTTGCGCGACGATGGGATTGGAAATTAATAAGAGCCAAGCCAAATCCTTCCAACTAGCTGGGACCGACGAATCTAGCACAGGCCATTAATAAGCCCACTGACCTTGCAAAAGTTCAAGATAAGCCTTAAAAGAACAGTCCCACACAAACTTAAGTGTATCGATAGGTATCGACCCAACATTAGTTCATGATAATTAGGTAGAAAGAGCCCCATTATGTATTAGAAATTCCAAATCATACGCTTTCCGTACAAGTAACACGTCTAATTATAGTTTCTTCCTGATCTCGTAGACTTAATAACGAATTGTTGTGATTGCTGGTCCCTGTGATATCCACCAATCACAATCCCTATATCGGACCAAATTTACTGGAATTGGAATTGGCCATCTGGCGTAAGTTGACCTGCAGTGCGACCTGCCTCAGAATTGGTGGTCCTCCTCCAGTACGCCCTAACGCTCAAACAGCACTGCATATTAAATATACCTATAGAGCATCCTAATAATTAATATTTACAAAGTCGGCCGTTGAGGGTAGAAGCCATTTTGTGGAGCTTTAGGAGTATTTCCCCTTCATCTCCGACCTATAATGCAAGAACGGCAACAATGCTAATATTTGCTATTCCCCAATTTCAACGGTCCAAGCACAAGAATTACGTACCTGCGTACCCAAGTACCCCACGCTAAGATAAGACACCGGTTGAGGCTAAGCCTATCTT
The DNA here is from genome assembly GCA_022432515.1 of Hypoxylon sp. NC0597. Taxonomy (NCBI): domain Eukaryota; kingdom Fungi; phylum Ascomycota; class Sordariomycetes; order Xylariales; family Hypoxylaceae; genus Hypoxylon; species Hypoxylon sp. NC0597. Next base: position 209,744 of record JAJKLA010000030.1, read on the forward strand.
GGCAGCATGGTCCCACACAGCCGGGCAACGTCAAGCGCTAAGATAAGACCGTTATCAGCGGTCTCCAAAAAAATTATTTTGGCGTTTTGCGACCGATGGCTGCGAAGAGCTCAACTTCAAGCTTGTTGAGACTTAGCTAAGGACTTGGTCGCCCGATCAAGACGGTCACAATGCCGAAGCCACGAACAAAGCGACAAGCTATCCGCGACGAGCGAAAGGCAAAGCGACGCGAGAAATCATTAGCTGCTTTCGAAGCGAGCAAGGCTACCAAAAGACAGCGGCTCGGTGAATCCAATGGTGATGATGCCGGCGAACAGGAACCGAGATTTGAAGATGGATACGACCAACCTCGAATCGGTGGGCCACCACCCGCCGACCGCGAGTTCTTCGGCATGTTGTCAGATCAAGAGCAAGAATACTTTCGCTCTGTTGATGAGCAACTTGACATCGATGACTTCCCCTCCCAAGAAGACCGACAATTATATCTAGCGAGTGTCTTCACCGAAGCCCAGGGCAAAGAGCTCAAACTAGCATGCAGCCAGTCATGCTCGAGACTGATGGAGCGGCTAATAATGATGTCGAACACGAGACAGAAAAAGAAGTTATTCCTACAGTTTGCTGGTCACTTCTTGAACCTCATCCAACACCGATTTGCGAGCCATTGTTGCGAGACCCTGTTCTTACAATCCGCCCCAATCGTTACTAGAGAGCTTAGCGGGGAGCGCGATGATGGCACCACGGATCAGGACAACCCAGACGAAAAGCCGCTACCTTATATGGAAGAACTCTTCCTTCTTACACTTGACGAACTCGAAGGACACCTCGGCTATCTACTCACAGACAAATTTGCTTCTCACACTCTTCGAGTACTCTTGATCGTTCTATCCGGGCGCCCCTTAGAAGAGTCTGAAACCAAATCTCTTATTCATAGCAAAAGGAAAGAAAAGATCTCAGTTCCTTGGACATCCGATGATTCAACTGACTTGAACTCTCAACTCCGAGCAGTCCCTATGTCATTCAACCTGGCGGCGAAGAAAATTATTGACGACTCAGCCTCCGGCATGGATTCCACAGAGCTCCGTGTACTAGCGAGACACCCTACTGGAAATCCAGTTCTACAGCTGCTCCTGGAGTTAGACATTAGCTTGAACCTGAAAGCAAACGAAGATGAGTCCGGGGACATGACGCTGCTATGGCGACTTCTTCCTGGGGCTCCTGCGTCTTTAAAAGATGCCACCAGCCCAGCGTCAGATTTCGTCAATCAAATGTTATATGACCCCATCGGCTCACGGCTTCTTGAGACTCTCATTACTCACTGTCCCGGGAAAATCTTCAAACCTCTATACAAACACGTCTTCGCAAGCCGAATACACAGTCTTCTCCGTAATGATGTTGCCTCTTATCCCGCCATACGCGTTCTGAATCGACTCAGCAAGGAGGATCTAGTAGCAGTAGTCGAGAAGACTTTGCCTGAGTTCAGCAAGCTTGTCACGTTATCAAGGTTCAACGTGATCAAGACGTTATTTGAGCGCTGCCAAGCCCGACAAGCCAGCAGTGAGATTCAAAGCCTAACAAAGACCTTGATTGAATCATTTGGGTCCGACCCCAAATCATTGGTTCCTAAGCTATGTCTTCCAGAGTCATCGGAGGCTGATGAAAATGGTCACGATCACGATCCATTCAAGAAAAACCGCTCGGCGTTGGTTTCGCATGGTGCTCACTTGACTACAACAATGCTTGCTATACACGGATCCCCCTCTAATGCGATTCAAACGTCTCTAGCTGCTCTACCAGAAGAGCTCATTCTCCAATTAGCAACATCATCAGCACCCACATCTTATGTGTTAGTCAATGCTTTCTCAACCCCGTCACGCAACAAAATTTTCCACAAGACACTAGTCGCGGCACTGCGATCACATGCATTCCAATTAGCCGTGTCTAGACATGGTAACAAGGTGTTGAATGCGATTGTTTCTATACCATCTAAGGGCGATGGTATATCCATACCGTTCCATATCAAAGAATCGATTATGGAACAACTTGGCCAGCATGAGCAAGAACTACGGGACTTGTTTGAGGGTCGTCGGGTCTGGAGGACGTGGAAAGGAGACTTGTGGAGGAATAGACGGGGGGAATGGATTTCCTGGATTAAGGAGCTCGATTCTGCGCCGGGGCAAGCAACACCAGAGCAGCAATCGAGGTGGGATAATGGATCACGCAACAGCAATAGCAACAGCGCCAAGAGTTCCATGAAGAGCGACATGGATGACTTTACAAGGAAAAGGAAGAGGGGTATTGAGATTGCTTCATAGCTCGTGTGGCATGGTTTGCTATCAACCCAGACTCATGACAGAAAAGTCCTCAAAGCTAGGACCAATAATGACGACCCCTTTGGTCCATAAGAAAGTATTTAGGTCCACTATTCCATTCTTATATTGTGATGTTCTGTTGTGTTTCGACTATGCCTTGACGAATACATAGACATCAATGACTGCACATTCAACCCGGCCAGCCGTGACTGACTACACCTTTACTATAATATACTATCTCCCACTAACGATCACAGCTTTCTCCTGAAAGCGATTTCCTCTACTCTTCGTTATATTTCTGTAACGACCCTAAATTCGTCGCCAAAAACTTGCTCTATTTTCTTAGCCATACTTTTCCCTCTAGACGGAAGAGCGGTCTTCTTAAGTGCTCTCCCTAGTTTATCCCGTTGGGCTTTCTCCTATTCACGGTGCTCTTCTTCATAAGCATCATATATAACTACGCCGTTTTATAGCTTTCATCTGAGACACTTCGACTCACATACTATTTCCCTCTTGTTACCCCTTCCCCGGACCCTATAACTGGGTCTCCCATAAATATACCCAGCCATCTACCTTTGCACCATCACATATTTCCTTTCTTAAAAACATCACCATGGGCCGTAAAGGTTACGATCTCACGTACATTGCAAGGAAGTGCCCACCCCGTAACCGGGAAAACTGTGAGCAAAACCACTCTACCTCTAGGCATCCTCCATCTATTCTCCTTCCTCTTCCTCCTTCTTTCTTTTTCTCCGGACACGACAGAAACAGAACCAATAACAACACTGTTGTTACCACCAATACTTACAGGGACCAGAATGGCTTTCTTACTCCTCCACTATATCATTCTCGAGCACATACTCTCCACCAACAACCTCATTGTAACCAGCGGCCTTTACAGCGCTCACGCTTGAGCCCCGGGTACGCTAGGACTACCGGCCAATACGCTCTTTATAACCAACGAACAGGCCGAGGATGGCAACGGTCGAAACAAGCAACAAGCACCATCTTCTCTGCCATTGGGACCGCCGCCGGGGCCGGGGCCGAAGGCGCTGCCGCAGCCAACGTTAGACAAAACATTAACATAACCAACAATCACGAAAACACTCTTCCTAGCTCTAATGATCACCATATCAGCCACAACACAGCAGTTCGCAGGCGCGACGGGAGAATCAGAAAGATTGGCAGAGCGAGACCCGCTACGTAGCGCGCAGCTCAAGCTTCTCGCGCCGCAGTTCGCTCCATGGTGTCGCATCACACTCATCACGCCCACGCTCCAGGAGGGACTCACGCTCCCGAACGAACAGGTAGCATGGATCCGCTGCTTGCCTGTATCGATCCACGAATATTACCCTCGGTGCCGCAGATTACTATTACTGCGCCACTAGATGACGGGGAAGAAGAAGGAGGAGAACGACGACCATAGCTAGGGCTTCCTCGACAAAAGAGACAGCCTTTTGGCCCCTTTAATTGCTATATCAAACAAGGTATATACCACCAAGGGGAAGGATAGTAGAAAAGGAGTGTGTGAAATGTGGCAAATGTTAAAAGTCTGTCAACTAACCAATATCAGAATTGTATAGATTACAAGCTTCACACAACCGTACACTTTAACCGACTACATTCTACGATCTTAAAAGAACATCAAAAGGCACTAGAAGTCGCCAACTACGGTATACGTTGGTGGCCGGAACCTAGGAATCAAGTGTTCTGTTCTAAATAGTTTTTAGCAAGGCCACATCAAGTCCAACTTATGGCCCTGAAGTTCTACTACACGAAGGACCATGTCGACATTACATCCGAGACAACATTCCTCCCCACGGCTGTGGGGAGACGGCGTGGTTCCACGCCGCCGCTCCAGTTCTCGTGTCGCAGCTCCTTCTTCTAATTACCTCGTGTTCTTGGGCGCCCATTGACAAGAATCTTGGAAAGGAGGACCTGGGCGGCGTTGTACAATGGGTGCGTGCTAGCGAAGGGAAGGAAAAGTATTACACGAAACCCCTAGAGTTGGTTTCCTTGTTGGAATTCTTGTATCAAAAGCTGTCAATTGTAGAATTACAATTTGACATTGCAACTTGGAAAGGAAGCCGTTGTCCTCGACTAACGGAAAGGGAAAGAATTTTTAAAAGGTATCGTGACAGGTACCTAACTTTCGGGTTATATGCATCAGTTCCCATATCCGTGCCTCTTAGGGCGAGGGCGAAAGGCGTCCAAAACGGTGGAAGTGGGACAGACAGTTTTATATCCGTTTCTTATGCTTCTGCAGTAGCTTTTCTCAATAGAATCAATCGGGTGGAAAATACGGTATCTAATCGTTAAACTGTTATTAGAACGTGAGAATTACATATCCTTTCCCGCCTCTTTTTTTTCTTTCCTTCTCTTCTCCATCTTCTATTAGATGTGTAACACCCGTTTCAAGTATGTATAGATGAACCATTCAGGCTTCGATATGTATTATGACGTGGATAGTGTACTAAGGGAATCGGAGTATCTGGACGAGGACGTTGCCCTCGATGTCAGTCTAGATAGCAGGTAATTAATTAGGGATTCCGTATCCGTTCACATCGGGCTCGAGTGAGTCTCAACAGCGTTTCTAAATTTTAATGCCCGATTATATATTCGGGACCGAGTTTTGCGTTCTTGCGTAAGAGGGGGTGTACTCCGGAAGTTAATATTGTCTTAATTAACTTGTTTTCGGGGTGTAAGCTTTCCAAGTCTGTACCTAGGTCTATGTCCAATTCCTCGAAATCGTCCCGTCTGAAATCACCGCTAGGGTTAGCATCCTCTCAAGAGCTGTCGCCCAAGATATGACGATTAGATACATACCTAGCGAAAGAAATTGAGAGGCTATTCCCCTAGGAGGCCTTGAGGATGAGAAGGAATTTATTAAATAGCCGAAGTATACTTCTCCGTAGACGAGCACCACCTATGCGGATACTTGTAACTTAGGCAGGAGTATATGCATGAGTTTCTCGCCTGATCAATTCTCCAGAGGACTCGGGCCGATCGTTATGGACGAAAAAATTCTGCCAGTTGATGTCATCCTCCAGCTTGCACTTCGTCAGGCTTGACGGGGTTTCCAGGACCCATTCACGGATGCTTCGGGTTGACTGTGACCCACGTAAGCTGAGTCTCGAGGCCAGCGTCCTGGACGTTCGAAATTCGAGCGTCGGCTATCCGGTGGGCTATATCAGGCTCCAATAGATGTGATGTATCTGGATTTCGGATCATTAGGGGGGAATCTTGTGCAGATTTAGTTGCTCAAGGTTATGCGCAGAGCAAGGTTACGCTGCAGCATAAGTTGATTCTCATCATCTAAGTTAAGTGCAGTCCTCGATGCGCACTTAGGTACTTATGTGCAGCTCGGTAGGTATGTAGTTCAACTATATATATGCACGAAGAATATATCCCACAATAGTATCAAGTTCGATCATGAGGCCGGGAGATGGGCAAGAGTTAGCAGCTGAGTACAGGACACAATACTTGGATTTGGTCTTTGTAGGTACAAGCGCATTCTCCAAGCTAACACGAGAGCTCTTTTCTCATGGTTCGACAGAAGTACGTAGACGTAGATGTAGAAGACATACATGTATTTTCTACCACAATCTCAAATATTCACGGTCGTAAGGCACCTGCAGCTCCTTTTTATAAGTATTATTTAATTTTATGTCACTATTTTTAATGTGTCCCATAGCAGTTGTCCGTGGGGAAATCAAGACCTGGTCATTTACTTTCTTCCCAATTCCAATATCTGCCACTGCGGAATTCTTTCGTCAAGGCTTTTGTTGTTTGTTCAAGCGTTGCGATTATCGCGAGTGAGATGAATAGACCATCTTCCCCTTCCCCCTTTTCCTTATACCGGCTTAGGCAGTAGGGTAGTACCCATCTTCAGATATGACCATGCATCGACTGGCTCCAGCTGTTACGGTTCGAACCACTTAGTCCCTATAGTTACCGTCGAAGGTGCGTCAACCACCTCCGATAAGCTCTCTTGGAGTTTCTGTAGCCATCGTATGAAGTCGCGTTTGCTTCCATGGAGTGCACTCGAATACTTGTGTTCGTCTAAGTTTTGGGATGGGGGGTACATCTCTGTCGAGTCCCCTAAGCCATAGCCTCACTCCGCTCCTGGATATTTCTCCCATTGGTATCATCTCGATATTAAATGATGTAATTTAGTTAAATTGGACGCGTAATTCCAACAAGATCTCGTTTTGAATAGGAAGGAGGACCACCTCCACCCAAACTCCTAGATATCATCGTTTGCTTGTGAGTAAGTGACAAATAGTAGAACGCCAGCCCGGAGAGAAGAACGCTTTCATGCAAATCGACCCAATGCTAAGACCCTAGAAGGATTGAAATCCATCCACGTTGCGTAGTAACGCCGACGATACGGACACAGGGTCGACCCGGGCGAACTTTTAGCGTGTGTAATAAAGTGGTTGGACATGTACATGCCACATCACCGATGTTTGAGGTGTGTAGCGGGATCATGGAACAGGTTATTGTTCTGATCCGAAGTCGACAAAGCTCTCCCAACCGTCTCCTGTTCCGCCACCGGGCGTGCCTAGCCTGCTATAGCTATCAGCTGGAACGTCTAGGAGGTTCACTGAGGTATCAATCGAGGAAAAGAAGCTGTCGTCTTGGAGCGGGGAATCGTGGGGAGAGAAATTTTCGTTTCCTTGGCCAGCTTTGTCATTGATGGGATCCTCATATGTTATGGAATCGCCAGGATAGGGACCAAACATCTGGTAAGCTGAGGGATTTTCGCCCATGAAGTGCATAGCCATTGGATCAGTCATATCGATGTTAGCCATCATCTTAACTTCGTTTGATAGCTCGGATGTGAACACGGAAGAAGATGTGGACTGTTGGGCGAGTTGTGGGTCGAGGTGGAGAGGCGGGAATGCAGACGGGGTCTGGTAGGGAGTGCTCTTCAACTCAGAAGTATCGGCATCTGTCGACGATCCAGGCGTCAAAGCTGGTGGCGACGATATAACAGTTGCCGATGAGTGGGGTACCGGGCTCCCAACTGTAGTAGAGTTTCTCCTGTTATATTGAGGCTGAGAAGAGACGGAGTGCGTCCGGGTCGATGGAGAACTGAGGCTAGATCCCGACATAGACATTCGGTGGGAGAAGTTCCCATCATTCTTCGTGAGCGGAGCCATATAAGCTGAATTGTTGAGATGTTGCTGGTACGCTACAGCAGCTGGGAAGGACTCGCTGAAGAGCCGGTTGACTTCGTTATATCGGGCCATAGCGGCCATGGCTGCTTGAGTTGTGATGTAGGCATTCACACGGTGGTTCATGTCGTTGGAGTTCGTTTGCAGGTGAGCGGTTAGGTACTTGTACTGGCGGGGTAGGTCATCTTCTTCCTCTTCGTACATCTCCTCCTTGAGCACAATCTCCTCGCTCACCTTGAGCCCTCGGCCCGTCCGTCTGCGGTGGATTTCAGACGCCTGACGAGCAGACTGTACTCTAGCCTCTAAGCTTCGGTCGGCTCGTCGCGATGCAGCAATGTACGCTCTCTCCTGGTTTTCCTCGTGGGATCGCTCCGTCTGTAGAAAATGTTAGAGAAGTTTGCTGGGTGTCACCCATTGTGGATGGGAGACCAAGCTTGCCTTTTGAACCTTCACAGGCGGGGCTCGATCATTGCCCGGCATGGCGTTTGATGTGTCGAAGGATCGCTTCGGCATGGGTTATGATAGGTCTGGTGTTTAATGACGACGATAGTGCCAAGAATAGGGTCAATTCTTGGTCAATGGTGTAGTAAAGGGTCGATGAAGTGACGTAAATAAGCAAGATATTGCCCTTCAGGTGGACGGCCGAGGTCGATTCGAGTTATATAGAGTCTCCTTAGGGAGTGATAGCACTAACAGATTCAAAAGTCGCAGGCGGGGTTTCGGGCCTCGTTGGCATCTGCAGCCCAAAAGGCAAATAGAAGGTGTTGGGACACTCTGTTTGATGGAGTGGCTTGCAACTTAATGTTAATTTGAACCGTAACTCCCTGTATGCCGAGTATGGGGAGTAATAGGATATATGTAGCAAGTCACAATCGCTGGCAGAGACTAGGTTGGAATTTGGGTGTAAGTCGAATTCAAATATCTGTCTGTCCCCTCAATGTCTCTGTATCGATTGCTTTTTGTTTTTGTTTTGTGTCGATATTATGTTTCCTAAAACGGAATACCGACTTATATGGAGTTGTTTGACTGTATCTTGGCTTGACTCCTCCAATCACTATCTGGAAATAGGTGGACGAGACAAAGTAACAACTCGAAGCTGTTGTTGCGTAGCACTATATCAATTTGTTGGGTTAAGTAGCGGGTTGAACAAAAGACAGGCCAAGAAAACCAGTTGTTGAAGCTGGAGTAGTAGTAGACCAGGTTTCTGAACGCGGGAAGAGAGAAAACAATGTAGATATACAGGAATGGGATTTCCCCATGCTGGAAATCGCAAAGCTCTGGGAGGTACATGATGTGGAAAGCTCCAATTGTGTAGCATGCCTGGTATCCAATGGGTCTACGATTGAAGGCCAGAACAGGGATTCAGAGCTTTCCTGATGCGGGAGAATGTCCAAGTGGCGATCGATCGCGATGAGACGGCCGGGAACCAATGAGATGATCGGAAAGCTTTGAGACGGTGCAGGGATTCTACCGTCATAGCTTGGTGATAGCGGTTGAAGTAGTCCCTGAATGGGTTTAGTCTCGACTGCTTCTGGGTCCTTAGTTCCATAGCTCCCCGCCGTTTGTCCTAGGCATGTATGTATTGTTTTTGCTAAGATACATGCCGGCCCCATAGCTCTAGCCTCTTCGAACCATCGTATCTGCCTACACTAGTATCTACACTACCTACTACCTGCCCGCTAGGTCATTAAAGTTGCTTTTAGTCTGTTATTTGAATTATAGTATGCCCTGAGTTGCAATTGACAAGAGGTAACAAACTAGTTGCAACTAGAATATTCCTTATAAGTATAAAAGCCATAAACCAGCAAGCCAGACACGGTATGATCTAGGCGGTAGTGTACCTAAGGTAAAAGGATGTAGATGTCTGTGCTTACGATTTGTACCTATGTATATATGTAGATGCATATCCGGTTTCATGGATAGATCTGGGATGAACTTCACCAAATGATGTAAAGTTCCTTGCTGATCAACTCGCTTAAAGGCTCGCGACACGTTTTTGAAATACCAGACGGCACTGGTACAAGGCGAATTCGCCTAATCTCCCACCCTTTAAACAGAGCCGATAAAACGCGGCGGTCCAATCAAGAATAGATAAGAATAAATGTATCATGAGGGAATTTTCCTAAGGAGGCAGGAATTGTGCGGATGATCACGGTGAGCTGAAGCCATTCGGTGTAAGTGGTCAAAGGGTGACGAAAGAAGCCAACGCGTGTCTCTGCAGCAGCATAAAACCTAACACGACGCAATTGTTACCTAAAAGCGACGTCGATTCTTCCCCCGTTGCAATTGTTAATACAACTCTACTATAGGTATGTGTAGTGTAGTACCTAAGCAGTGCGCTATAATCAGGCGCTGGTATGCTAAGCTCTAACGCGCCTCCGCCCACCGCCCACCCCCCTCATTCCGCCAATTCCACCCCTTGCAATCGTTCCGCCCGCCCTACAGCACAGTAAATTCAAATTCAAATAAGTCCGGTCGGATACAATTTTCCATGTCATTATTTGTTAGCTGTACAATTGAATTTACAATACGAATTCGATTTTTTTTTCTCTATTCTTACAAATCAAAGGATACAAAGGTACCCGCAAACAGAAATCTTGGAGAAGGGAAAATGTAGCCCCTAGCCGGACCTCACCTCCGTCAACATTACTGCTAGGTATGGCTATTGCAAACTCCTATCTTACATACATATCAAAGCGATCGGGAAGTAATTTCGTGTCACTTTGATATCGATCCGCCTCTGTTCCCATTGTTACAGCCGGAGCATTTGCTGCGAACTTCTCATACGAGATGCATTCCATACATGGCTTACAACTAAATAATTTAGGAGCATGGATGCGAATGGCATGTCCCTCTTACTATTGTCGTTGGAGCTTTGTTTGGAACTCCGTAGAATTTCAAAGTTGACTTTCAGCCTTACGGCAGACCAATCAAGTTTCGAATTTGCGAGGACGTTCATGATAACAACTCCACCAAGAACGAGCACCGCCGGGCACTGCAATGTTTATTTCGGTTGAATACCCAGTCGTCGTGAAGGAGCCAACTACATACAGGAATAGCCTTCTCTAGCATCCTCGGCAGCATTAAAACGGTCCACGCATGCACAAACGGACATACATCCCCGCATGAAGATATCAACAACCAGGAGCTCATCGTAAGGTTTGAAATTCGATCGCGGAATGATTTCAACGATTGCCATCATATTTCTCGATGACTGACATCAGCCGTAAAGTCCGGGTGCGGATCCTGTTGAGTTGAAACAGACGAACCAAAACGGAGACGACACTGTCCTATTCTTTCTCCTTTCCTGTTCAGGGAATCTTGTTAGCCCTTTGAAGCTTGGGTCGTCTCGACTCCGGAGCAAAATGTCCGCAATCATGGCACACGAGTGGTACGTTGCAGCTGATACTTCGAGCCTTAACAATTTTTGAGGAAGCCCCACTTCTATCTCTCCCAATCTTCCCTGATAAACTGGGTTTACGTAGTATCTCACATAAAGCCCTGTCTGTGGCGTTGTGGCTGACGGCCGTTCCGAGAGCAAATCCCACCCTCTCGTTTCCTAATTCTTTCGTTTTCGTGTTACCTTTGACGTGAACAGCCCCTCAAAATGAACAAATTCTTGGGCCAACAAAACAACCTAAGCTCCCAATGGCCAGAGTAAAAAGCCCTCCCCGCCGTCGATCTTGTCCGAAATATCGAATACGACTACGTAACTATGGGATTCTCCTCTGATTTTCTCGAAATGCCATCCGAACAAACATGGGATTTGCTTTGCCCCATTGACGCCAAGCATTTTGATTAATTATTTGTCTTGCCACCCCAAATATCAAGAGGCCTCTTACGTACATTGGAGTCTTCTCCGTCTCCGAGGCTCCAACATCAACTTGTCGAAAAGGAGTTCATTCGAGAAAATTTTATTTCCTCGTTGATCTTATTGGAAAACATGATTCACAGTTGTTAACCTAATGGTTGATCTGAATGTCGATGTGACTCTTTAAATGGATCGTCACAAATCAATCACCTAAGTTACTAGGGTGAGTAGTCCCTTGCGTAATCCAATATTGCAACCTAAAGTCAACGGAGCTTCTCGGTCTATTTAATCCTCCAGAGCACATATAGTAGTTTGAAATGTCTTTTTATTCTGGAACTTTTTGCTGGGAGATGCTGTCCAGCTCTCAAGTCACAGGCAGTTACAGTGCTTCCCTCTTAAGTTACTACCCCATCAGATATAGCCTCCAAGATTACCTCGGACTGGTGCACTGCTAATGATCCCGCTAGAACTGGCCGTCGATTGATCTTCATACACGTGTACGTAGAGTGAGCTTGATGTGCTCAGGGAGGCCCCTACCTGAGTTCCACGGTCATGAACTTTAAACGCAATCAAGCTTTATACCAATTTATCCACGTCCAGAGATCTCCCGCGGGATCCTATGGGGCAGCAATCATCCAGCATGCGGAACCTTATTTCTATTTTTGCAGCTACGGCCCCCCTAAAGCCAAAATGTCCGATGGTCATATGGAAGCCAACATAAGGTGCAGTCAGATAAGGTTATAGCGCCGGTTGCGCCTATATCTACACGTGAGAGCGTGATCATCGCGTTCAGGTCCGTTCGAACCTTATTCATCACGCGCCACGACAGAGAAAGCGTTGAGAACCCTTTTTCTTTCATTTCTCTCCAAAGTAAGAATGTATCGTTTCAAAGGTTATACTTCAATTAGACTATTCTCTCCTCATAAAAAGCGGGTAGCTGTAGGACCGACACGCCTTGCGAGATCGGAAAGACCTGAGGCGTGTCGCCACTTCAAAATTCCAAGTTACCCCTACAAGACGTAGCGTCCTAAGATAATGACTCTAACGACTGATGTCGCCGATATTCTAATGACTGGCCAGAACATCGCGTCTCCTCCCAAAAGAAAACAAAAGCATATTACGGTATCTACCTAGTCTCTCCGATATCATATGCCGATAGTGGCCTGAACTTTCTCAGCTCAGCCCAGGCACACTAAGCTATGTCAATCTCCCGTTGGTATCGGCATTAGGAACTAGGATTCTGTGCGCACGAAAGCGTCCCCTCTATTTTCGCTCGTACACTATAATTTTTCGATCCTCAGGCCTAGCGCAAGTGTCGCCAGATCGCTCCGACTAGCTGCGTGGGAAATAATCCTTACGAAGCTTGGCAGTAAAGGCTGTGACCCGTGGCCTTGGTTTTAAACCGTTCGACGTAGTGGTAGCATGTACCTTGTGGGCTACCTAGTTGGAGTTCGATCTCTCCGGCATACTTTCTCAGCAATGATCTAAGGTTTCTAACACCTAGTACCTACCATATTCGAATCGTGAAACTTGCCCTCCTATGATCTAGTCATCTACAAGGTCACCTCATAGTGACAGGAGTTACCATAGCCAGGACGATATTCAACCCGGGGTGCTATCGTTTAATCATTGAAGTTTATGACTAGACTAGCACTCGATGTTGACTAGAAAGGACTCCTGCTGAAATCTATAAAATTATCGCCATGAGATCATATGCTTCTTAGATCTGCTCCGCAGATATCTAGGAACATAACTTTTGAACTTGAGATGGGGGCTACCAATCTACCGATACTAGATTTAAAACTTGGAAGACTCGACGCGCCATCAGGTGCGCACGAGGCTCTAGCGGGGTATGTAAGCCCAATGACTAGAGCACCCGTGTTCGTTTCGCGACTAGAGCTCGGTGAAGACAACGACCCCGGTCCTATATCGTCCATGCTAAGTTCTGGTTAGTTCAGAGCATACATACGAGCCACAATAGCCTTCTATCATTTCCATGGATGAAACCATTACGCCTCATTCATGTCAGACTTGCTCCTGAGCCTCATGATTATGTTTCCTACGTAGTGATGCAATGCCTACTCGATAAATACGATCCCTTTCTGTAATAGCATTCCTGGATTCGAGACACTGGGGGGGGGAATGCATTTCTTGTCATATCTATCAATATCCACGACATAGCAAAGAAATCAGCACATCTCCCTCTACAACCATCTATGTTAGTAATAGTACTAAACAGTTCAAAAGGTAGTGTCCTCATAATTCAAACATCTTAAACCTAAATCTATCGTTTGCGTCAACTTGGAATACCCACTTCCCAGACAAGCCCTTTAAGACTGCTTTGAAAACGATCAAGTGTTGAAGTCATTCAACGAAGCCCGGCTTCCGTCTGATCCGTCTGCGAGATACTGCCTGTAGTATCAATCTATGTTACATCCATCTTATCTCTCCTAGGTATCTCTCGGCGGTAGTACAACGTGCCGCTTTCCAACACCTTTGCTTTACGTTACAGTCTATGTAACCAACCATTCCATAATACATACCAACGGAATTGAAAGTGAATATCGTCTCATTATAACCCGGAATTGGAAAGCCTAGCAAATAGCAGTAGACACCCAACTGTATACGGTAAGTTACTACATCATATACCTATAGATGGAAAGTGAAGCCCATCACTCACCGAGTTCATGCTTGTTACGCCATTTGCCAATCTTACCTGGAAGATAAAGAAAATGTGGCGTTCTAGAGCGGACCGTATCCAACTACCCGAGACACTGCGGCTGAATGCGGTGTAGACCCATTTAAGCGGTGCGGAGAGGGCTCGGATGCATCCGCATTCCACGGCTCATAGGGAAGGATTCTAGATCTGGAAGGCAGACGTATATTGCAATGCTTATGACAAAGACCAAAATGGTTAGGTACCTAGTCAGATACATCACTTAGCGAAGGCTACTACTATGCGTGTTCATATCGAGATTGGCGGACCATGGATCAACGGAGGATGGCTCTTGGTTTGCGCCGCTGCCCATTGATTTGGCTGTCGGAACATGCATTGAGATTACAGCATACCCGGTGTTGCACGGGTGAGCGTGTATAACCTTAGATGGTTGAATGTATCACCATCTATTCTTCCTAGATACAAGTATATGCCTATATGTAGTAGATAATTCGAATGTTGAGAAAACGCAAGTTCCCAGCACAGCTGGCCTAGCCAGCCGTATTTAGGGCACCTGAAATCTCACCTAGAACACGGAAGGAACCAGAGAAGGGGGAGAGTGTGTCCATCATGCGACTCGGAAATGGCCCTGTAGTCCCGGTCGATGCGCTTGAACATGGCAATGGCAGCAATGGCAGCAATGGCAACACCGTTAGAAAAGAGCCAACAATTAGTACTCACGAAGTATCAGTGAACACACCGTCAACATCGCCATCACAACAGCCGCGCCAGACACTAAAGTTCGACCCTGAATACGCGCGATGGCGCGAGCCGTTCGGCGACAAGGTGTGCATGCCGCCCTTTGAGACGCCGCTCGAGATACGCCGATTCAACGACACTTTCATGCGCGCAGTGTGGGCGCGAATTTCTCCACAGCCAAGCATCATCAGGACAAAGTACACATGTGCCTCCTACGACAGCGTCCAAATTGAAGTCGTGCGTTTCGCCACCGCGGAGCAGATGGCAAGCCATCAACCGTCGCAGTCGGCGGTGCTGTACCTGCACGGCGGCGGCATGGTGGCTGTGAGCGTGGAAATCTTCGCGCCGCAATTAGCTAAGCTGGCCGCTCAGTCGGGCGTCCAGATCTTCGCCGTCGAGTATCGCCTCGCGCCGGAGTATCCCGACCCAACGCCGATTGAAGACTGCTATGCGGCGCTTCAATGGCTCTCGACGCACGCCGCAGAGCTAGGCATTGATCCAACACGTCTAGGCGTCATGGGAGATAGCGCTGGCGGCGGTCTTGCAGCAGGCATAGCACTCATGGCTCGTGACCGTGGTCTAGAACCCCCGATCAAGAAGCAAATACTGGTGTATCCGATGCTTGACGACAGGTCCGTCTACGCGCTGTCCACCGCCCCTCGTCCCAGCCCGCTGGCGGATTTCGCAACTCTGCCGATCTCCATGCTCAAGGTTTGCTGGGAAGCGTATGTCGGCAAGGAGAAAGCAGGGCAGCCCGATGCGGACGTGAGTCCATATGCGGCACCGGGACGAGCGAGCAACTTACGAGGACTCCCGAGCACGTATAGTGATGTGGGTGGGTTAGATGTATTTAGAGACGAGTGCGCGTCTTTTGCCGCTCGCTTGGCCGCGGCAGATGTTGAAGTTGAATTTCATCTATTTCCAGGGGTGCCTCATGCGTTCGAGTCAGCTAGCGATGCCAGCGTCACTAAGAGGGCTATCGAGGGAAGGATCCGGTGGATGAGGGATTTATGATTTACATATTCAGCAACATCTCAGAAAAATAGTCCTGTGATCTAGCAGTTGATGTTGGCACTCGCCAGCCATTTGTGGCGTTGATATGGGTTTGATACCGGGTGCTGATAAGCGATTTCATGTCCCCGAAAATCCTCGCCATCGCAAATTCATCTTTGGAATAGATGACAAAAAAAAAACGAATCACATGCTGATTAGGAGTAAAAGAAGCTGCCGTCCTACTCGTGACCCCACAGAAAATATTAAAAAAAAAATGAAAAAATGAAAAAAGAAACGTTGCAATTCCAAGTTGAACTTGGAGCACCGGGAATTGAGCCCGATGCGGGGGTCGAACCCGCAACCTTGAGATTAAGAGTCTCACGCTCTACCGATTGAGCTAACCGGGCCTGTTCTCTGAGGACCAGGCGATGGAAACAAGAGCTGTTGCAGGACACTATATCGTTACCCCCGCAGCCTGTTCTGATACTGCGGGGTAGAGACTGTGGGTAAACTGCGGTCGCTAGCGCTTGAACCAATCATATTTCGGGCTGGGAAAATGGGAAGCGACAGTGCTTCAATACTCTCTAAGAGGAGGCTCATATAGAGATTATCAAGACCTATGACGGTGAAAGAGTTAACTAGACGCCAGACTAGACTCTTATACCGAAGATAACAAAGTAGGAGGTGTGGATATATTTCAAAGCCTTTCGATTACTAGCATGCAAACATCGTTTGAGCAAAGCAGATAGGCCTAGGTTTTACAATATCAACAGGTTAACAGAACAAAGGGGTTGTTTGAATTGGGATCTATAGGTCGTCACTAATGAGGTAAAGAGCGCCTTTAGTAGTAGATTAATCATCACACCTTGCTATAGTTATACCATGATAGATACAACATACAAATGATGCCTACTCGGCATAGAAGCCTTCAAGGTTAGAAGTTTTGAGGTCCAGAAATGGAAACTCCTACGCCAACATGCGACCCATAAAATGGCCTCTTTTAACAGAGTAAAACAAGGTCGTAAAATACAACAAATACAATAATATTATTTGCAATGAGGGTGAAATTGATGTTGTAGAAGGAAAGGATTAACTTCTCCCTGCAACTATTCTGGAATCTTGTACAGAAGATCCCATTAAAGGTGAGTCTTTACTGTAGGCCGGCCCTTATCGGCTTCGGCACCAGCTGTAAAACCTTAACGCCATCTGGTCATTCCTACTGCCAATATATACCTAACCTATTCAAACAACGACTTATTTCCAACCCTTACTATAGCATTGATATGAATTTAAGGAGGTATATGTTATATAATTTTTTAAAATTTAATATTTAATAACTTATTTCGTGGTGGAAACAATTAATAGAAATATAGGGGCCCGCTCCGGTACATTGTAACAGTAGGTAGGTGCTGATTACATAAACACACCCAACAATAAGGTATTAAGATTCAAAGGTGAAACCTACATGTACATAGGTAGGTAGGTATAAACCGAATTTGAGGATAGAGGGTCCTACCTTCACTCAAAATTACCTACATTCTCGGCGGGGTTTTCCAACTAAGGCGTCACACCAAATCGTCAACCTGCTCTGTAATCGTCCACAGGAAAGTAGCGGCACACCAACACCGGATATTACCGAAGAAACCGCCGTGTACGAGGGTATCAAGCTCGACAGTGCAAAATGAGCAACGCATCTTCGACGGGCTACGGCTTGGGGTCGCCCACGTCGACGGAATCAGGCACGCTAATTCCCACACCTTCCACATCAAGAGCAAGCAGCATCGGTCAGCCTAGTTCTACAAACATTCCATCTGGCCCATTGAATCTTACATTGTTGAGTACTACTTCGTGGAGGCAGCCGTATCCCTCTGTTGGGCAGTTCGCTATGGCAGAATCAGAAGTTGTCGTTGCCGCCGGCCCCGACGGCCTTTTCTACTTCAGGCGCGTACGAGACCACCCTGCCACACCGTGGTCCGAGTCTCGCTCATTTCCCTGTGTGCAAGCGACGCTTAATGAATTAACCGTGTCTGGCCTGGCGCTGTACTCGAGGCGTGATTTCACGCATCGGTCGCGGCTTTACCTATACTGCGTTTCGGGCGGTGTCCTGTATACTTTCTATCTCCTCGACAAGAATAATTCTTCGTTTCTACCGGCCACTTCGCCTCCTCTGGCAGGACGCAAGGTTATGGGCAAGCCGGCGGTTGTCCAAACCAACGTAGAGGACATGTACCCCAGTGTCCATCGATGGAGCCTGGTCGTTCCATGCCAGTCTGGTGGTCTGCTTCATACATCGGCAACAGATCGTATGTCTTCTGAAAACTCTCTGTCAACAGAGTGGGGGTTTATAGATCATCTCGCCCTTGATTTGGGTATAATTTCAGCCGTCTCCGTCACAGCGGTACCCAAGACCGCCAACCACTCCACCGCGGAACTCGTGGCAGTCTGCATTTCGAGAGGCCAACTCAACGTCGTTCAGGGTCCCTACCATCATGAATTTTACCTTGGTCGCTGGAGGTGGGACGGCAAGACTTCTACCAGGATCTCACATCCGGGCGAGGTGACAGGAAACCCCATGCTTATTACTGGCGAT
The DNA here is from genome assembly GCA_022432515.1 of Hypoxylon sp. NC0597. NCBI lineage: Eukaryota > Fungi > Ascomycota > Sordariomycetes > Xylariales > Hypoxylaceae > Hypoxylon > Hypoxylon sp. NC0597. Next base: position 228,042 of record JAJKLA010000030.1, read on the forward strand.
ACCCGCTATAGTGATAAAAACCAGCTTGACCTCATAGTGCCCTCGGTGGAGGGGGGCGTCTTTCACTTCGTTCGCTCGCAATCTGCACCCAACGACTGGCACATGATCGGGCGCATTGCATTTCCTCAGAATATCCCACCCGCCTCCTGTCTATCTTTTCACTCTCGGTCCGATACTTACGGGAATCGCGAGCTGTATGGCCTGGTTCAAATTTGCGGTCGCCTTTACCATGTTAAAACAACTAACAAAGAGCTTCCATGGTACAACGCCCGTTTGAATCCGATCGTGCAGCCAGGTCCCTTCCTTGAACTTTGAATGAAGATATCACCTTCGCTGTATCATCTATTCCTTATCGCCATCATGTACTATTATTGCAAGTCACGTCATCCGTACCTCTTAGCTAGGTTGATAGGACTTCCTCGACAGACGGTATAGAGAGCAGCAGATAGCCGTATATAAGGTACTTAATATCTAATGCAACCTTCTAAGGGTCACGTGAAAGGTACTGGGAGGAATAAGCTCCTTATATACGAATGGGTGCTCCATAGGATGGCCCCTGGCCACTTCATGAAACAGTCAAGGTGAACATCGGCGCTCCACACCACTCCACGTTACTCTCTCCGCAAGGCCGGCAATTATAGAAAACCAACACCCATATACAGACTTAGCTTGTGCTACGGCAGGTAAGTATGATTTCCATGTAACAGAGTCAAACCGTGTTGTCTCTTTAATGAGAATAGAACCTTCAAGGGGCCTAAGTGGCATTCAAGTAGCCATTGCCGAGTGACGAGAAACTTGTGCGGAATGTCAAAAGTCTATGTCCTTGATATCGTTTCAGAAGCCCGAGTGTTACCTTCAGTACTATCAAGCAGTTGTAATTAAATTTGGAACTGGTATGCCCTGATTCCCCAGATAACAGACTCTAGTAGTTCTTAAGTTACCTAAGATAGGAATCGTGGAGAGTCCTGAAGAGGTCGCAACTTAGTGGAGATGCTAAATTGAAAGATTGCTGCACCCAGTTAACATACAAATTGGGGAAGGAAATCAACGTCATTGCCATACAGCAAGCACGGAATATATTAGAAAAGATCCTAGACAACTTTAGAGCAGGAGCCTGTGTTTGGAACGCCCATGGAATGCCGAGACAATTAGGCAAACACGAGGTGTTTAGTGATATCTTCGTACTCAGGCAGAGAACAGCTTTCATTCCGGTTCCATGTTCTGCCTTCCTCCATGGGAAGGAAATCAGTTGAATTTCCATGAGGCTTCCCGAGACAATGAAGAGAAGCTTGAAGAATAATAATACTCGGATATACTATTATATTAGCTGTTAACAACTCAAGACTCTTATATAGGGGATCCATCCTTCATCTAACACTAACCACTCTGTACACTATCCTTGACTGCTCCAGACTCTAACCTAGAACAATATGACGAGCAAGAAGCTACCATATCTATACTGGTCTACGAAGCAACAACTTCCTTTCCAACCTCTTGAATCGCTTTAAACAAGCCCTCCACAGTGCTCTTCAGAGTTGAGCAGTTCACCACCACGCGGAAGAGACTCCCCTTTTCGCCTGGAGCATAATCCACCATGAACCCCCTGGGCACAAGTTTCTCGACAATTTCCCTGGTTCGGCGCGTATTCTCCTCCTTATCATCCGGCAACACGCCGCCCGGCGTATAGTAAAAGCAAACCTGCAGACAAGGTGGCGGGTTGCTGGAAAGGAGGAAGAAGTCGCCCGATTCCTGTACCAGGGTTGCGAGGTGCGAGGCCGTGGCGAATGCATGGTCGACTCGCTTCTCGAAACCCTTGTCGCCATAGTATATCCACGCAAGTGCCATGTTGAGCGCATCGCCGCGACGTCCACACTGTAGCGTTAGATCCGCCAGATCCCATATCTCGTCCTCTTCTCCTTTATCATGAAATAGGTACCCCGCCCGCAGCGTGTTTGCCCGTTGAAACACAGTAACGTCGTTGGTAAGGAGGAACGAGCAAGGGACGGGGACGTTAAGCATCTTGTGCGGGTTGACAGTCAGTGAGTTGGCGTACTGCGACCCCGCAAGCTTGTGTTTCTGCTTCGTCGAGAAGATGGCTGGTCCACCCCACGAGCCATCGATGTGCAACCAGATCCCGAACTCCTTGCAGATAGGGGCGATCTCGGCAAACGGGTCGTATGATCCCCATACCGTTGTGCCGGCCGTCGCATTAACGTACAGGGGCGTCCTGCCCTCTTCCTTGGCTTTGACGATGGCTTCGCGCAGTGCAGACGGGATTAGACGGCCTGCTGAATCAACCGGAACCTTTACCACACTGCCGGAACCTATGCCACATATGACGGCTGCTTTCTCAACAGAGTAGTGACCGTGCTCGCTAGTGAAGAGGGCGAATTTGTAATTTGCATTACCAGAGACCTTCACCTCGGGGAATAGGGTATTTCGGGCGATCACCAGCGATGTGAGGTTCGAAGCACTGCCGCCTTGACATGTGACTCCTCCTGCTCTGGGGCCCGTGAAGCCGAAGAGATTTGCCAGTTTACGTGCGGTTGTTTTCTCAACGATGGTGAGTGCTGGTGAGGTTTTGTAGATATGTACCTGTGTCACATTAGAAGTTAAGGGGCACGATTGGAGCTAGTGAACTTGCATTGGTGTTTAGTACTGTCAGTACAAGCTCGGATATCACGCCAACCTATAGCAAGGTCAGTTGGTAGTCGATACAGACTAACGCTCCGCGGCGTAGGGTATGATGATGATGATGACTCACTGGGTTGATGGCAGAGTATAACTTGTCCATAAACCCCTGATCCCATGTATTCACACTGTATCGCAGGATAGTCTGGATGATGTCTAGTAATCCTTCCTTTCCTGCTCCATTCTCGGGAATAGAAAAGGCCAACTTCTTAACTAATTCCTCTGGCTTGTGTGAGTCAACTAATACATTCCGGCCTGGTTTCCCCTGGGCATCTGTGGCTATGTAGCCATTGGCACGACTCGGAACGGCATTGTCTGCGTCCCGGATGAATGGCACGATGAGGGATTTTACGGCATCAATCAACTAGAGGCCGGTTAACCTTGGGGTTATAGAAGAATGAATAATTTTCGTTAGAATGGTAGTACCAGGTTATGAACTCTCAACTTACATCTTCAACTTCATCTGCTCTGTTCAACTCGGAGCGGGCGTGATGTCCGTTAACTTCGGCTTGAGGAGACATCTTGAATGGTTGCACATGCGGAAGCCGATATTAGGAGAATGAGAAAACGATCCATTCAAGGAAACCGGAATAAAACTTTTTACTATTTTACCTAGAGGCTGTGACTTCTGTATTTCTACCTACTAAGCTACCCGTTCGGGTTTCCTTTTCCATACTATACCTATGCCAGCTTAATTGCCGAGACCCCACTGGCTGGGTAGTTTTTCTGGACTCCTATTTGATGGTGATCGCGTGCTTCTCAAACTTCCAACGCAATGACAAAAACAGGGAGCTCTTAAGATAGATGTAGCTTCCATGAAACTGGATGATACATTATTGGTTTACTCTGAAATACCGTACCCTTATCTATAAAAAGTCGAAATTGTTAAGCGATGGTATAGGATGCAATGGTGTCATCGCCGTTCACAAAAACTCCATAAACCAACAAGCCGCCTTTTAACAACGTCTTGATAAAATGGTAAAACTCCAGCCATGCGTATTGGTACCGCCGACGATGCAGTGTACCTATCTCATCCTAACTCGTACAAATGCCATGACACACTTTGCGATCGTCAAACGACTGAAATTTATACCGTATAATTGAACCTAGTATACGCCCGAGGAAAAGGTATCATTGAATCCGTCCAACCATTGCAATCGTATTCTCGTAGAGGTTTTTAGTCGACTCGCTTCTTGGTATCAGCCGCCTCCCCTCCGTTCTGCTCATGTGCTTTTCCATTGCTAGCTCCAATATCACCATCGCCATCATCCTCGTCCCATGCATCCACCGCATTTTCGTCCCAGTTGTCGACTTCCTCCTCTAGTGTAGTTGATCGCTCGTTTCCAGCCGCCGACATGACACCCTCCTCTTGAGGCCCGATACCTTCACCGAGTTCGAGATCACCAACATCTTCACCGGGGACGGCATTGTATTGTCTGCGCTGTCGCTTTCTCTCTAGCATTCTTGAGTGATACCAGGAGCATAGGCCGAGCCCCGCTAAGCTGCCGACAAGGTTGGCGATAATGTCGAAGAGGTCGAAATCTCGTCCGTTGGGCAGGAATCCTTGAAGGAATTCGGAGCCGATGCCAAGACAAAGGGTGCATACGACGAGGGTCAGGTTGACGGTGCGGCGGCGGTTTGTGTCGATGATCCAGTAGAAGGCGACGGTCAAGAGGAAGAAAGTTAAGAAGTGTAGGACTTTATCATTCACCACAGTGTCGAGCTGGAGGGACGAGAGCCCTGCGTAGCCCGCGAGGAGGCATAGCAGGAAAAAGATACCTGTAATTGTGAATATTAGTTTCGGACCCTTTGAAGCTAGAGTTATGCTAGCTACCTCCTAGGTAGCTGGGTAGGTAGGTAGTATGTAGAGCTCGAGCTATTCTCGACGATCGTCGCAGGTAGCCCGGGGGGGCTTTAGGCTACCCATCAAACGGTACTGATAGCATCGAAGGAAGAGACTGGACGAACCTGCGAAGGGCAGACGAATGCGCATATTCGTGTTGATCTGTGTTAAAGCCGCGACGATCTACATGAGCATGATTTCAGAGGTAGAGGTCGTCGACTAGATATTGTAGGCTTAGAAAAGGGTTTTCGGTGTCGGACAAGAGAGGTGTTCCCAATAACGACGAAACAGAAAAGGCTGGCCGGGGTGAGCTTCACTTAGTTTCCGGTGATGGGGAGCGGATGGGCAGCCAGGCTAAGGCAGACCCACCCTTTTCTTTCGTCACTGCCTACAGGCGCTCAGTTTGATTGGCTGATTCGAAAAGCTCAGGCTTGGGCTGAATTACTTAAGCGGCTTAGTCCTATCTTATTATCTGCAGCTGGCCTTCCACCACCTGGCCGCCTGGGGTCAGCTCCACTGGGTCTCTAAGCCACTTATGAGATAAAGTTTTAAGGTACCTACCTCTCTCCACTTGTAGAGATGTCGGTGTTAAGAACATGCAGGTCTACACTAGTTCTACACGTACATGTATGTGGGTGTATTTGCATTTGATATTGGCTATAAAATTAGGGGTGTATCGAGTCGAATTGGCATTATAAGGTCACAATTTTCTGTCACTTTGGTGAATTATCATATTGGATATGTCTGACAATGTGGCTATATCTGGGTATTCAAATGTGGCTGTTCGTTAAAGAGCACGTGATATGTATCCTTAGATCATTCGATTGGGTTTGGCTTATGTGCTATATGTACCTAGGTACATATGTAGGTACTTGGGGGGGCTCAAGGTTGTGTACTTGCTGGTGCGTTTCTCATACTTCGAAGAAGTACACAACGCTAGAGGGTTCATGATGACAATGCACTCTCTAGAGTGTTGGGTAATAATGAATAAGAATAGTCATTTGCACAAGATCGTGGCAGAGAACATTGGAATGCTATACTAAGAAAATTTAACTTAACATTTCTGTGCTTTATTCTGTAGGTTGATAAAGACATTCGTTGTACTATTCAACAATGGTTCCTTGTACCGCTTGTCATCGTGATGAATGAATAAATCCCCTGGTAGGTACACTAGGTACCTAAGGTTATAGTGAAGTCAACGTTCCAGTTGCAGCATAAACAAGCAAGATTGAGAATTATAGTGGATTTAAGGTTGCTATCAAGGTTGCTAGCGGTCAATTAGCCCCTTGTAGCGGACCGCCTGGAGAGACTCTGGCAGCTGTAAGGGCGAATTTAACATTGGTCACTGGGGGGAACACTGGGGACATTGGGGCCACTGGGGACATTGGGAAGGTACCATGACCAAAGTACCGGGGTACGGTCTGCCATAGCGCCTTGGGATCCGCTCAAAACCTCACTTCGCCAGACCTCACCCTTTGAAAGTACGCGAAATCGCCTTGGACACGACGCATCGAGGCATCACCATTCTTATCAATTTCCCCTCAAAATTTACATCGGTCATCTAATTCGATGTCGCTCATTTCAAATCTGTCAATTTAGGGTCCCCCGACGCCCTATTCCCGAATCGACGCGACTGTCTTTTCTTCCCGCATGGCTCCCGCCACCAGCCTATCTCTTTAACACGCCTGCAAGGCCAACATGTCCATCATGAACGGCCAGAATTCCTGGCCACCTCCGCAACAACATCATGTTGTTGGAAAGCGTCCCTTTCGTAATATTGACGATGCTCCCGGACGATCTAGCGATGCTATGGATAATTCCGTCGCGTCGGTGCCTGAGGCATCTGATACTGACGATGAAAGGATGCGGGCTCACTTCGCCGAATTGTATCGCCGATGTGAAGCTAAGATTGCGCAAATGTTCGCCCCCGATGGCTCGATCAATCGCGATGTCGTAGAATCTTGGCGACGACCCGTTAGTCCCTCCGCAGCCCCTCCCCCGACCACCGATCATTCCGCTATCGAAGAGCGCCCCGTCAAGAGAGTTAAGAGGGTCATCGACGAAGATGACTATGGGGATGATGATGATGAAGACGACGACGACGAAGAAGAAGAAATATCCAACAATACAGCTACTATATCCTCCCTAAAGTCCAAGACAGCCTCCGCCGCTACGGCTGCCTCGAAAGGACTCCCTTCTCCCTCTAAGTCAGGGAGCTCCCCCATAGCCTCCGCTCCATCGCCAGACAAGCTATATGATAGAGCGAAGGAGGACGCTTCCCAAGGATCTCAAGGATCACAGGCGCAAGCCAGCACCTCGGAAGACGCGCGCAAGCAGCTAGAGGAAGCGCGTAAAGACGTCGAGGAGGCAGCCAAGCGCAGTTTCCATACCCTTATTTATACACTCGAGAATGATCGGGCAGCTATGCTGGAACAGCAGCAGCTTGAGGAGTCTGAGAAGCAACTCCAGGCCGAGATGGATAAAAATACCAACAACAATGCGAGTGGAGGTCACTCTGGTGAAAACCATGGGTCGCTTAGTAGCGCAAATTTGGGCGCGTCTAGTCTAACCCTTAAGCACCTCATCGCGCGCATAGATATGAAACGCGACATGGTGCGCGCATCAGATGCTGAGTTGCGCTCCCTCATGAATGAAGTCCGCAAGAATAGGAGCAAGTGGGCCAGTGAAGAGAACGTCAACCAGGAGGAACTCTACGAGGCACTAGAAAAAGTCTTAACTGAACTCAAAGCGCACACCGAATATTCCACACCATTTCTTCAGAGAGTGAACAAAAAGGACGCCCCTGATTATTATAACTGTAAGTTTCCTGCGGTCAGGCGATGTAGTTTGAACTATGCTAACCCTGCCTCAAGTCATCAAGCAACCCATGGATCTCGGGACGATGACTAAGAAGCTTAAGTCCTTGACCTATAAGTCTAAGGCAGATTTTGTCACAGATCTCAACTTAATCTGGGACAACTGCCTGCGGTATAACCAGGACATGAATCACCCGTTGAGGCGGATGGCTAATGGGATGCGTAAGGAGGCTGAGAAACTCATCCCTTTAATTCCAGACCTCGTCATCCGCCCCCGTGCTGAAGTTGAAGCCGAAGAAAGGCGGAAGCAGAACGGCGGCGATGACGACGGCGGCGATGATTCGGACGACGAGCCGATAATGTCGTCTCGCGGCCGAATTGCCGGCGGAGCAAAAGGGACGAAATCGAGGAAGACTCACTCCGATCACAAAGAAGGGACACCTGGCGGAGACCAAAAACCAACGCTGCAGCTCAATGGTTTGCTAGCGAAAGCTAGAGAAGGATCCGAGCTTGATGGGAGCAATGGCTTCGCAACTCCACCTATTGGGGGTTCTATGACGCCCAGTGGTATTAATGGTCACTCGGGTATGGCTAGCAACGCAGATGCCATGGATATTGATGGCCCCGAACTGAATGGCACAGCTCTGGGACAGGCACTCAATGAAGCCGCCCAACAAGCCTATGAGGACGAGGAGTACAAAATCTGGAAGCAAGTGACTAAGAAAGATCGCGCGTTGATTACTAAGGCACGATATCAACTATTTAACAACAAAAAGTTGAATATTGATGAGCCTGCGCTACTTCGTACTAGGGCTGGTATGCGTCGATTTATGCGCGGTCGAAAACAGGCAGAAGCCCTTGGCTTGCTTGGTCACACCCAGGATTCGTCATCCCCTAGCAACAAGGAAGCCAAGGCAACCGAAACTCTCGCAGAGGGGATGGAAGAAGACGAGGAGAAAGTCATTCCTGACTACTATGAACCTCAGACTATCATTCCTGACATCCCATCGAAATTTCAGTGGATCGAGGATAGCGACGGTCAGGTCATCAATCAGCACGAAGAATTCCTCCATACCTTACCACCTGGTTATTTTACTACTCCGAAGAGCAGCCTAACACAAAAATTCGATGCAAATCTCCGACAGATGCAAGAGACGAGAAAAATCTGCTCCAAAATCGGGGTTATAAAGCAGATGCAGCTCCAGACTCAGGTAAGGACATAATATATCACGCGTGAGTAACAATGACTAACATCCTCCAGATGTACGCGAACCAGTTCCCCAAGTACAATCCGGAGCCGTTTCACGAGGTTGACGTTGAACCGCACGTTGTGTGTGGTGATGACATCGTAATGGCACCGGAGGTTTGCAGGGCAGGTCTGCAACGGTCCGTTGCGAAGATCTTTTACCATGCCGGCTTTGAAGAGCTCCAACCATCTGCAATGGACACGATTACTGACATCGCCGCCGACTACTTCGGGAAGTTCATACAGACCTTTAAGAACTATACAGAGATCGAGATGAAGGACCCCTCCCCAGAACTCTTCCAGCGTGGGTATACAGCTCAGCCTCGTTATAATGCTGAGGAGGCCATATTACATACTCTCTCTGAAAGTGGTTACTCGGTCGAAGCGCTCGAGAGTTACGCTAAGGACGAGGTTGAGAGGCTTGGCCACAAGCTGACAGGCATCCACGAGCGCATGAAGGCCCATCTAAGCGATCTTCTCCGTCCTGCTATAACAGAGTCGAACCAAGACGGAGCGGCCGCATTTGACGACGGAAGCGAACAGTTCATCGGAGGTGACTTTGCCGAAGAACTCGGAGAGGACTTCTTTGGATTCAAGGAGCTTGGACTCGCTGGGGAGATGGGTGGCATGCTCTCCGTTCCTCTTCATCTCCTTCAATCGAGGGTGCGCAACCAGTACCAGGTCCAGAACCCGACACAAGGGCCTACTGATGCGGTTCTCTTCGAGGATCTTCCCCCTCCTGAACCTGTTACCAAGGAGAACATCCAGGAGCAGATCGGCCTTGTCAAGAACTTCTTCCTCGCTAAGCTGCACGCTAATGGCGACTCACCTTTGGTGGAGGATGAAGACCTGCCCGTCAAGCAGCGACGACCTCGGCCGCGACTTGGTGCCACTGGCAAGATTGTTTCGCCGCAGAAACGTCCTCCGAAGGAACAGAATGCCATAAACAAGAAGAAAAAGAAGATGGAGGCCCAGGCAGCCGAGGCCAGCAAGACGGCAAATCAAAGTCCGGAGAAGGGTGGCGCCAAGAAGGGGAAGAATATATCTATGCCGAATGGGGCCAGTCAGACGAATGGCGTGTCACTACCTGTCGCCCCTCCTATGGAACGTGTCGAGAGCACACAGAGCCAAGGCAACAACAGCCAGACCGATAAGGATGATACTGGCATGATGAGCCCGGAGAGTATGGAGCGTTAGGGGGTACTCCTATGGTAGGAGAGAAGTTGCACCCGCGGCTAACTAATCCCCGAATATTTATCACCCTTTTTTCGCCGATTGTATTTGATTAATTCTTACTATCCCTATTCTATACCCTATTTGGTAGGATATCAACCTATTTTACCTTTCCTTCCTCTCTAGACACAGGCGGAGATCACAGGGGAGACTTGCGGCGTACCATAGTGGCATTAGGGCGTTTTTTTTTTTCTCATTTATTCTCGAGAGGGATGCCCATGGATATCCACCCCTCCGATAGTGGGCCGTGTTGACCTTCTCATTGGTTTCCATTTTCTTGCTAATGATAGTTGGCATGATTTGCATATAACTGGATGGATGATGGACGGAGGACGACGATGAGGAGACAGACACAGGATGGCATGTGTTAGATGAGTCACAGACACACACAGACACACGCACGCACACTTAGGATGACTGGACACCCCGAGATGCCACGTCCACCTTAAGCCATGTACATAGCTCCCACCCCCTTTTTCAGACGCACACACAAACCCCCCTTTTACGCCGCCTACTCATGGATATAGCAGTACTGGCTATCTGTATCAGACAGAATCCTACAGAATTCTTCCGAGGCGTTGTCTAAGCTTTGCTCTGTGACTTGTTGAAATGATGGATGTGAATCAGGCAATCTTTGACTCGTTAGTTCGCCAGAGTATCGTATCTACGTATGCAGCCATCCTCATCCCAACCCCTTTCAAGCTTTTCTATAACCCGACATCCCATATCTCAGCCTGTTTGCCCGTACATACGTTGACACTCTAAGAGTTATGCGCAGAGTAAGATAAGCTAGTGCATAGCATACTCCCGTTTTATTTAGGTACTTACCTAATATACAAACCGATCAATGCTTATTCCTGATCTCCGATGCACGGCGAAGTAATAATGGCGCTCACATGTATAACTAGCTAGGTACGTGAAGATATGGTATGAGTCAATCTAGGAAAGTGCTATAATGATTACAATCACTTAAGGGAAGTCCATCGATACATGGTTGGATATACCTAGTTGTCTGAAGAACGTTGAGTACAAACATTTATCGAGACCATACATTGAATCGAAAAATCTTGCTGTTTTATTAAATTCTCCAGTGGATAGCCTTGAAAATGTTATCATAATGGCGGCAATGTACATCCAGTAGGCGTTGAATATCTTCGGGATTGGGAGGAGGCTCCGGTAGATGTTGAGTATCGTATAGAGAATCCGATTCTACAGCTGCGCCAAAGCCCTTGTACTTCTCGGCAATCTCTTGGTAGTGATGCCAACTAATTTCAACGCCTCGTAGTCTTGTTTCCGCAGTTTTCCTCACGTAGGTATCCATGCGTTTATAGTTCTCCCATTTCATGTCTGTAAGTCGTGATACGTCCCAGAAAACGTATCCATAGTCCCTCAAGGAGAAGCGCGAATTCACCACCTGGCGAGACAGGTCTACCATCCCTTTAACCTGAAACCAGCCTAGGTTGTACGTGGAAATCGACTCGTTAGCAATTGTAATCGGATCCTTTAGGGACATGAGAGTCCCTATATCGACACTTGCCAAGGTTCGCTTTATGGACGATGACACAGGCCTACAAGTACGCAAGATCTCCACATGCCGAGTGTCCTCATCACCGCAAAGTAGGTGTCGAATGAATAAAATTCCCTTAATGCAGAGTCCACTGATACAGAGGTCGAAGTGAGACTTCCCCACGTTCGAGAATAGGTTTGACCTACTGAGCCAATTGGGTGTATAATTTCAAGCCTCTTGTGCCGCGAGGATGTGTCTGGTAGTGCCGATGGTGAACCTGCTGCATCTCTCACGTCTCTGCAGAGAGTATCTTCAATATCCCCGAATAATAGCATTACAAAATGTGTCAGGTAATGATAAACACAGCGCAGCTCCTCAATCTCCCACTCATGTAAAAATTGCAAATAATTTTCAGGAGGTCTAGTAGATGGCTGCGTTCGGTCCCATAATATAGAACTTGGGACTACTGAATGAGAGTCGCCGCAGATTATATCGAATCGGAGGAAACCCTCTGTAGCCTGGTAGACTCTATCGCAGAAAATGGGAACTTGTTCTCGCCATTTGCAGTCTGATGGATAAGCCCATATAGGCAGTCTAGGCGGCTCTTCCCCACGCATTAGTAGGATCGCACGGTTGCTGTAATCCGGGATAAAAAAGAGTCGGTTCGAAGCCAGATACGACTGAAGCATGCCAGGTCTTTGAAGTCGTGTGGGAATCCCAGCGTCGAATGATATTGTATGATACACCCTATTACTTCGGGAAGATCAAGATCGCGTGGTGTAATCGGGCGATTACATCGAAAAGCATAGAATGCCCCTATTGCGTCGGTTAACGCCTCTCCAAATGCATTGCGGATTACTTGGGCGAAGATGAGGGCCCGAGAGCGTTTGAAGACTCTATAGCACACGCTCGATGTGTGAATGATGGAGCTGAGTTCAAGCGGAGAGCGTAGCGAGCATAGAACGATGTTGAGGAGCTCTACCGGCAAATGTCTAGACTTGCTTTCGAATTTGAGCGTGCTGCCATCATTGTAGTTTCAGAATCGGTTGCCATTTTGAAGCAGGAATCGATTGAGTGAGGGCGGTAGTTGATAGATACTTGGAGAGTAGCTGAGAGACGCGAGTTATTAATAAATCAAGAGACAGGATACAAGAATATACGATATATCATCATATTCGTATAATATATTACCGTGCGATAAACCAAGCTGCAGCTTTCCGCTCGTGCAACACTCCTTACTATATCCAAGACATCTCCGTGCTCAGGCATCCACCGCAGCCGGCCGCCTCCAACGAAGACTCCCAGCAAACTCCCTAATCCCAGTAACCCTCGCAACGCCACTCCTGTGAGCAAATGCCGCGTTGATCTCATCGAGATTCAGGCCCCGCGTCTCGGGCATGAACACGAAGCACACAGCCGCAGTCAGAAGCGTGCATCCGCCAAATAGGAAGTAGGCGCCGTAGCTAGTGCGGGCGAGCAGCGAGGGCGTGACAAGCGCCACCAGGAAGTTGGACAGCCAGTTGCTGCCGTGCGCGATGCTGGTCGCGCTCGCCCGCGTCCGCTGCGGCTGGATCTCCGCCGCGTAGCACTTGATGCCCACCGCCCAGCTCACGCAGTAGATTACCGCAAACGCGTAGATGCACACTATGACCACCCAGCGGCCCGCGCCCGTTCCCGCGTGCACCGCGTCGCCCGCGTACAGGCTGCCCATCAGGAACATGGTGGCTGTCATGCCCAACCCGCCTAAGATCGTGTTGGCGCGCCGCCCCCACCGGTCCGCGCAGATGGTCGCAGGGATGCTGACGGCGAAGATGAGAATTGCCGAGACGCCGCTGGCGAAGAAGGCGGATTCGTTGGAGGAGAGGCCGGCTTGTTGGAATAGGAGTGGCGCGTACTGTATATGTTTTATGTTTAGCTGTACGTTTCGTAGAATCTGAAATATGAGGTTTTAGCGAACGGGGATGAGCTTACGTAGAGAACACCGTCGATGCCGCTCAATTGTTGCATTCCCATTAGGAAAACGGCTAAGATGAGGCGAGGACGAGCGTCTGAAGACAAGACATCGAGGATCTTGGCCTTCTTCGACTTTGGAACGGCGATAGTGGTAGAGGTGACGTGCCCGGCACTGGTGTTTCCACTAGCGTCAGGGATGGCAGTCTCGACGACGGATGTCTCATACTGGTCCATAATCTTCTCTCGATCAGCAGCAGGAACGTCCAGCTTCTCCCACGTTTTGGCGGCCTCCTCGGTCTTCCCGTGAAGCGTGAGCCACCGTGGGGAAGCTGGGAGCCATATGAGAGCAGCGGCGGAGAAAACACACGAGTAGGCAGCCAGCAGAATGAATGGCAGACGCCATGAAAGGGACGATCCTATGTTAGCAGTGCCGTAACACGTGAAGAAGCCGGCGACCAATCCAAGAGTGGTTATTAATTGTGGACCAGTAGTTAAAGCACCGCGGTATCTCGGAGGCGATATCTCGCAGATATAGCTAGTCGATGAGAGTTAATCTCACGCTTGATTGAAGTGAGAACATATTCCGAGATGCCGACTTACACTATCATCATACTGAGATACAGACCCTCACCAATCCCCTCAATGATGCGGCCGACGATGAACATGGCGATATGCATAGAAGCGCCCTCAAGAGCGGCGCCGACGCCGAAGATGAAAGAGCCGATAGCTATGCCACGGGGCCGGCCAAGCGCGTCCGCGACTCTGCCGGCGAAGAATGATGAAATTGCCGCGGGAATAAGAATAGACGAGACGATTAGGCCGTGGATCGTTGGAGACGGATTGCCAACATATCTGGTGAAGTCTTCCATGACCGTCACAGGGCCGATAATGCCAGTGTCTATGCCGAATAAGAAGCCGCCCAGTGAGCAAAGAATGCTAGCGAGCATGTAGCCTGGAGGCTTCTGAAGAAAGCTAGAGAGCTGCATCTTGCGGCTCGGTAATTTCCCCGTGGAGTACGAGGATATATTTACAATTAGAATTATGTTGAGGCTAAGATGTAATATTCTTCAATAAAGTCCATAAACCTACTAGGTACCTAATGATTTGGCCCTACGAAGATCGAACAGTAGGACGTATGAGTCTCGAGGGGTTTTCTAAAATATAATCACGGCCAGAACGCGGGGATGAGTTACAGGGGTGGGAGTCAGACCTTTCTCGTCCGTGTATTACATATAACATGAGTCTTTCTTGTAAACACTATTACCAGGCATCAAGTAGTATATATGAGCACCCATCGTGATGAGCAGTGAATCGTGTACCCCCGGCGTTAACCGGAGGAAGATCGGCGCTTATGACTAAAGGGCGCACGATAAAACCAGAGTACCTACCCTTATCGCGCCTAGGCACGGGCCACATACGGTAGTGGTTAGTACAATCACTCCTTTCTAGCGTCAATCCAGAGGGCTTGTCGTTACGGTGGCTGGGTGGCTAAGGTCGAGATACATCTATAAGCAGTGCATGATCCAAGCATATACTAAGGCTAGCCAGAAGGCCTTCTCATTACACAATCTACTATTTGGTTGGCGAGAGTCTGGGTTGTCGCTTTTGAATCTAACTGAGGTTATGGGCGGAAAGAAAGCAAGACCACGGCCGCAGTAAGCATAACTAGTCCCCAGCACACTCCATCACCCACCAAAAGATACTCTCATAGCTCCCAAACAACACCTCTGATAGATTTTCGTTTCCAAATTTACGCTTTAACCCTCCCTGGTCTGGTTCTTCAAACTCTGCTTGCTAGGCCGGGCCACAATGTTCCATATGTTCTTGCTTCGGGTCTGAGCTGTCTCGTCGCTAGCTCGGTAGCCGCCTTCATAGCCGTTATTGCTTCTAGGCGGTGACGCAACGCTGCTCTGGGATCCGGGTCTTTTGGATAGAAGACTCATAACGAGGGAGCCAAAAGACTTTGGGACGGCAGCGTCGAAGAAGGCAGGAGAGGCGGTGATGCAGGCGCAGATGAGACCAATGTTGATTTCGAGGACACTGTAGGTAGACGAGTCAATCACCGCCGATCATATAAGGTATACTAATTGGGGAGTAGGCAGTAGAGAAGGCTGGATGAAGGGGTGAGCGACGTACGTCCAGTATAGCACCTTAGCCGCCACGTAAGTTTGGTCGGGATCATCTGCATACTGACGCGTCACCACAAAGCGCATGATACTAGCAACACAGGTACTTCGCAATATTAGTTTCACGCGTTACTCAATTGCTTATTGGTGACGACCATTCAGAACTTACAATAAACCAAGCCCAAATATTGAAGCAATTCTCAAGCGTCGAGCCAGGGGCATATTCATTCTGAGAATAGGTGGTAACGGGAGTAACAAGATATAGAAGTCGGAAATCACATTGAAGATGCCAGTAGCCCATGGGAACGCAGCATAGCTGAAGCAGGTGCCCTTGATGGTCGGGTTCCACGCTGCCTCAATTGGCTTGCAGCGGAAGAGGTCGATAAAGAAGGTGATGATGTAGAAGAGGCTACAGACGGTTACCCCGACCCAGATGCCCCATTTCGTAACGCGGTCGACCTTGAAGATGCGCAGGTATCCAAGGAGAATGCAGAGCTTAATAGACAAGATGAGGGGGAAGTAAGACTTTTGCGAGACGGAAAGCCACTGTGGATGACGAGTTAACGAAGGAGTACCTTTGGAGCTGGCTATAACCGAATACCTTGAGAGTGTTGAGAATCTCCGATGCTCGAATGTCATATACGTGCATTCCAAAACCCCATACGGTAGCTGTCACGGGTTAATTAGAAGTCACGTTAGGCCACGGTAATCCATCTCACCGTATGCCAGAATAATGGAGAATTCAAGTGAAAGGGCCTATATGGCAATTAGCCAACGGCTCCATATACTATATCATACTGCACGTAATTGGCGACATCCCTACCCATGATAGAAGCGCAAACCCTAGAGTCAGTCAGAAGGGGAACTTCAATTCCGCGAATATGACTACCTAAGACAAGACTTACAGTCATCTATTCCGATATTCTTCTTGATAACAGCGCGTGTAAATAGGCGAACGAGGACTGCTATCGTAGTGATTGTAAGAACTATAGAGTGGAGGATAATATTCTGGTGCTTGTAGTTGTCCGGGCTGTTGAAGTCGGATGTGGTACCTGGCGGCGGCGCAGCTGCTGGAACCTGAGTAGGGTCTGCAACCGCTCCGGAAGCTGCTCCAGTGGACATGATGGGCGACGCGGAAGAGCGAGGCTATCGAAGAAGAAGAGTAATAGACTTGTGTGTAGTCGAGAAAGTCAAGGTCCAACGGGCACCATCAGGAGCGAAGTGAGCGGCGTACGGGCGGGAGTAATAGGTCGAGACTGTAGCGCCGATCTGGCTAGAAGCCTGCACGAAGGAATTGGTCGTTTGCCAACTGCATATTGGTATGCATATGAATCGAGTACCTTGCTAAGTATCGGGTTGTACCCAGTACCGGTACACGAGGTACATGTATAGTACAGTCATCTCCGAGGCGTTACACAGAAAGGTCACCGGGATCAATCCTTTCGACTTCTCGAGTAACACGAGGGTGCCTTAGGAGTGTAGAGACAGTCTTAGTTGAAGTAGCCTAATTTTGCTGTACGAGATGGGTAGCATTTCTGTTTCAACAGGCTGAAGTCTATCCCTAAGTTCGTCTTGTAAGATACTCATGCCACACCTGACCTAGGTCAGTAGGCATGATGGGAGCGAACATGTTTCCCAACCAACCCTTGTTTCGATGTGATCTGAGACCAATTTCGTCAAAGAGCCTATCTACATATGGGACGCTATCGAAAGCAGCAAAGTGTCCAAGCTCGCCGTTCGACAGGTAGCGTCGTTTGTTCCAGGCGATCATATGCGCGATGTCGTCTTCCCTCTCTTCTACGGAGGGAAGCTTAAACGCCTTGTCCCAGTAAGCCACCGCCCAGATCGCCTGTGCCTCGGCAGCGAACAATTTGGCCCCGGCGACTATCTGATTCATGAAGAGAATAGAGTCGTCGTGTATGGGGGCCATTGTGTGATAGAGGCGGTAAGGTGTCCGTGTTTCGTACTTATGGTAGTGCTTCGGTGGATTTCTGAGCATGACGAACCGCCTGAGTATCTGCTCATCAGCCTTACCGACGAGCTTTTCCCACTTCGCAGTCTCCTCTTGCGGTTCAATATCTTTGGGATATGGAAGTCCGAGCTCCATGAGTGTACGGTCGTCAAACATGCCAAGCCCGCGTTTCCAGCCAGTTCCGCACAAGACAGCGTCACAAGGGAAATGCGTGCCATTCTCGTCGTTAAGATACAGTTCGTTTCCGCTCAGAAGCTTTACGTCGGCGCGATGGACGTAGACCTTCTCCGCAACAAGGGGCCAGAAATCCGCGAAGTGGCAGCCTCCAGCGGTCCCATTCTGCCAGATTATACTTGGACATATTAGTATCCGCCATGGGTGGAAGTAGATAGCAACTACCGTGTGATAAACTCACTCATTATCGTATTCCAGCTTTTCGAATCCTTTATCGCTCTTCCTCTCTCGATAACCGGCATACTTGCGGATTTTGTTATCCATAAGTGAAAAGATCTTACTCACGAGCTTCGCGCCCAGGTTGGTGCTATGGAGAAACCATGTCCACCATGACCGGTAGGGAATCAGGTAACATGGCTGAAGCGATGCCATAATCCTTGCTTGCGACGCTTCAACTCCGTTTTTATATGGCGTGGGTAAATCAATAGGGGCGAAGGCTGCAGCTCCGAGCGATCCATTCCCGGTTTTTCGAATTATCCACGATACGGTCTTACCCGCCTTGACTGCCTCATACACCATATCGGCGGATGACTTACCTGCACCAATCACGGCAACGTGCTGGATGGACTTGTCTCGGAGGGCGTTGGATTGGCCAAAATCTATCGAGTGGATGATCTTCCCACGAAAATCCTTCTTGCCGGGGAAGTCGGGCACGTTGGGGACCGAACATTGACCATTTGCCATCATGAGCCTTGAGGACGACATAGATCGCTGAGATTTGCTGATCGTGTCGACGCACAGGAGCTGCCATCGGCCATTGATCTTCTTGATGGACTCAACGTGGGTGTTGAACTGTATTCTGTCTCGTAACGTCTGCCCAGCGTGACTCATGTTGTTGACATAATCTTCAAGATATTTTGTTGTATACTTGGCAAGGAACAAGTCATGCATGCAATCTTCGGCCGGCGGCCGGTCCATGGGCATATCGGAGAACTCGGCAATGCCATGTGTCCACTGCGTCCAAAAGTTGGGATAGATTCGTCCTGTGGAGACATGAAGTTAGAGAATAGCACGGGCCGAGGTTTCACGTCTCGTACGCTCGCTCCATACTCCTCCCACGCAATAGTCATGCTCCAAAATGGCTAGCCGTGTTTCTGGATGCGCTTGAAGCAGACGCTGCGCTGCAACGATTCCAGTGAGGCCCAGAGAGTTGTTAGTCGTCTATCATAGGGATTGGATCTGGAAACAAACCTGCGCCTACGACGATGACGTCGAAGCTGATAGCATCCTCTATAGGCTGCATAGTGGCGTACGTATAGTCATGGGAAGAGAAGTCAATGAAGTTGTTAGGAGTAGGCGACTTGGGATAAATTCGTAGATAAGCTGTTATCGACTTGTGACCTACTAAGTACATGTAGGCAAGCAAGGCAGTTTCTACCAATCAACAATAAGATGCAAGGTTATCCCTTTCTTGGCCTTTCTTTCTTCAAGTGTTGTTACACACGGGTGCCGATACAACCAGCCATTTCTATTATTTCTAATGTCACGCCCACAACCCAAACGTACACCCCTATCCAACCGGGTTACTAGCGAAAGACGACGCGCACGCCCTTGGAGTCTAGTCGTGCGAGAGGCACGATGTAATCATGCACGGCAACTACATCCGTTTCGTCCGTTTCGAATAAGTCGAATTTGGGGGCGCCGGGGCGGAACAACGCGGCCAACATAATGTTTATCTCCGCGGTCGCCAGGTTCATGCCAATGCAGTTGCGCGAGCCTCGCGCAAATGGCACTAGGTTGCGAGTCATCTGTGGCGAAACATTGGCCAACCAGCGCTCGGGAACGAAACTGTATGGGTCCGGGAAGACGTCTGGATCTGTGTGCTGAAAGTAGGCCGTCATGCCGACGGGGACCTTATGCAGGATCAGCCAATAGCTGCCAACGACCCGGTGTGGCGGATCGTCACACTTACCCCTGCTGGAATCCTCCAGACTTTCCCATCCCGAGCGCTCTTATAGTACAGAGCCTCGTCGGGAGACACGCGCGGAAGTCGGTGCATGGTACCATAACTGTGTCTGCACATCATCAGCGTTACCCATCCCTCTTTGTTTGGGTCCTTGTGTGACGGCTATCCAGACTTACCGAAGACCTTCCTTTATTAAAGCTTGCAGATAGGGTAGCTTCTCCAACTGTGACCATGTTGGCCGGAGCATCGTGTCCTTAAGCTCATCTTCCAATCGTTCGCGCATATGCGGGTTCGACAAGAGATAAAAGATGATGAAGTGCAGCGTGCGCGCGGTGGAAACCGAGCCGGCCCCTAAGAGGATTTGTGCCTCCTTCGTCAATCTTTCGACTGTTAGGTCTTCATCCGGGAGACCGCTCTCGTGTACCATGTAGCGAAACAAGGTTGGCTGCCCTCCCACGGTTGGTTGGGTTATTTGCCGCTGTTCTTTCTCTTTGATTAGCTTCTCGATGTGTTTCCCCGCCCTCTGTGAGGTACATTAGCGAATGAGCTATTCTACATGTTATTAGATAAGTAGACCAACAGCCTTCCACACGTTAAAACATTCCGCTTTGGGGTCCAACCAAAGAAGGACCCAGCTAGGGATGCATCGGACGAGGCTGTCGGACTTCGATAAGTCTGACTGATCTGCAGAGGAGCTGAAGGATCACCTACTAAATGATCCAAGGAAACTGGGTGAACAGTGGTATGCACTTTATCATTGAGTGCTGCAGGTCATACCTATTCCTATCAGCAGACAAGTCGACGGAAATATGCAAGGTCTTTCAAACCCACCACGCCGGCGAGAAGTCTTCGTCATCAATTAGCTCCGCCGGATTCTCTACACAGACATGGCCAATGACGTCGCCGGAAAAGGCTAGCATCGCATGGTCAAGTCGAACAATTCGCCCCGTCCCCCCAAAGGATTGGAAGCGTTTGATGAGCTTATCTACAGCCTCATGGATGAGGGGTTCTAACTTGGTAACTCCAAGGCGGGAAAAATATGGCTCAACTGGCTTGCGGCGCCTGCGATGTAATTCATGGGTATGGGATAGGAAAAAGGTGCCTGCAACGCATTCAGTGCCGGATTTCCAGCCCAAGCAGTTAACATACCCTCAAATCCAATTCCTGACGCAAACTGAGAATATCCTTGAGTTCGTCGCGTGTTCCCGGATACATAGACTTTATCGTAGAAATTCGAGTCTGCAATGGATAACTCCTTTGGGTTGATACGTACAATTGGTCCTGTTTGGTTAGAATCTGTCCTGCATGGCAGTCCGTACGTTGTAGGTGCTTACCGTAAACTCGGTGCATTCGCTCAATCTCGAAGCAATACTTTGCTTGCTTGAAATAATCGAAGTAAAATTCGTATAAACTTGTTATTGCAGCCAACTTTGGTCCCGGGAAGCCAGCCAATGGAGAAAACCATAGTCGATATATAACCTTGAGAGTATATTGGACAACAAACGCCCCGAAGAGGCCAAGAAAAACGTGGAGAGACATGATCGAGAAGTGATGGTAGAGTTTACAAACGAGAATGGAATAGGAACAGCGACGTACCGTCGGATAATACATGTATATATACCACTAGACGAAAATTGATATAAATATAGATACATGTATTACTATATGATTTCTATAAAATGCTACGTATAATACGTTAACGTTCCCCAAAGCTCCCACAGAAAAACTTCTTACCCCCTAAACTACTCGCTTCAATCATGGAATACCAATATTCTAATCTTTTGGATGTGTCCCAGTACGAGACCGACGGCCTTTGTGACGGCCTCTCGGTACGCAAGCATATTGACGAAGACCTGGAAGAAATCGGAACGTTCAAAGCACAAGAAGATTGGAGAGATTTAGTTGCCCCTATATCGAATTATAAGGGAGGACTTGGTCCCAAACATAGCTTTATGGCAGTTTCACTACCGGAATGTCTCCCTGATCGATTCGAGATCGTATCGTATGCGAACGAGTTTGCTTTCCTCCATGATGGTACGTTGAGTAATCTAGAAACGAGCGAATGCGCCATTCTTACAAGGCTACAGACGCCACAGATATCTTAAGTCAACAAGAAGTAGGTAGACGTGTGTAAGACGGGCACTTCTAGGGCTGACAATACGAAAGGCGGACATCAAGAACGACCAAGTATTGGATGCTTTCCGTGAAGGGGCGCAAAACGGAAAGATCGATTCGCTGAAATCCGGGAAGCGCCAGCTGCAGGCAAAAATCCTGAACGCCATGATATCCATTGATCGACCACGGGCTTTGGCTGCCATGCGCTCCTGGGCAACGTTTCTGGAGCAAGGAGCAGGACGCCAACACCACCATCGATTTCAAACACTGGAGGAATATTTGCCGTATCGCTCTAAAGATGTCGGTCATATGTAGGATTTCTGATCACAAGGTTTCACCGGCCATTCTGACTTCATCATGCAGGTTCTGGCACGCTCTCGTCACATTTGGTTGCGCCATTACCATCCCAGAAGAAGAGATGGGTATATGCGCGGAACTTGTGCAGCCTGCTGTGATCGCAGCAAGCTTAACCAACGACCTCTTCTCTTACGAGAAAGAGTACGAAGCAGCCCAAGCTTCTGGGCTTCCTGACATTGTTAACGCTCTATGGGTTCTTATGGGTGAACACAATATCTCACTAGAAGAGGCCAAAGCCAGGTGCCGGGTGCGCATCAAAGAGGAAGTGGCGAAGTATGTGCGCATAGTAAAGGAGACAGTGTCTAGGAGCGATCTTTCTAGTGACGCGAAGAGGTACATCGAACTGATGCAGTACAGCGTAAGCGGAAACGTCGTATGGAGTCTGCAGTGTCCTAGGTACCATAAGGACATGCAGTATAATGAGCAACAGATATTACTGGAAAGGGATGGCGTTGAAAAACACATTTCAAAGTACCAGTTCGTTGATCAGAAGAAACGCACGAGGTTGGATTCGGAGCTTACGTCCATTTCAAGCAAGAAAGCTAAGACGGGTATATGTCCTGATCTGTCGGATGAGGGGATTGGGCAGAGTGTGTCCCCGGCGCCGACAGATAGCCGAAGCCAGAGTTTGGAGGAGGATCACGACTGGGAAATCCTCAACCTGGCGCGCGGTACCGCGTTACCTAGTTTAGGAGAAGAAGTAAGTACCCAGTACGATTAGGCCTTCAGCTTCGCCTACTAACCACATAGCTAAGCTTGTACTCGAGCCTTTTCTCTATGTCAGCTCACTGCCGTCGAAAGGTGTTCGAGATATGGTAATCGATGGCATCAATCTCTGGCTAGGCGTCTCGCCAGAGTCCGTCGCCATTATTCGAGCTGTGATCAAGACAATCCATAACAGTTCCATCATGTAAGTGCATAACCGGGCTATAGGTATCCCGGCACATGATCCATAGCCGCAGAAGTGCGCTGCTCAAAGTTGACGTTGTATCGTATAGGCTAGATGACTTGCAAGACGGGTCGCAACTCCGACGTGGAAATCCCTCAGCTCATGTCGTCTTCGGCGAGGCGCAGACCATCAATTCTGCGACATTTCAGTATGTGCAAGCCATCGCAGAGCTTCGAAAGCTGACGAGTCCGCTCTGCCTCGACATTTTCATCGAAGAAATGCGCAGATTATTCGTGGGACAGGCGTTTGACTTGCACTGGACCAATGAGGTGCAGTGCCCTTCAGTTGTACAATACCTGCAGATGGTTGACGGAAGTAAGTTCGGGGTTCCTGCTAACCTGCTTACCTCCTGTTCCACTAGGTAAGCTGACGGATGTGTTAGAAACGGGAGGGCTCTTCCGTCTATTGGCGCGATTGATGGAAGCCGAATCTCCACACGGCAATCAGGCGGCTATCCATCGACTCTGCCGGCTGCTCGGACGTTACTTTCAGATCCGCGACGACTATCAGAACCTTGTATCGGAAGAGGTACGTTATCGTTCAAGTTGTCTAGAGCCCCAAGGCGACAAGCATCGCATGACTGATGGCAAGCAGTATACGGCGCAGAAAGGATTCTGCGAAGATCTTGACGAAGGCAAATTCTCTCTCCCTCTTATTCATGCCTTGGCGCATTCAGACGAGGCTCCGCACCTTAGAGACCTTCTGCACCAACGCCGCCGAAACGGAAAATGCACAATGGAGCAAAAACACCTCATTCTGACACGCATGCGTGAGGCTGGTAGCCTAAGATATGTGTTACATGTACTACAAGCGCTGCACACTGAATTGGATGCTGAAGTGGGACGGCTCGAGCGTGTCTTCGGCCAGGTAAACCACGAGATTCGCCTGATGTTGGCGATACTCCAAGTGTAAAGCTATAAAGCCACCCCCCAAAATAACATACCTTACCTTAGGTACCTACCGTACTATATTTCACGAAGGATATTTCCAACTTGGGGAAGGATCGGCGAAAGATCGACGTAGGCAATCTTGCATATGAGGTATGTTTCGTATTTGTTAATTTGATACTGTCATTTGTTGGAACAATTCAGCGCATCTGCAGCAATTCCATCTAATCGTACTTGTACTTTACAGTACACTCTGCAGTTCAATGAAATGTTGTTGGCAGGTATGTACATATTATGTAAGCACTTCCTGAGGAATCACAGGGAGAAACAGATGAGCCCTTGCTTGTAGGTCGGCCGAAGTCCTCTTGCAGCCAGATTAAGTCCGAGCAATACGACCACTGTTCTCTCGGTCGCCTTTGCATAGTTTATAGCAAATACAGCTTAGCGGCGGTGGTTTGCACGGTTTTCGCATACGCATGCTTTTCTCTTACACTTTGCGAAAGGAAACATCGCCTTTCTGGCTCCCCTTACCATGCCTAAGGAGGAAGCAGTCGAAGACGGCAACGCCGACCTATCCCAGACCATTGAGGAGCACGAGTACCCGAGCGGCCTACGTCTAACGGCTATCGTCGCTGCTCTTGTTCTTAGCATCTTCCTCGCGTCCTTAGATACTGTGCGTTAAGATATGTTGGCCTGCTAAAATTATAGTTCTCTGATTCCTGCTAGACAATCATCACTACCGCTATCCCTTCCATTAC
The DNA here is from genome assembly GCA_022432515.1 of Hypoxylon sp. NC0597. NCBI lineage: Eukaryota > Fungi > Ascomycota > Sordariomycetes > Xylariales > Hypoxylaceae > Hypoxylon > Hypoxylon sp. NC0597. Next base: position 252,635 of record JAJKLA010000030.1, read on the forward strand.
CAATGAGTTCCACAGCCTCGAAGATGTTGGCTGGTATGGCTCGGCGATATCCTTTCCTTTGGCAGCTACACAGTCCATGTGGGGGAAAGCGTACAAGTATTTTCCAGTGAAGCTTGTCTTTCTTTTGGGTATCCTCATCTTTGAGGTAGGCAGTCTAATTTGCGGTAAGCGCCTGAACGTCAACTTACCTACCTTGTACAACACGTGGCCATCAAGCTAAGAATCGGAAGCGCTTGCGCCAAACAGCAGTACTTTCATTGCTGGGCGGGCTGTCACGGGCACGGGCTGCGCCGGTACCTTTGCGGGATGCTTCATCATAATTTCTCTATCTTCGAGACCGCGAATCAGACCGGCGATGACGAGTTCTCTCTCTGCCACTTTTGCCGTCGCCTCGGTGGTAGGGCCATTGATTGGGGGCGCATTCACGCAGAACGTGACTTGGCGTTGGTGGTAAGAGGATCTCATCGTGTCGTATCGTATCGTATCGCACGGACGTACGCATATTCTGACTTTGACCAGTTTCTATATCAATTTACCTTGCGGAGGTCTTGCAGCTATAGCCATGTTCTTTGCATTTCGAGCTCCAAAGGCTGCATCCCCAACGCCAGCGACTACGAAGGAAAAACTCCTACAGATGGATGTTCCTGGTGCTATTCTCATTTGTGCCACCGTTGTCTGCTTTACGCTTGCTTTGCGATGGGGTGGCGTAGAGAAGGCGTGGGGGAACTCTGACGTCGTGGGCACCTTGGTCGCCACACCGATATTCCTTATTTTATTTGGTATTGATCAATGGTTTCAAGGAGAGAGGGCACTCATCATGCCAAGTTTCTTGCGGAATCGTATCTTACTTGTCGGCGCTATTTTCGAGTTCTTGTAAATTATCGTGTCCCCCTGAAGCCAGGCCCGCTAACTGACTTGGCTTTAGCATTGCAGGCTGTTTCAACCTCGCTCTTTACTGGCTCCCTATTTACTTTCAGGCCGTGCGCCGTGTCTCAGCTATCTCTTCTGGTGTCCGGCTCATCCCGGTAATTCTGAGCTTGACCATCACCCAGATTGTTGTCGGTGGTGTCATTACCGTCACCGGCATCCATAACCCATTTCTAATCGTGGGACCTGCGATTGCGGCTGTTGGGTCGGGCTTATTCATGCTTCTTGACGAGCAATCTAGCGCAGGCCGATGGATTGGATTTCAAATCCTACTCGGCGTTGGAGTTGGCTTTTGTTTAACCATCCCGCTCATGCTGGCGCAAGTGGTGGTAAAGACCAAAAATGTGTCGACAGCCACGTCTATCATTATTTGTACGTCTTCCATCCGCTTGTCTAGGTTTCAACGCGCTGACACTACCTGCAGTTACGCAATCAATGAGTAGCGCTTTTATACTCCCCACAGCGCAGGCAGTCTTTCAGAATGAGCTTTTGAGGGCGCTCCGCCAATTTGTTCCCGATATCAATCTACTGGCAGTTTTGTCTGCGGGCGCAAATAGTGAAGCTATTTCGAGTTTTCCTATAGCTAGTCAGGGAGGTATCCTACAGAGTTACAGCAGCGCATTGCGGTCTACGTTCGTGATTGGTATTCCATTCGCTGGTATGGCGCTATTGGTTAGTTTCTTCATGCCCTGGTTCAAATACCATGATGCGTCAAAAAAACCAACCGCCGAACCGGCGTTAGACCAATCGGAGAAAGGCAATGCAACGGAGGGTGGTAAGGGTGAAGAAGAGAGCAAGAAGACTGACGAATGAAGGGCGGCCTATTCTAAAATATCATAGCTCTATGTGTATTTGAAGCTGCGGTCGGTACTCATGAGTGAAATTTGTGACACAGGTTACCCTACCTTTTCGTACATACCTAAGCCTAAGTGTTCCTCCCGTGGTAAGGGACACATACATGACATGACGCCTCTCGCTACCTTGTACTTGGACTTCTAGCCTTGGCAACATCCATGACCTACCTTAGGTAGGTACCTATGTACCTACTGTCAGATACCTATACCACTACGCGAAAAGGTCATTCTTATTTTTCCGGTACTTTCCATAGTACTACTTATATCTGACAGCACCCAATATTTGCCTCCTCCAACACTCGCCTTACCCTCGTCTGCCCCACACTTCGCTTATATAGGTTAGGTACCTACTCAAAGTCGATGAGTATGGCATCCAATTCTTTTCATCAGCGCCTCATTACCTCGCAGATTCACTCACGAAACCAAAGAGACCCAGAGCTGGAAAAGGTTTGATCTAATGATTCGTATTGTTTTATTTCTCAGTACAAAAGTCTAATAGATCTTAAAGCTCTTGAGCACTGGTCCATGGCCCGATCCCCCTTTCACAGACATACCACAATGCCGCGGAATCTCAGATTATGCCGACGATTTGCTCACTAAGACCCTCGGTCAGCCCCCGACAGGTATACAGGAGGAGACCTACAATATCCCAACGAGCGGCTCTTATATTTCCACTGCTCTATTGACGCGACCGGCACCCGGTTCCAATCCTGGGCCGCTCATTGTGCTGATCCATCCAGGAGGCTTCTTTCTCGGCAGCCCTGCCAAGCTTACCATGTATGCCCGGCCCCTTGCACAACTATTCAACGCCTCCGTCCTATGTCCCTCTTACCGTTTCGCACCAGAGCATGCATTCCCGGCAGGTGTTGAGGATGCGTGGGCGACGCTGCAGTGGGCTGCAAGTCACGCATCAGAACTCGGCGCCGATCCTGCCAGGGGGTTTCTTGTGGGTGGGATTTCCAGCGGTGCCAACTTCGCAGTCGCACTCACCCGGCGGGCTGTAGAGGCCGGCCTCCGACCACCTGTCACGGGCACATGGGCTCCGATCTTCATGGGCTTGAACGAGGAAGATGCAGTTCCGGACGATTACAAGCGGCTGTTGACGAGCCACGAGCAACATCGCGACGCCCTCGTCATCGATGCGGGTAAGGCGGCAACGATGTGGGAATACTACAAACCCATGATCAAATCGCCCTTGTTCAACCCTCTCGCTCCGCCTCTCGGCGACATCAGCGCGATGCCCAAGATGTTCCTACAAGTTGCGGGCCATGACCTGTTCCGCGACGACGGACTCATACTCGCGTATGCGCTTCAGGATCATGGCGTAGAGGTGAAGTTGGAGGTATATCCAGGGGTATGCCATTCATTCTGGGTATTCGCGCCAAGCATAAAGCTTTCGAAGAAGTTTGTAAGAGACATCGTCGAGGGCTTCGCTTGGCTATTGGGAGTAAGCACGGACGGTCTGAGTCCGGGCTGGGAGACAGCGATGATGATGCCGAGTATTAAAATAGACGACAGTCCAAAAGCGTAGGAATTCCTTGCAATTCAGGGGGCTTAAAATACTAATGGAACGACCCAACCGGGAGCTTTTGGTCTGAGGCTATCCGAGATAGAATTTTGCCCCCCTCACGGTGTGCCTGATTGATTAATCCGCGGGCCATATCAAAGCTAAAAATGTCTCCCTGTCTGGTGGTTAGATAGGTACCTCCTTATGATAAAGATTAGTTTGACGCACCCGGGAAAAGCTCAGATGTTTTGATTCCTAATGACAACTTGCGAGATTTGGATTTTTCGCCAAGCTCCCGCTGATGCCATTGAAATATATCTTCCCCTAGCTCCACAGCACTCCAAGGCTGGTCGGGTTCATCCTGGAGGGATGACGGCAAATCATGCGAGGGCAAATGTAATCTGGAGTCTGTGTCACACGCGTTTCTATCAATTAGCTGCTGGAGTATTTCGTGATGCCTGGGAAACCAAAGTTCCACGAGGTCGCGAATGGTAACCACCCAGTTCCGCTGCTCCGCGAAAACCGCAATAGGCGATGACTTTGGGCAAAACCACTCTTTGACCCCTGGCAAAGCCTCACTAAAGACATTTTTCCCGGCGATATTAAGTTGGGCTGCAATAAGATGTTCGTTTTCGCAATGAGACTCGGGATCCACACGTAGTTGGATTTGCGACTTAGCCCCGTAACGTAAACACAATTCAAATAATCGGAGCGGACGGATGAAGGTGTTAGGAGGTAAGTCTTCGTGGTTATACAGTATCCTGTCGAATGAATGATATATGAACCAGATGAGCATCAAGTCAAAAAGGGACAATCCTTTGAATGCCGAACTAATGTAGTTTGGAGATACTCCACGCCAGAAGCACAATTCGAGCATCGAGCATAATCGTTCGTAGTCAATTATCTTATCACGTACATCGGCAGGATTGATTTGGCCCATCAGAAGCACCGCGAAATCGCTGGCATCGTTACCATCGGAGTCCTTTACAGATTTGCCAGCGACAGTGGATATCATATATGTGGGATCCTTGTCTCGGAGGAACTCGTGAATCAAGCAGTTCATAGCGAAGGTCTGAACATGCATGCGCGGAGGAGCATAGCAACGAAGACGGCGATTACGGGCAACGTAACCGATTTCCCATTGAATGTTGTAGTTGCTTTTCGACTCCAAGCCCAGCCTACTTGCAGCTACGATATCGAGCTCATCCAGGAACTTGAGGAAGCGGTCTTGGCGCTTTTTTGAACGAGATGTGAAGATTTGCGCCTTGTTCACTGAGAATTCCAAAACGCGAATCAATTCTTCGTTGAACGGGGTGTCGTCGACTGAGTTATCATAACCTCGAAAGTACCACGCTTGGTCAGCGAACTTGACGCTCGCAAGGAAGGTCTGGCATATACGATCGAAGATGTCGACGTGTCCCACCACCTGATCGATAAGCTGCTTGATATGAGTCTGATCTAGGAACTCCTGGGCGGTACTGTGCATGAATCCGACTTCGCCATCATCGAATGAAGGCCAGAATTCAGGAGGGCGGTCGTAAGGGTCTCGTATCAATGGTGGGTATACCTCGAGGAGGCCTTTGCAGCGTCCATATATCTGCCTTCGAGTAATCTTCAATATTTTAGTTATGTTCTCTTCTGAATTCTCCGTGATACTCGTTTTCATCGCGTAGTCTGGATCGTCTATCACTTTATTGAGGAACCAGAATCGAAGTAATGGTAATTTGCGATCGAGTCCCATGTGATGTGTCATTTTCAGGGTCTCAAAAACCTTCTGGCGGTCGGCAATGTGAATCGAGTCAAACAAATATTGGTATAATTCTTTGAGCTCGTTTGGAAACGCGTCAACTTTTGACCTTAGGTCTGAGACGCTATCGCCGTTTATCGCGCCGTCCTCCACGGCGTTCAGAACGAGACGCACCCATTGAAAGACACCCTCGGCTTTGTATGTGATCTTCTCAGCGAGGCGCACCATGTCCTGATCATTCTCAACTACGAGATAAGGCCGAACTGTTTTAAGCCGGTCATCAACAAGTGTAGTAACATCTCCATGAGTACATTGGTGGATTCGCAGCCTGGGGCACTCTGCGAATCCTTCCATGAACTCGTTCCATTCTCTGCTCGCAACGCATATCTTGAGGTGTTCGGAACTTGTGGTCCAGTTGAAAAACTTGTTTACAAGTTCGGTATGCCGGCCGCTGTATTCGTCGAGGCCGTCAATGAAGAAGACCATCTTGTGTTTCTCAAAAGTCGATGGGTTCGTTAAGAGGGTTTCAAATGCCTGTTTGATGTCGGTAAGACTGAGTCGTATTCCAGTTTTCGTATATAATTCCGCATCCCTCCAAACCAAAGGAAACGCAATAGGGATCAAATCAGGGGCTGCAGAGAGCACTTGGTGAAGGAGGGTGAGAATGAGACCCGCTAAGCTCTTCTGTGCATCAGTCCCGAGCCTCCAGAAAAAACATTTCGCAAAGACAAGTGTTTTCCCATCAGACCACTTTTTAAGATAGCGTCTCGTTGAATCGTTTTTACATAGAAACTTCATCAATGTTGACTTCCCTGAGCCAGGCTTTCCTGAGATATGAAAAATGCCTCGGCCAGATTCGAGCCAGTGTATGAAATCTTTTCGAGCTTGTTCTCTGAAATTAAACAATTTTGGGACGGAAGGGTCCTGGGTCGTGTTAGTAACTGGACTGTCTGCCAAGATCCATTCGAATGTCGCTGCGTGGGCGGATTCAACATAATAGAATCGATCTTCCATTCCCTGATATCCCAGAGCAGCGAGCAATGATTCTTGCTTAGATTTCAACAATGCCTCATCTGATACCTGTAGGATATTCCGAACTCCATCTAGGAATTGAGAGGTAACACTGCTCGAGAGGTCTGGTAGAGATGTCTGGAGTGATTCCAGATTGCGTTTTAGGGTTACCAAGTTGTCATTGTTCAACTTCGCCGAATTGCTCAAATCCTGAAGTTTGTTAAGGATGTCCGATCTAAGGTAACTGGTCAGCATTTACAAGAAATATGAATATACAACCAACTTCATATAGTTTTACCTGGACATGCTAGTTAGCTGAAGAGCGAGCTGTTTCCTACAGGTGTCTAATCCCTTTTCTAGCCTGTCCCTTTCGCCCTGGTTTCGATAATTCTTCCACCCCGCCTTAATTGCCTTGAGTTTGCTGTCTGGGTTCTTGTTTCTAAGACGATCAAGAAGCGCAAGCATGTCATTTGACCACCGCTCGCATTCTGCTGTCAGCCTTAATAAGGCTTCATCTTCTTCCGTCCTCTGTAATGCTGGAACTCCCTTGTTCAAGCTTAGACCCAATCGTTTCATCTCTTGGGTAATAGATTCAATATCCTTATTTGATTGACTTGCTTCGTGACCAGCTCCATACATCTCCTTCGACGCCGATAACACCTTGTATCCCGCGTCGATGAATTGGAGGATATTACTTGCCAGTCCAATCGCTGCGAGCGCCTCCATTTTGCGATGAAAAAAAAAAAATTAAGCTGCAAAATAGAGCTTTCTTTGGACAAGGCGTATATTGGTAACAATCTAAAACGTAGTGCAATCATGCGTGGAAGAGAGAATACATAATTGTAAGTTATATGTTGTCGGGCTCGAAAGATGACAGTGGAACAGAGAACAGGGCTTGGACAACTGAAAGTCGGGTACAGACTGCGAGATGGTAGCAATGCTGTGCTGATTGACCTGCTGTGCGACGCGGGAAATCACAACTACTGGCTACAACTTCAGGGCTCCAGGGGGTCAGGCCATTTCTTCATGCAGGCTGGAGGCGTTCCGCTGCGCTGCACAGGTACCTAACTTTTCTCACAGCCCTTCTTAAAATCCGTCGGAGATAACCGGTGTGCCGGTAGGCACTCATAATTTTGAAACTTCGAGCTCTCAATGAATTTTCATTGACTCCTCCGCTAGTTGTCTATCTCTAACAATCTCCTTCCGTGGAACCTGCTAACCTAGTGATTGACGTCTGCAATTGAGATAGCCAGACCAGCGGTAAGTTACCTAGACGAAACCCTTGTAGCCAGGAAGCCCGGTATTAGCTGATGCAGAATCCAGCACCTCCAATCATAGCCTCTAGAAATATTCAGTGCATAAGAAATCACCACGAGGATCCATGACATCCGCAATCGTGGCATTCTCCATGAGACCAGCTGACCATAAGGTATGGTTCAGTGTCGTGGTATTTCCGCCGTCGTTGAAGTAGTCTGTGAACGCTCTGTCAATTGTCCTGTTGAGACCGGGGAACGGAAACGGATTCGACCCGTTTGTCGGTGGGAATCCAGGGGGGAACAGGAAGCTAGAGTTATCGCCGCCGAATGGATCTCCAGGGAAGGGCCCGGGACCGAAGCCTGGTCCACCCGGTCCACTAAAACCCGGCCCCCCTTGCGTGTTGTTACCTCCTATAGCCGTCAAACGAGTCGACAAATTTCCGGATTGCCAGTCCCACCATACCTTGTCCAGATAACCGTGATGGAGGAAGAAAATGGGGTCACCGGGTGATGTGAAGGGATTTACCATCTGTTACCTTCGGTAAGCATACGTTCTGCAGGGTTTATTCAACGATAAGAAGGATATATACCGTTCCTGATACCCCGCCGTGTCCAGCACCATGGGGACGGCCTTCCAGACAGTTCCACATATCTATGAATTTATCCTTCGCCACACACGTATCGACATTTACTTTAGCTGCTTGAGAGAAAGCACGGTCGTTGAGATGACGCGAGAGGCAGTATTCGTTTGTTGTTAGGTCCACTTGGAGCCGTAGAGTGAGGTTGGCAAACGGTCCGTTGGTGACACAGCCGTCTGTTCCTGTACCGTCACCTCCAAATCCTATAGCTTTATCAAATATGGATGATTCGCTGATCTTCCCAACGTCGGCGGGCTCATCCCAGTACCTGGAAGCGTTAGCTAGGCACTTATCTCTTTATACACGAGATATGCAGTTTCCTTACGGGAGTGGTCCGGTGTAATTACACTCGGCTTTAAGGAGGTGTTCGTGTACTTTCATATAGTATCGGTGGAAAGGCAAGAATGCACCCTGAATTAAACCAGTCAAAAGATATCAGCGCACGAGTAGGCCTAACTCGAACTTACGACGCCGTGAACGTAATTGGTTTGGGCAATATGGACGTATTGCAGCTCATCCCACCTATTCTTCGCCCCAGGCAAGCCAGTTTTCGGGGGCGAGGATATTAAACATAGGTCTGCGTTGAGATATTTTAACTTCTCCGTAGAAGTAAGATTCGTCCTAGCATCTAATCTTAGCATGTCGACATTTATCATATGAGGATACGAACCATGGCATGCGCTTAGATCTTGTGGTGCACTCGTCGTGTCTCCTTTCGTATGGTTGCTTAGCCGATAGGAGACCCAATATCATGGGCAGTGCGCCGAGAACGAACAAAATGGAAGCGAACATTTTGGTAGTATTCAAGGAGCTTGGACTCTGAGGGCATTCAAAGACAGAGTTGGCACCGCTGATGCCCTTATAACATCGTCTTCAGTTGGTATATGCTAGGTACCTACTCTGATATCGGTCGCCTACGATTCTTAGCATCTAGGTCACGTTACATTCAAATTATCCGCTGCAGAAGTCCACGTAACCCCAATAAAAGGAAGTTGGGCTATAGAGATGGTTCTAGTTGCTCACATATTTGGAGTACGTAAGTCCGCCAAGGTCTCAACTGTATATTACGACGACGGCCATGAATTAAATCCATCTATAGAGCAGCGGCCCAATCAGCCTGCGCCGGAAGATGTTGCGGCTAAGTCCCCAGGTTTCGCTAAGATGGGACCGCGACCCCAGGCCTCGTCAAACGAGGATTGGCTGAAATAGTGCGGGTTCAGATGCCGTAAGGGTTGCAATGATTTGATTTCCTGATTAGTTTTGGGATTCTTCTTATTGATGGATAGAATCTGACCTGCTTAAGTTCTCTCCTTACCCCTGGAAACCTCATATTGCTCTTAACATCACACATCTTTGAATTGTGTTAATCTGTCATATAGGGAGATCGAATTCAGAGATATTTGAAGTCCGTTTCTCCGATGTAGAGTTCACATCCTCTTTTGCCTAGGTACCGACACTCTATTAGATGAGCAAAGAGATGGGTGTCCTAGATGCACGAATCTATAACTGATCTTTAGGCCCTCGGTATGGTCATTAGGTATCCATCACAAGCAGACCTCATTCCTTCTTAACATCCGTTTCATTCGATACAGTCACAAAGCGCAATACCCTTCTTGGGGCTTCGAGTTTCGAATGGTGCCTATATCAACGCCTGCTTCGTTTGCTCTGATAACTCTTAAACGATCACTAGAACAAACCCTACGATTAAATACTAGATTCATCCATAAGCCATTCGGGTGCACCCGCCTTCAAGTCCTGTGTATCGTTAACATCGTAAATATCCCTATCGAGCTTGCTGCCGTGTCTTAGATTATGTTCTTTCTACCTATAACTCCAGCCTCCTAAGATCTATGACTTAAACTAACTAAGAAAACAATATGGATAATACCTAGGTACCTGAGATGCAAGGGACATTTGGATGAACCACCGAACATGCCGGCTATGATGTTTCCTTGATACCAAAATATCACAACACCGTTACGGCATTGCCTCAGGAAGCCCGCGAGATTCGTTCTAACATAAGGAGATGATGGGGCCACTAGCCCCTGAAATCTTGATTTATAAGATATTCAACACGAGCGGCGCGTCTATAAAGGATTTCGTGGTGTGAGCTTACCAATATCAGGGATTGACTTGATAATGTGGCGTCGTGGGCATTGCCGTATTGGGCTTCGTGTTGCTTATTGTACACTAAACTTCTTGTCTAAGCTAGGAGAACTGACTGTGATAATTTCTGGTGCCATATACATGGGTCCGCATATCTAATAATATAATGAATGGGCTCTAATACCTGTTAACCTTTTTCGTCTGCTCTACCAACTTGTAGAATAGCATGTCTACCTGGTACGCTTATAGGTAAAGGGAGAGATTATTGTCCTATCAGCACCCTGCTCAACACGTTTTCGTTGGCTTGGCGTAAGGTGGCTGTGAGAATAAAATTAGTTATCTAACCCCTTAATAACTCGAGTCAAGCAGTCGAATAATTTATATGTAAAGGGTGTATAAAGAATTATACCTGCGAAATCACTTTTCTTACACATAATTTCCTCTATTTCTCACGTATCGGGGTTCAACCTTTCTTAGGGAGGCTGCCGATATGACATGTAGGTATGTTGGATTCCGTCGGACTAAGCCTGCGGGCTATGTTCGGGGTCGTTTTTAGCTCCCGCATTGCCTCTTTGCAGTAAATGCTGACCACATAGGCAGCTATAAAAGGGACCAGTTATGATCTGTCATCGACGCTAAGTCAGCAACTAGCTACTATAAGGCTAGTTAACCGAGCGAGCTGAGAGTGGAAGATAGTCCAAGATCCGAAAGCGAGATCGACATTGGCGGTCTGATGAATCCCGGCCAGACGATTGGCCCGAACGCCCGCTGTCGTGTTGAGGTCGTCCCCGCCAAGCCACAAGATTCGCCGGCTCGCTTAACCCGTCGTATGTTAAGAAAAAAAGATTCGTACAGGGGTCATTTCAAGAGATATACATATAAAATCAAATTTCGTGAAGTTGTCCAGCAGCTTCAACTATCAACTGAAAGGATACGATGCACGTTCGAAACCTACTAGGGTTACATTGTTAAAAAGAAATATTCCCCGCCCCCCTTTTCCATCGACAATGGTGGCAACGTCGACAAAGAACCCAACAAACGTCCTAGCGGAAGCTGCTAGGAAAATATACCGCACCGTAGGCTTTACGAAATGGTATAACTTTTGGCTTTGGCTCATATTTGGTGGCGGCGGTCTTCTCTACTTCTCTGTGGCGCGGCTGAAGTACATCGACTTCTATGGCGTTTTCTGTGGCGGCTCGAGCGGACAGGGTGAGCGCGATCTCGCCAGCCCCGGAGAATGCTTTTACCACTTGATACCGGGGCGGTACCAGCTCGGAATTATAATACACTTGGTCTGTATCTTGCCAGCAAGTATACTCGCCTGTGTGCAGTTCATCCCGATAGCTCGACGCAAGGCAATGCGGCTGCATAGGGTGAATGGCTGGATCTCGACTGTGCTGGCCATCATCGGCAGTATTGGTTCTGTGGTGATTTCGCCGCATTCGATGGGTGGTGGCGTTGATACCATATCCATGGTGGGCACAGAAGGCATTCTCTTCACCACAGCATTAGTTATCGGCGTAGTCCATGCCAAGCGCCACAACATCGCGAAGCACCGTGCTTGGATGCTGCGCGCCTGGGTCATCGTATGTACCCCTTAACATCTTCACAGTCATTATGTACTAGTAAATAATGTTATCTTGTCCTGGATGATTGCTAATACTATCTGACATCTAGGGTGGTGCCATTATTAGTATGAGACATATCATGACCATCACCATGGTCCTTGCGTCGCTAAACGGAGGATTTTATTATGCCGAGCCCTGCGACAAGATCAGCTTCGTCTTAGGGGGCGAGAACGCGACTATGGCATCATACCCGGAGTGCGCACCGTTTTTCTCCGGGGAGGATCCTAGTCGTCATGTCGCGGTGCATGCGACGGTCTTCACCAAGGACAAAGTCAAGATCGCGGCCGCCATCAACATGGTCTTTGGCATGGCAGGCTGGGTAGCCATAGTGATACATGCTGTGTCGATTGAGCTCTATGTAAGTCCCATTCACTAAAACCTTCCACCGTTGCAATATGTCAACTCTCGTTTCAAAAATTAATACGATATCCGTATAGTTGCACTATGAGTCTGCGGGACGCAACACAAAGAAGCCAGGTCAAGCCGGCGTGTCAGCTAACACTGCTGCTGTTAAAGTGGATTGAAATCTATGTCGTGAATATCCTAGACCTTAGGTACATGTTTAGGACCTATGGACCTAAGACATTTGGATATAAGATGCTTGTTGAGAGGCTAGCAAGACATTCGATGTTACCTGAAGGCTGGGGACATTTTAATGTATAGATTATGTAGATTTCTCGAGCGATATGACTGTATGTACACCACTCATTAGAATATAGTAATCAACCTTTTCATGAATGATCAAGATTAGCTACCTAGGAGGTATATTAGAACTATGGCAGTGTATCAAATAACTATGACGCAGGGGCCCTGCTGGGAGGAACAGTAGATGTAGTCGAGGCCGTGGCCTGGACCTTATGCATGCTAGAAGTTTCCTCATCCTTCCCGGCTAGGACAGCCTGCTCCGCGTCGATCCGAGCCTCATCAACGAGGACGACCTTATCACCAAAGGCCCGCGCGATCTCCTCAAGTGTCTTCTGGCGCGTCTCAGGGAAGTAGAGGTACGCGATGACCAAGAAGAACGACGTGCACCCAACAAAGACGTAGTAGTAGTTCTCATGGATATTGGCGAAGGCGCTCGGGCCTGCCTCTGTGACGGCGACGTTGACAATGAAGTGGCCCGCAGCTGCGAGTCCCATCACCTTGCTACGCAATGCTATCGGAAGAACCTCCGCACCGTAAAGCCACGTCGTGGAATTGATCATGCCGTAATACCAGAACACGTATAAATAGATTCCAAGCACGGCGAACCCCTTTCCCACGTTATTGTCGCTGTTCTGGAAAAAGCGCTGCATCACCGCGGCATATATCATAATCAGAATTAGACCGGCCAGGCCCGACAATATCATTTTCCGACGGCCCCATTGATCAGTGAGGAAACGAGTCGTGATGCTGTTTGAAAGGAATGCGACGGTGCCATACACACCGGCCAGCGCGAGAATCGTCTTCTGTTGGATACCTAGGGACTTGTACAGAGTGGTCTGGTAGTACTGGATGACATTGACGCCCGTCAAGCTGGTCATAGTCTGCACGACAATCGAAACCATAGCGCGACGTCCGAACAGTGTGAAGACCTCCTTGTATGATGTGATCTCGCGCGACATCTCGAACTCGATCTGAGCCCGCATCAGCGCGAACTCCTCATGTACCTCATGCGACTGCAGATCCCGGCGGACCCTGGCGAACTCGCGCCGCGCAGCGTCGACCTTGCCGTTGCGAAGCAGCTGGCGCGGCGAGTCGGGCATGAACGTCGCCAAACCTATGAACATGATGATGCCCCAGGGGATCTGGATGCCGAGCGGTAGACGCCACTGCGTAGCGCCGTATGGAGCGTACGAGCAAGCAAATCCAACCCAGTTAGACATCATGGTACCGAAGGAGATACCGCATCCCGAAATGCCACCGATGAGACCACGCGCATCCGGCGCTGAGATTTCGCTGAGGTAGATCGGAACGGTAGCCACCATGCCTCCAACAGCCATACCCGCGATGGCGCGACCGGCCAAAAACATGCCGATATTGACAGAGGCCGTCTGGATCGCGGTACCAATCGTAACGATGATGCATAGCAGCTGCATAAAGCGAATGCGACCCAATCTATCCCCTATGAAAGTCTGGCCTAAAGCGCCGACCGCTTCGCCGGCGATATACACGGCTACCACTGCACCCGTTAATCCATTGGAAGGGTGGTTCATATAATCAATCCAGCTTTGATGGGCGATGGCTAATCAGCAGTTAGCCAGTGAACCGTTGGCGGTGCCATTAATCCGCATTTCCGTCATTGAAACTCACTTGTTGTGGCTATGCCCGTGTCAAAGCCCTATAATAAAAGCCAATGATCAGCATAACGTTTAAATACTTGACAGTCTATACACATCCATCTTTCGGAAGAATGGGAGGGATAGACATACGAAAAGAAAGGTGCCGATGGCGGCGAAGAGGGCGATCCCCAAAGAGTACCAGCCCACCATCGCTTCGCCTTTTCTGTCTTTTCTCCTGTTAAAGCCTTAACTCCGCGACTACTACGAGAAGATGTTGTAGTTGGCGAACGAGGAATGTGCCTACGGATTACTTGACTTGGGAATGTGGGAGCACAAAGCCTTTTATTCTCCTCTCCTTACAACTCGGCTACTAAGTTTTCAGCGACGCTAGAGAGTGCGAAAAGCTGCCGCCCTCCCTCCGTGGCGAGCTGTGGTTGAAATGACGCGCATAGCCTGAATCTCTGCGCTGGACAGGACTGGACAGGACAACCGTGCGGACTGAAGATCACACTACAGGTTGGGCGAGGATCCACGAACCTATCTGACCCCATGTTTCCCCCATGTCACCATCAAGTGCACGTACCCGCCCGTCGAACAATAGGCCAAGCAGAAAACAGCCAAGAACCCCAACACGCATTGTCCTATTCCCATCTCGGAAAGTTCCCGACCAGTCAAGTTATACGACCTCGGCTACGTGCGTGGCTGCCGACATGCGTCAACATAAACGATGAATAATACAGCGTGGTGAAGATACACACTAATCTAACTTCCTCTTACCTCCGGCTGCTCCGGTAAATCCAAGCAAGTCCTCTCTCTGTGTCAACCAGCTGCTCAGTTTCGTGTTCGCAATCGACATAGCCTCTTTTTTCTGTCTATACATTACGTGCCCGTTCCATCAGCGACAGCAGTCACGTAAACCCTTCACCCCATCTCGTGAACATGAATTGACGACGTGCCATCCATCTCGTGTCTCGAACCGATCGGTGCACCGCGGAATTTCTGCGCTTCTGAGCCGACCCAGCCGTCGTAGGCGACGAAGTTCTGCCCTAGCTTCGAGCTATCTTGGAACTGGGCCTCGCGCGTGTAATTATTGGGAAACTGGGCGTAATACTCCGGCTTTTGATACGGCGAGGACGAGCTGATCGTGTTGGGGGGTGGTGTAGTTTTCGGCCGATATTGCGACGAGCTCGAAAACGCGTTCTCCCCTGGTCCGCTTCCTCCCCGCTTCTTTCGCCGTCGGTAAACCAGGGCCACGGCGGCGGCGCCAGTCGCTATTCCAGCGACCCCTACCCCAACTCCAATACCTGCTTGCGCGCCCGTGGATAATCCGGAGTGGTTAGCTGAGGCGCTAGAGTCTTGGGAAGTAGACGGGGTTGTTGGAGTTGCTGGGGTCGCTGGTGTCGCTGGGGTTGCTCCGCTTGTCGAGGAGACTGTGGGGTTAGTGCTGACCCCGGATTGTTTAGAAGCTGGGGAACTGGAGGTCGGTGAGGTTGCCGAGGCCAAGCTAAACGTTTTCTATTTGATAGCTCTGAAGTTAGTCGCTATTTGTTTCAGCAGACGAGGACGGAAAAAGACATCGGGTAACAACTCAGTGTGTCTTCGGTGCAGCTTTGAGCCGAATTGTACTAATTAATGATGATCACCCTTCTCCAAGAATCCCATATACCTCGTTCGCTCGCGATCTCATTATATTATATGAATTTAACATACCCGCTTTCCTTCGGTCGAGTTGAACTGGAAATTTGGGCTGTTCCCTCCGACGGCGCTATCAGGTTGATTAAATCTTATGTTAAACCAGCAATTCGTCACCTCCTTGTCCACGGTGAAGTCGAGCTTGATTGGCGCCGTCGCGTTATAATCACCAGGATGGTCGAGTCGTTTCTCTGGCTTCCCGTCAGCAGCCTCGCCCGAAGTTCATCGTCGAAATAAAAACCCACGCACGACATTTCCCGCAGCATTTCTGCACCACGTGTATAGCAGCGGCTTGGAAATGTTGCCTACGTAGGCCACCCGAACCGTATCGAGATAGTTGAATGAGAGTGATTTTGTCGGATATTGAAACTTGTTTACATTGTCTCCATTCGTTCCTGTTATGCTCAGAAACCACAGTGCAACGAACGACAGCTTGAACGAGCGCGCCATATCTCTTCAACCCCGAGCCAACATTGACTCATAGGAAATTGAAGAAAAGCCCGATGCGATCCAACCTAGGCGCCAAACAGTAATTAAGAAAGGATTCGGGAACGTAGGAGTCCTTCGCAGGAGCATTGTGGTAGCTTACAATATAGCATTGTTAATCATTTATACGAGGCCTACATGAGCTTCTTAAACTCGATCTGCCAATAACAGCCATAATTGAGCTCCTTCGACGGGTTGAGGTTACACGACGCGCCCCTGGGGGCTGAATATGCTTAATATAGATCCTTGCTCATTCATGTCAGTACTGATCCATGGGATCGTAAGGCGATCGGTCCTGGCTAGGCGCTGTCGCAATCTAGATCCTTCCGCTTCAAGCGATGCAAGGAAAGCCCGCCAAGCTTTCTAGTAAATCTACCCCGAGATCAGAATCAGCGTCACCGAATAGCAGACCATATGCTGCGTAGGGTGCGAGAAGAGGTTTGAAACAGATTAACAGGCAGTATACGAAACGGTCAACCATAGCTGGTCACTGGGGAGAAATTTTGCCGCATTAATATCCTCTTCGCTTCCTACCGAGACAGCCTTAGAGATGAGGCCTATTACGTTACATCGAACAACCTCGTTATGCTAGGTAACACAACCGCATTCAATACCTACATAAGGTAGGTACCTTAGGTACCTTAGGATCAAAGTATGAAAAGGGAGGAGAATATACCATGGTTATGAATCAATAAACATGGGTGCACTAGAGGAAATATCAAGAACGTCCAGTAGGTTCATAGAAGGCGCACCTAATTCGGCCCCTGACGGCGGCGTCCAGAGCCATACCCCTAACCGGCAACTGGCAGGGACGGATCGGCCAATCACAAAAGCCCATACTTGGCCTATGACAATTATGGGCATATACCAATTCACTGTGGGGGCGTTGCCGTCCACCGGTCAAGGAGGTGCTTACGCTGATGCGGGGGTGAGCTGGCGTCTCAACGCCGACGGGCAAAGTAAAAGTTCGCGGCTTAACACATGAGATGCATAACACTCCAGTTCTCTTCCAACAAAAAGGCACCGCTACCTCCTTTACGGGTTAGGAAATACTAGGATGTGGTAGAGAAATAATGTGTTTTTACGACTGAGCCTACACGTCGAAGCTTGACCCCATGGCAGGGAGGCGTGGCCGCAATACGGGCTTGGTAAATTCTGCCTCGATTATCCCTCAAAATACCAATGGACCTAATGAGGATACCATAGCATTCCTCCTATTCAGGATTCAGGTCGTACCAAGTCATAAAAATCAGGGGTCATATAAACAAACGTTTCATCCAGGAAGCCATTCAGTAAGCCTCTCATGCAAGACGTACATGGAATTAAATGTTGTGCTACCAAGCCATCCTATTCGCCCAATAGCGTACCGTTATATCACCAGCTACGAGAGATATGGCCGCTCCTGGACGCTTCCACAAAGCTCGATATCTCCCCGGTGCGGCTGACCTTTTCCCAAATTCGACCTTAGAACCGGTTTCTGCAGCAGCAAAGCTTGGGACTTTGCGCCATGAACATGCACCTCCGAAGCCATGTCCGGCCGGCCCAATCTTACGACCCTAAAGCTAATATGCCCTCCTTTAAATCCAAGATAGGGTAGGTCTCTCGGTTAGGGAGACAAGATTTTCGTGTTTAATTTCTTTTGCCTCGTCGCACATATGGCGAATCTCGGAGCTCTCACGACGACATACACGCCCAGCGGCACTGGCTGTCAATCTATCCATATCGGCACCACAAATGGCATCACTTGGATACAGCAAGGAACTATTAGCGATTGTTTTCCGTCGAATTTTAAGCCTCAGGATGGCTATTATTACTCGCCGGGAATTTGCATGCAAAGCTATAGCTATGCTCGTGAAGTCAACGTGGGAGGGGGTCTGTCAAGCATTACTGCCGCTACATGCTGTCCTAGGTATGTAAGCTATCTACCTACTCTTGTGAGAGTCTATATAGTGTAAAGATACGGGGCTTGCCACCTACTAGTTACTATTCTAACGAGCTGATTGTCGTGATAGTGGTTTCGTCTCTCGCCCAGATCGATCTACTGGTGATCCCAATGCCTGTCTGTCAGGCTTGACCTCCGACAGCTCTTACGTTGTGGATGTGATCACATACGTAGACGGATCGCCAACGAAGATCGGTACAACGGCAGTTTTATGTCGGTCCGGAGACCTCGTCTTCGCTAAAGGGCTTGTTGTCTGGAGGGCGTCAAATGACATCGAGTGGCCCAATCCGATTTCTATGAGCTCTACTACGACGATAGATACACTCACTTCACCTTCGAGCACACCAATAGCAACAGCAAGCATGCCAGTTGCGACAGGTGCGGATAATTCTATAGATACCGGTACCGCGACTTTCACACATACAACTTCGCCTACTTCAGATATACAGAACACGAGTAATCTTAGTGCTGGTGCTAAAGCGGGTATCGGTCTCGGTGTATCATTCGGTAGCCTCCTCTTCCTTGGAGTCGTTGCGGGAGTATATCTAGCTAGTAGACGGAAGGACCGTGATACAAAAGACGATCCGACCTTAATACACAATGCTGCCGGGGAGTCGCACTTTTATAAGATGCCAAGCTATGAGCTCGACGAGCAGAGAAGAACGTTGGAGATGTCTGCACAAAGAGAGCCAGCCGAGTTAATGAGTTCATATCCCTAACCAGAAGAAGCTGGGGATTTCTCTCCTTGGCCTTCGCTGTCAAGAACTGGATTAGGATTTGTATTTTGACTACCCCTGAGTTTAGGGGTTGAAGCTGACAGCCAAGACCAAAGTGGGGTAACGGAGGCTCGGGGAGCTTGGGGAGCTCGGGCCAGATCGATCGCGTTGGCGGGGCTCCCCTCTCCTATCTTATCTAATTTCGATAAATGCCACTATATTCAACATCGTTATCCAAGAAACATGAACTTGCTCATTCTCCTCAGGCGGCACAAGTAGCTGCTAGTTAACGTGTCGGATAGCCTAGATGACAAAGCAGGATGTAAAGCGCAGCGGGGTTCGGGTGTGGGTGCGCAAGGACAGAGAAATATGGCCAGCGAGCTGCCAGCCAACGTATAGTCCATCATACGGTGCACATTTCAGGACCAACTTTGCCTAGTAGGACTTTAAATACTAGGGAAATATGGAGGTAAGGAGTTCTACAAACTCGTATGTAGGCCGTATGCATCTCTTCGCCTGACTTCAACTACCTGATCGGCAACCCCTCATCCTATGTCGCCGGGTCCGTAGTAGAAATCTGAACTAGTTCCTATCCCTTTTCGTCGCCATTATAACAACCTCACAAAGAAAACGGCTACCCCTAGTACACTCAAAAGAGTGGAGCGGGAGTTCGAAAATCCGTATGCTGAGCTGGGGACAACCGTCCTTCCCTGACACATGTAGTCACCCTTGAAAGATCCGTGATATCTCAGCGAGTTCAAATAAGCGCAGTCGTACGTCGAATCCGTCGAGTTCAAGACAAAGCTAGTGGTTACGTAGACGTGGCCGTCTTCAGGATAGTTACCTGTCGATAGCGGATAGCTTGGCTTGGAGTTAGCGAGGTAGCGCTAGGGAGGCGGAGGCAATCTCAACTAGAGAATCATCGTTATAGACTAGAATGCTTTGACTCACAAGAAATCCGAATGGAAGTTTCCGTCGGCCAGGGCAAATGATGATAGATTGCGCACTCCCCAGTCCCAGAAGTTAGAGCTGCCCTGATATTTAATGTTGTTGGTATCTAGTCCCGGACTGCCCACAATTTCAACAACCGACCACTGCGGTGCGTCCGTACCCGTGGGTGGAAGCGATATTGTTTGACCCGGGCGCGGGTCAGGGAGCACAAGTGTCTCGAGATTCGGATTGTTGGCGATGCGGATTTGGTCCGTAATTCGGAGATTAGCGAGATCAAGCTCGGTGAACGAATTCGAGTACAGATTGACTCGAGCGACAGCGGTCAGGTTTGAGAAGCCTGTGACATTATCACAACCTGTGATTTCGAGGCCAATTTGGTCTGCATTATCCGTGGATACCGGAACATCTGCAGTGGTAGAGGAGCCCGTCTCCAGGGAAATGGTCGAGGTGGTACAAGAATCTGCAACAACGAACTGGGCTGCTAGAGTCATAAGAAACGTGCTCAAGAGATAGTCGATACACAGGCGCATGAGCGCAGCAGGTACGTACCGCCCAAGAGAAATATCGACATGTACGGGAATGGCTTCATTCTTTTTCTAACCGACTATCGGTTGGCTCGCCGTACAATTAGGCTTCAATTGAGATCTCGAGGATTAACGAGGTAACATCGTCTGCGCCGCCAATAACGGCGAGCAGCTAACAAGAGCAGATATTTTATCGAACGAGCAGTGAGTCAATATATGTTGGCTACATCTAATAAGAAGCGCCTTCTAAATGGGCGAAAGAAGGAAATGCATATTGTAGGCGGAGGTCAGTCTGAAAAGCAACGGGACGTTTACACAATTGAACAGCCCTTCTCGGATCGTTGGTGTGAATCACATCCTATCGGTGGGCACTTATAGGAAGTAGGCTGAGCTCTAGGGCTCCCTTACTTCACGTAACTCCAACCTATTCTGTCCTACGAACATGTTGTTGGTTGAAGGAAATTCAACATGCAGATGTGCCGTGCAGCCGATAGAAAAGCTGGGAAGTACGGGCTTGTCGTTCAGCCAGTCATATTGGAGCGCACAACAATGGTTTGCAGCCAACAAGACCAAAGAACGCCCAAACACCCAAAACGGGCAGCCCTATCGAAAGCTTCTGAGAAAATGTTCCGCTCGGATAGGTTACCTAATGACATCGGCGGCGAGATCGCCGTGCTCTGTTTGGCTACTCAGATTGCACATTTGATGGATCATATTTGTTACGTCCGAAACAACTGAGCAGGGACATAGAACATGGAACACCCATGAAAGATCGGGCGCTTAACATTCTAGATTTGCGGCTGCACAGGATGACAGACCGTGGCTTCGGCATGCCGCCCCCGCCCGGGATATGGTTATTTTCTGAATGAATAGCCGAGATTGATTCATGTTTGAGATTCTAGATACATACGCTAAGCCGACCTTAAGCCTTTCATTGTGTCCCCAGCCTCAATCTCCTTTGAATACTCGCTTTGACAAAGACTCTGACGTACAATAGATTAGTTGTATATCCTAACAGATATAACTATCGCCAATATTATCAACAATGTTCCGGGTCGCAAGGCAATCCATAACTATAAGCATTATACATGCCAATCGGACAGTCGTCCATGTCCTGAAAGAACTCGAAATTAGTGTCGTTCGATGAAGTCACTATAATATGACGTTAGCGCCTCTCAGCCTTCCCGCATGATACAATACGAGGTTCTGGCTTACCTCCGGCCACACACGTTCCAGCCGCAAACATACAAGGCCCCACATCAATAGTATAGGCGTAGCCTGGCTCCATGTGAATGGGCGGGAATGGCGGGAATATACCGGGGGTTGGTTGGTTGTTGAACGTAGTTGATGCATTGGGACAGCTGCCCGCCAAGTACCCCGTGAAGAAGAACGTCCCAGCCCCTTCGTACGTATAGTCAGACGTCTTCAGCTTGTCCCGAG
Source organism: Hypoxylon sp. NC0597 (assembly GCA_022432515.1). Lineage (NCBI taxonomy): Eukaryota > Fungi > Ascomycota > Sordariomycetes > Xylariales > Hypoxylaceae > Hypoxylon > Hypoxylon sp. NC0597. The sequence continues at coordinate 274,321 of JAJKLA010000030.1, forward strand.
AAGGAAAGAGGAACTCGAGCGTGCAATTAGCGTTAGCACGGTCCGCCGGGATATCGAAGCTGAAGATAGAGGAGACGTCGTTGGGCGTAATACGGCCATTAAACTGCGGGCCAAAAGCTCGGTTCGGCTCACTGCGCGAGATCTGTGTTATATAATGCGGAAATTCATATTGGCCTTCCTCGAGGTAGGCTGGGCAGCCGTTTTTCTTGTGGCGCGTCCATTCATGATCTCCGAGTGGCCGTTTCGAGACGAGCTCAAAGGGTGCAGCTGTGGCTACTCCTAGAGACGCAACAAGGCAGAATAAGAAGTGCATTGCGATGTGTGGATCCAAACAGAACGAGAGGCTATAAGTTGGTATAATCCGATATACTCAAGCAAGATTAGTATGATGAGTGAGAGACAAATCTTCCTCTCCCATGCAGAGGCGAACCTAGTGTACTTATAGTCCCTCTTAGAAGAGACGTCCGACAATGTCAGCTCGGTGGCATACCGGCAAACACCACACTTCGTATAACTCCCATTATAAATAGATACTAAACTGATCTAGACTGTAGCTGTCAATGCGCCAACCTTCAGCTCATCTCCTCCAAGGGACATTGCATCAATAGTGTGTAAAAAGCAGCTGTGTATATCACTAACGACATGCAACTATCTGACATGATTTCTATTGAGCCACAGGTGCAGACAAGGGGTCCCACGTGGTCAATTAATATCTATACACTCAGGCGTTGAGTCTACGAACTGCACCTAGCCTAACTCACCTGCAGCTCTGTCCTACCACAAACAAGGAATAACCGTGATCTGTGTAATTAGGCGAATTTCCACGAGAAACATGGAGTCGTGCTACCAACGCAGTCAGCCGATTATCGTTTCGTAGTTTCACACGGAGAGCCCCTGCTGTGCCAACATACAATGCGCATATGTCTCCGAATCCCACTTATATACCTACCAGATACCTAATGGATGTGATGAAGAGGGTTCAAACTGAGAACTACTTTGGAAGGATAGGTGGGTTTTTGGGCTGGTATCAGTATACTTAGTCACCGCGAGTGATCGAAAACACCAGGGCTATTCCAAGTCTTTCCCAGCAATCTCACTGAACAAGACAATTGTGTCAGTGGTTTCCACCGGGACTGTCCTCATATAGCCGCCACGTTCAGCACTAGATTGACTGTGAGGTAAGTGACGATGTTTATTTTCGTATATTTAATGCGACCTCATGGCCACAGTACGCTCTAGTGAAAGTCACCAGTCCTACACATCTCAATCTTCACACATCTCATCAAACAAGATTAACATACAAAAATCACCATGCTCCCTATCATTTGCATTACCGGAATTCCAGCCGGCGGAAAGGAGACTCTTGGAGCCCACCTTGCTCAGCACTTCGACCTTTACCATTTGTTTATTGCAGACCTGCTTAAGTCAATGGCAAGACTTACTTTGACCGTTGGCAAATACATCAAAGGTGAGTCTCTTCCATCCGAACTTATGGGGGGTCTTCTAGGGTGGAAAGACACTCCTGTCAATGTTATGGTCAGCTCCTTTCATGCCGAACAGAGGTCTGCTCCTTTAGGTTTCTGTCTGGTGGCGCTTCGGAGGAAAATCCAGGAAATCGCCAACAAAAATGAACACAAGGGAATTCTAATAGATGATTTCCCTCGACAAGTAGACCACATCAGAGTGGCAACGCAATTCTTTGGTGCTCCCTTCCCCGACCTTACCATTATTATAGATTGTCCTGCCCACATCGCGCGATCCCGTTACCTGACACGTACTGGGTTCGGCAACAAGGCGGGTCACTTTGAGGCTCGGCTCGACAACTATTGGAAGCACATGCCGGCTCTTCTTAAGGGGCTAGAGGGCTCGGAAGTTGTGCGAAGCCTCAACGACGATTCCGCCAGCATTAAAGACTCATACATCAGACTGCTGGGTAACCTCTTCCTCAACAAGACTTGGACTGACGTGGTGAATCGTCAAGTGAAACCGGCTCCTCCAAGCCCTCCCAGCATGTCTCCATCCGAACTCATCAAATAACTTCGCGGCTGTGAAATAATAGTTCTGCCTCGTCATTCGTAGCTTATCTGGCTTTGTAGATTGTCCAAGTAGATAATACCTCAGGCAATTAGCCTCGTTAATTTAAATTGTGAAAAACAGAATATGCAACAGTAGTAAGATTCATCGTGACAATGCAACTAATTTCGTATAATTAAAGCCGTTTATTTCAAGTGTTTGAATAAGAATCTCACTTAGAAACTATGACAGGTGGTGACAGCTGAATCTGTCCCTCTTGAGGTAGTCAAGAAACACATCAAGATCTCATAGTATAATCCATCTGGAATAAAAAAGTTGACCTCTCTAAATTAGCTCTTGATTAGGAGTTCTCAATAACGAGGACCCTGCAGAACGAAGTGGTGTGTTCATGTCGTTGTCGTTGTCAGATGATCCAACAATCTTCCGCGGCTAGAAGCGGAAGAAGCAAGGAGGCGTAGGTCATGTTACCACATAGTCACATACCCACCCGGAGCTCCGAGAGACACACTGGGCATCAAGATGCGGGAAATTGGCGAAACCCGGTAATAAGTCGAAAACAGGCCCCGAATTTCCCTTCTACGTTAAAAATAGACATCGTAAGGAACTAAAAGCTTACTGAAACGTTCAACTAGTAGGTTATTCCAAGAGAGTGACTTGCATCTTGGGTCTCAAGTCACGGAACACCCCTACCGGCTCTCGTAGCCTTCGCCAGCTCTGATTGCGCGACGTCGTCGGCGTAGCGCTTATAGATGGGGATGTAGTGCTCGTGTTCACTCGTCGTCTTCTTGACGCTGTCACGACTAGCCGCTGCGTCCAACCACTTACGCCAGCGGGCCCAAGCCTCTTCGTCTTTACCACCTTTACCGGGCTCCGGAACGCGCAGGCCGCCCTTGAATTCCTCGAACACCCAGAGACGGACCTGAGAAGTGGTTATCATTAGATGCATGACTAAAACGAATACGAACAGAATAAAGAGGGCTAGAATTGAAAAAAAGGGGAGGGTGAGCAAGGAATACTCACCGCCCACGGAACCAGAGCAATATCCACGAGGCTCAAGTCAGGGCCGAAGAAGAACGGGCCCTGGCGATCCATCTCCCTCGCAAACTCTAGTAAATGGCCCCTGAACTCCTGCCGCAGCTCGTCTAGCCTCTTCTCGCCATCCTCATGCTTCGACGGCTGGAACTGTAAAAGCCGGTGGTATGCGGGTATGACCCGCGACGTGACGTAGTCGACCCAGATGCGAGCCCTCGCGCGGGTATAGTCGTCCTTGCCAATCTCCGGCAGAACTAGTCATGTCAATATCAACATCAACCAAGACCGAATTCCATTCTTCCGGCCCCGGGAAGGATTAGGTGGGTACTCACTATGCGGCTTATGGTCGGGATAGTGCTCCTCGAGGTACTCGCACAGGACCGTGCTCTCATACAGCGACTTCCCCGGCGCGACCTCGAGAGTCGGCACGAGACCGCGCGGGTTGGCGCGAAGGAGCTCGGGACCCTTGTGGTAAGGATTGATCTCGATATACTGGTAGGGAATGCCCTTTTCTTCGAGTGTGATCCACACCCGCTGCACGAACGGGCAGAACCAGCCCGCGAACAGCTTTAGAGGTTGTTCGGCTGAGTGCTCCTGTATGTAATCAAGTCAGCTTCAGATACACCTTATCTTACTACCAACTTAGACAGCTTCAGGAAGTCAGATGGCTGTAAGCTACCTAAACACATACGTCGACCGTTTTCTTGGCGAGACCCGTCGCGACGGGGTGTAGTTCTGCGTCTGGAAGAGGCATATTGATTGCTTGCTTGAATAGGTACGTAAACACCGCGATGAAAAAAAGGGCTGATCTTACGCACAGTTGGGTACACATTTACGCTTTATATAGATCAGCGTCAAGTTCAGACTAGACTTTCATTGATTTGTAATAAGAGATGGTGATGATTCTTGCATGTAACCAATTGGCGAATGACGTGGTGTGTAGCTAGGGTATGGTGCATCATTGTCGTCACAGCTGTTCCTTTTACAGAAGTCAATGCTTGTTAATCGATGGAGCTACATTTTTCCTGTAGCTTGTCATCTAGTATTGGGAACTGTCCCAAATATGGGGGCATTCCCGGTATCTTCTTATTACACGAAAACAATGTGATGGATATCAGTTCCCTTAAATCTACCGCGTTGAAGCAGTGCCGCCGATGACCCAGACCCCTAGAGCTATACCGAACTCCAGAGCTTTTATGATATTTGCAACGCCTGATGAATGCATGCAATTGTCCGTTTTTGTCATCCCGTTTTCCAGAATGAAGCCCGCCCTAATTCCACAAACCAGAGATAAGTTGAGTTGCCCCTCTTTCGCCTTCAAGTCTATATGTTGAACAGTAAAGCCCCGCGTACATCGTCATTCATTCATACAATGTGATAGTTTAGATGCCTGCATCCAGTCTCCAGCCTTCAACGGGGAGAGGGAATGTCTGGGACCAAGAAGAAATTTCCTTCTTGAGGTCGTCGATTCTGGCGATGTTACCCTCGGCAAGCTTGGCCCTGAAGTCCTTCAGCTTGTTAGCTTCCTTGGGTAGACCAGCTTGGATTTCCTTAGCAATCTTGATGCTTTCATCGATGTAGCCGGCAACACGCTCGAAATCTTTCTCGCCGAAGCCGCGCGAAGTCATGGCAGGAGTGCCAATGCGAATACCATAAGGCGTGAGAGCAGACTTGTCGCCAGGAGTAGCGTTCTTGTTACAAGCGATGTTAATCTGCTCGAGGACAGCCTCGATACGTGCACCATCTACAGCTTGGGGTCTCAAATCGAGGAGGACCATGTGCGAATCTGTACCGTCGGAGACGAGCTTGTAACCAAGTTCCTTGAACTTGTTCTCCAACGTCTTAGCGTTGGATACGACCTTCTCTTGGTATGCCTTGAATTCGGGAGTCTGAGCCTGCTTCAGGGCAACCGTGAGAGCAGTGATGGTGTGGTTGTGGGGACCTCCCTGGTGACCAGGGAAGACGGAGAAGTTGATGGCGGGCTCAAGATCGTAGAGAATCTGCTTGCCAGTCTTGGGGTCGGTGCTCCGGACACCTTTTCGGAAGAAGATCATGGCACCACGAGGGCCACGGAGAGACTTATGTGTTGTGGTGGTGACGATGTCGGCGTGGGGGAAGGGAGACTTAATGACCTCGGCGGCAATCAGGCCGGAGATGTGCGCCATGTCAACGACAAGGTAAGCTCCAACCGAGTCGGCAATCTTTCGCATGCGAGCATAGTCAATCTCGCGGCAGTAAGCAGAGGTACCAGCGACAAGAACCTTGGGACGGAAGAGTTGGGCGTTCTCTTCGAGTCTGTCGTAGTCAATGATGCCGGTAGTGAGGTCTACTCGGTAAGGCATAGTCTCGAAGTATGTTGAGACAGCTGAAATCCTACAATTGATCGAGTCAGTCATCGGGTGTCGGAGATATTAGCACTAGCGAGGCAAAAACTTACTTTCTAGAGGGAGTCTGGTATCCGTGACTCAAGTGACCACCATGAGGGAGATCCAGGCCCATCAATCGGCCTCCAGGCGGCATAAGAGCCTGGTAGACCTGTAAGTTGGCCGGGCTACCACTAAGACACTGAACATTCACACCCCATTGCTCAGGGTCAAGGTGGAAGGTCTGAAGAGCACGTTTCTGGCAAAGAAGCTCGATCTCATCAATGTGTTGGTTTCCGCCGTAGTATCGAGCACCGGGATAGCCTTCGGAGTACTTGTTGGACATGGGAGATCCAAGGGCATCGAAAACGGCGCGAGAAGTGACATTTTCGGAAGCAATCAGGATAATGGATTCTCGCTGTCGCTGGATTTCCTTTTTCTATAATGACGACAGTCAGCTACGAGGTCAATTCGTTTCAAGCAAGAGACTTACCATGATCTCCGCAACCTCCGGATCAGAGTCGAGAAGAGATCTCTCGAGCAACTAGCGGTGAGTCAGCACAATGTTCTTGTTGGAAAATACGGATAGTGAGGGGTATTACTGACCTCCTTGTGCTCTTGAGAGAGCGCGTAGGTGGGACCGATAGATGCCATTGTGTAAGTAGAGAGCGACTACTCAACTATGATTTAGGAAAATGTCGTGACAAAGAATCGCTCCAGTAAGAAAGAAAATTTTTCTCGGGCTGAAGAACAGTTTAAAAAGGAAGATGGTGGAGGAAAGATGAGAAGAGAGAATAACAATTTTTCTTCAGTCGAATTGGGATTGGTGGGGTTCCTACTAAGTAAGTAAGGCCTAGAAAAATCACTAATAGCGGGGTGATTGCGGGCGGCTTGCTTCCTGCTTACCTCCTACGCTAGGATTTTCTAGGATCCGGAGTTACTGACGGAGTAGCTAAGGTAATGTAGGTACCTCCTTACGGTCCTGTATTTCCCATTGGAGAACCCGCACCGAAGTCGGCGAATCAACGAATCCATCAAGGTTCCGAACTATGGTCGCTACTAGCGACGGGCAAACTTGTCATTACCAGATCACCGAACTATCCGTCTTATGTCTTCCGTCTTATGCCTTTATGAAAGATCTTTTCATAGTTATAGAATGGGGTCTTTGCATTATCCAAGTATAATGCTTAGATCTTTAATTGCGAGGATTAGTTGAGAAACTATTCAAGTATTGTATGTTTTACGAGGAGGTATCTTGACCATGACTTCTAGGGACGAATAAGACACGCCGCCACAGAGCAACTCCTTATATGCCCTAATAAAACCATTGGAGTCTTAATTGTTTGACTAAGTTGAAGCTTGAGAAGGTTCGCAAAGTGAACAACTCAATCAAATCAGTCTATTCTCCTTAGATAGAAGAGCATCAGATAGATCCATGGATGATAGAGCCTCCAAGCCAGGTATGAAGACTCAATTACGCCACTCCTTACCATCAATGGAGCGCCCTGCCCCTATTAGCAAAGATACAGACCTCAACTTATGTACTTAATTTTCCTTTAAACTTCAATAATATGCCTCGAACTATTAAATTCTTGCTTACCTCTAACGTGGAGAGAAGAAATAGTTCAGGTTTGGTTCTGAGCGCCTCCCATATACCGTAAGCACTTGGATAGGAAGATTACGTATCTCTTAACTGAAGACATGAGATGCGGAGGGTAGTCTCTTGTCTGATTTGGGAGGAACAAGAATGTGCAGGCAGTTTCTGATTTGAAACTGTTTGGTCTCAACTTCGCTCATTGACTATCTTAGAGGCTAAATCTCTCTCAAGACGTCATTTTGATAGCTGATGTCTGATATAAGCGATTAAATGGCGAGAAGAAGCGATGCTTGTGTAATGTCGTCGAGGTTGGTTGTTACCCACAACGAATGCTTTCTATCAACACTTCTAAAGCAGTCAACTGGCTATTTTTAAGCCACTTAAATACAGTAAATGTTTATAGTGATTTTAGGACGGGATTGACCTTGAGGTATTTCTTCCCAAGCTACTTTCAGAAAGATTACGGATAGCTCTCTGCACATGAGATAGGTTCATAGTGAATGAATGGAATATTTCATGAGGAGATGGGAACCTAACACAACATTATATCTTCATGGTAATAAAATTGACCCTCATGTAAGACCTTACCATTATTGAGAGCTGTCTCTTTCTAGTTTAGAGACACCTCTGGATCTTATCACATGTAAACTTCCAAGGGTCGATACATGGAGCTTACCAAGACGACAGCGCGATCGTTACCTTCAATTCCGTAACAGCGCCATGCGAGTAATTGTACAGTACATAGGTGCCTCCGAAGATTCAGGTACCTGGTGAAGAGCTCCGGAACGGATCAATCGGATGATACATCATTCTATTGGATGAACCTTGCCTTTCTTGGTGGCGTCGCGTCTGTACCTGCTTGTGTCATCAGCAGTTGCTGCCTCGAACACTTGGTTGCCCCGGAGCAAATGTGACCCACATAGACCCAGCCACACTGCGTCATTGGACAGACTAAGGTCGTTTTAAGCAAGGAGAACTTGTCACAGGAAACAACGCAACAGTAATGTACTGGTACCAATCAGGTTGTATCTCGCGCACGAGACCAACAAGTATCCACTCCACCCCAGAGTTGAGTTCAATGTTGCCTGCATGCACTGTTCTCCCGCCCCCCAAGCACTGGCATTGATTGATCAAAGCTTCGGCCGTTATCTCCCAGACCCTTAACAACATCATCGGCCATTCCTCTTCTACCTACAACTCATCATCCTCCATCTTTCATCTCTTCTTCCTCCATCCCCAGGATCAGAGAAACCAAAGTCATCGGGATATCGTTTGCCTCTCCATCATTCATCAACTTTTTCGTTCATTTTAAATCATTTGTCACTAATCGGAGTCGCCCGTCATGAAGGGAGCTCTACTTACCGCAGCTGTGCTGCTTGGCTCCGCCCAGGCCGGAGTCCACAAGATGAAGCTCAAGAAGATTCCCCTGGCCGAGCAACTGGTTAGTAACATTCTTCAATGATCGATGCGATTCAGTATTAACGGTTCAACATAGGAGAGCATTCCGATTGAAAGCCAAATGCGAGGCCTCAGTCAGAAGTACATGGGCGCTCGACCTCAGACCCACAGCCAGGCCGTGTTCCAAGATACCTCCATCCACGTAGACACAGATCATCCCGTTCCCATCTCTAATTTCATGAACGCTCAATGTACGTATATCAGAATTTAGATAAAATGTGGAAGCGACAAGTACGTTTGCTGATTGCGCCAAACTAGACTTCTCGGAGATTAGCCTCGGCACGCCTCCCCAGGACTTCAAGGTCATCCTCGATACCGGTAGCTCGAACCTCTGGGTCCCGTCGTCTTCCTGTGGCAGCATAGCATGCTACCTCCACAACAAGTACGACTCGTCATCTTCCTCAACGTACAAGAAGAACGGGACGGAGTTCGAGATTCGCTACGGATCTGGTAGCTTGAGTGGTTTCGTGTCCCAGGACGTCCTGACTATTGGTGACCTCACAGTGAAGAACCAGGACTTTGCTGAGGCTACTAGCGAGCCTGGTTTAGCTTTTGCTTTCGGCCGATTCGATGGTATTCTTGGATTGGGTTTCGACCGTCTTTCCGTCAATGGCATCGTACCTCCGTTCTATCAGATGGTCAACCAGAAGTTGATTGATGAACCCGTCTTCGCCTTCTACCTCAGCGGTGAGAATGGAGGCGACGACTCGGAGGTTGTTTTCGGCGGTGTTGACAATGACCACTACTCTGGCAAGATCACGGAAATTCCTCTCCGTCGTAAGGCCTACTGGGAGGTTGACTTTGACTCCATCTCCTTCGGTGATGAGACTGCTGAGCTCGAGAACACCGGCGTCATTCTTGACACTGGTACTTCTCTGATTGCTCTCCCCAGCGACCTTGCTGAGCTGCTCAACAAGGAGATTGGCGCCAAGAAGAGCTTCAACGGCCAGTACACAGTCGACTGCTCTGTTCGTGACTCGCTTCCAGATATTAGCTTCAAGTTGTCCGGCTACGACTTCGCTATCGGTCCTTATGACTACATCCTCGAGGTTCAGGGCAGCTGTATCTCAACGTTCATGGGCATGGACTTCCCCGCCCCTGTTGGTCCTCTTGCCATCCTTGGCGATGCCTTCCTCCGAAGATGGTACTCTATTTACGACCTCGGCAAGGGCACCGTCGGTTTGGCTAAGGCTAAATAGATGGCAACTAGCGAGTTCTTGGGAGAGGACCTGTGGATGACCTTGTAAAGTTTGTGATGAGATTGCGATGCAACATGGAATTGGACTGGTTAAATCATAATACGAAGGCGATAGCGCGTTTTAAGTGCACTTCCAACTGAATTTCGACTGGAGTGTTATTTTTTCTTTTGGGTATTACTTTCAAAACTTGTTGGTCGCCAAGCATGATGAGACATAGGTCTCCGCTGTAAACTACCACCTGCAACAGGTATTCACTTAGCATCGTACAACTGTGGTTCTTCTCAAAGCAAACTTATCTCTGCGTTTTCGACCTTGCTATGTTATGTATTGATCCTGTTGTAAAGGTCTTTACAGCTATAAGGGGACTTATTAGATGTCCTTCACTACCTATTTAGTACCACATAATTCATGTTAGATAGGTAGCTTCATACTTACAGGCGACTTTACACCAAGCTGTGCCTACCTCTAAATTTCTTACCCCTGTCCTGTTGCCAGTTCTAAAATCAACCAAGAAGCTACATGATCCGAAGCATTATACTGAGTGTGATTTAGGAATGGCTTTATCAGATTTGATTGCGAGCGAGGGTGGCTTATGCAGGGAACCTAGAACATTAAATTAGATGCAGAATATTCCAATTCAAACGGAAGTTAGGTAAATTCAGATGCTCCATGTCTGCCACACCAATATCGAAGTACAGACATATGCAACCACGAATTTATTATGTATTTCCTCCAGTTCTGTGTTATTTGAACTGCCGAGCAACAATAAAGGTATGCATTTGTACGACTGGATGCTTTTCTAGTTGTCAAGTTGATGTAAGCTCCTGATGGTTGTCCAGCTGTGATTCGCAGAATAATAGGGTACTTAGGTACATGTTGATGGGAAGTTGAGCAATGACCGGACACAGATCACGTGCGGGAGCCAAGTAGTGGATCTTTAATACAGGACTAGTCCACATCTAGCTTAGTGCAATGCCTAGTGTCAGCCATCGTTGACAGTGAAAGTTCATGACAGAGGGATTCATTTCATTGCTGGACATTTGTTGGAGCCTCCTCCCTCCCTCTCATAATACTGGGTACAAGATTTTTTCTGTAATGAATGCAGTCCTCAATAAGAAAAGTAACCAGGAAAATATCGCGTGCATTCGACACTAAAATCGTTCCTAGACGGTTTGACATCGACTCATGATTCCCCGTAGTGGGCTTGGGTAGATAACTTTTTTTTATTTTTCTTTTCTCACATTCCGTCTTGTTGGTTGTTGGACTGTGCATCTCGTCGCCCGCTGCCCTTGCAAGTTTTTTGTGGTCCACCTGTCCTAGGTACTTCCCCTACTCCCCTACGCCCCCCTAGTCAAGCGCAGTTGCAGTTTCCCAGTGCTTGGTCCTGGCCTTTGCCTAGAAGTACTGGTTAGAGAGGGTCGCGGTCGCACCAACAAGCAACCACAAAATCCCAAGTCCCTTCAATCGCGACCGGCCGTGCAGCGCGACGGAGCCGCCAATTTCTTAGCAACTATCACCATCAACCACGCAGGCGGGAGAAGAACAACAGCAGCAATAGAAATTATCTCGACTAGGGAAAAATGGCCTCGCCTGCCATAGCACTTCCTAATGGCGTTCCTGCGCCCGTGCAACTTAGCAATAACAACGCCAATGCCAATGTTACTGCTAATTCTCCCAACGCCTCGAGCGACTCCGACGTCAATACCGCGCAGTCTATCACTAATTCCTCCATCAAGCGCAAACGCGAATCAACAGATCTCGGTGACAACCCACCAAATGGTCTCAACACTAATCGCATAACCCCTACTTTGACCAACTCCGTTTCCTCCCCCTCCAACGCGACGAACCTTGATCAACCTACAATAAGAAACTATTTTGAAGTCCTTCAAAGGTATTACATTGCATACCGACACATCATCTCTCTACACCATCTCTTCCTGTCAACTCCATGCGCATCTCCTTTCTTTTATACCTTACTACGTAGTTGATTGATGATCTCTGTTACTCACCACTGCTCGTCATAGGTTTGATCCAATACCGTCCGTTCTCAAACGACCTCTTCCCGACCCAGAAGATTCTTCCAACGAGCCTCAAGCAAAACGTAAAAAGCCTGACAATGGACCACCGCAACTATCTATTGCGGACAAGGTGGCCCAGGAGCAGTATGGCGACCTCGATAGCATCGTCGTCGACATCAAGACCTCCATCAGCGAGCAGATAGAAGAGTTGCGAGATATTCAGCCCGGCCAAGACCCTAAAGTGAATGACGAAGCCATTGCTAAGATCATTGACTTCAAGCGGCAGGCTTATAGCATATTCAAACGGGAGATGACATATCCTAACAACACCCATATTTCTCAGGCCCTACGGGAGCTCGATGCGATTAGCGATTTACAGTCTAATGCTGGTGGAAACATCGTGTTGACGGTTAATGGCGAGCAAATGAGAGGGAAGCCGTTATATTCGAGTCTGCAGCAACCTGTTCCCAACTCTGACGGTACAGGAATAGCCATTCGGCCCTTACGAGAAAGCGGCTTGCCTAATGGCATCAAGACTGCAAGAGCGATACCGTATTCCTTTCCTTCCGCTGTTGAGAAAGACAAGAAGGCTAAGACACTTGGAGAGCTCTTCCCGGCTCCACGCAATCTACCGTCACTTCAACCCCCTAAGGCGCCAAAGAGCACAACTAAAGGCGTCCAAGTTGGGTGGCACCGCCCTGAATTGACCGAGAAGTCTAAGTACCGAGCTGGGTCATATTTCAGTCAGAATATCTCCGCTGGACGCTGGCTAGACTACAGCAATGCCGCGCCGCCGTCGCAGATAATGACGAAGCAACGTGAGCGAGCTCTTAGCCTTGCCGGAAACAAGCCGTCTTCGTCCGATCTAGAGATGTCTGAGATGGAAGCCCTCTTCCGTGGAGCATTCTCTAGTTTCGCCCCATCCAAGGATGATTCAGCTGCCATGATATCATCAGGCCTGATCAGTCAAACTATGTGGTGGCAAAAGGTGGGAAAGCGTAGCTTCGATCGCCTGATTGAAAGCGAGGTAGCGGATGATGCTCCCGAAGATGCAGATAAACCTGATACTGCGCCCGTTGAGGAGGTAGATGAGGACCTAATCAAGGAAGCCCTGGACAAGTGGGATGAGACCATGGTGGATCCGAGTCTAGAGGAGGTCTGCTGTCCGAAAAAATCCGACGAAGAGAAGGACGTCGATGATCTTCTTCAAGATGTATCTGACATGATACAAACACTAGTGTCCTACCAGAAGAATCGAAACTTGACCCTGCCGTCCGCGTCCAGTCAGAGTCGATACGCGGCGGATCCGGCTCATAGCGATATGCTCACGAATGGGACTCCGGTGCAACCCGGCGAGGAGGAGATGGCGACTTACCAGGCCCTCAAGGCGCAGCTAGCTCTTGTTATCCAAACGCTGCCACCTTATGCTGTCGCGCGCCTAAACTCGGACAAGTTGGATGAACTCAACATATCAACCAAGATTGAAGTTCGAACTGATGAATATCAAGGCCTGATGGAGGAGGACGAGGCGGCCGCTCGTGCTAGAGCTGCGCAGGCTGCCACTGTTACCCCACGACCAGCTACGCATCGGTCGTCGAGTTCATCGAATAATCTGCCGTACAGTCAGCAGTACCACACCAACCGCGCGCCAATGCCAAATCCGCAATACTATGGTGCGCAGACGCCAGTTCGGCCTCCTCAGCCCGCAGTACAACGACCCCCGCAGACGATGCCACCCGCTTATTCTCATCGACCTCCATCTAATCCTGGCTACCGACCTCCTAATCAATATCCTAACACGGGTTTTTCTCATCAATTTGCTAAACAACCTCAGTCTTTTCCGCAGGCCGGTCCGTACGGAGGCACGCCCACGCAGGCTCGACCGCCGTACCAGCCGATGCCAGGTTACCCTAACATGGGAACTCCTAATATGGGCAATGCGACGCCCCAAGCGCGTTTCCCGTCATATCCACCAAATACTCAGCCGCCTAATTATCATCCTCAACAGCCATACCAAGCGCAGCATCAACCCCATCAGCTTCAGGGTACTCCGTCACACCCTCCGTATGGAGCATATACGAATGGGGCCGCAGCCGTTCCTCAGAGAACGGCATCTCCTCATGTCCCCCACCAACCACCCCAGCACCAGCCTCTTCCCCACCATCCGGGATACAATCCGGCTGGAACGCCCGTGAGGCAGCCGTCCTATGGTAATCAACCAAACGTGGGCAATGACCCGTCAAGGCGCTTCTATCCGCCAGCCGGTTCGCCTTCGATACCAAATAACCAGCCCAATCAGCACGGCCAGCCAAGCCAGAACCCACAAACACCCGGCACTTCAACATTCCATACATCTCTTAATCCTCACCAAGTCCAGCAAGCTATGGATCAAGCCAAGGCACGCTTTGATGCTACAAAGAGTGCGCAGAGGACGAATGAGGGTATTAGGAATTCGATGTCTAGCCAAGGACAAGGGCAAGTAGGTGCGCCAGTCGGTCTAGGTGGTATTGGCTTGGGAGGAGACCCAACAAGGCTGGCAGCCGCCCGCGCGGGCGTGCCTGGCTACCCGGCCTCCAGCCAGAGCCCGAAACCTCAGGTAAATTCGCCTATGATCACGGCCGCACCGCCCGTAGTCAATGGAAGTCCTGCAATGGCCCCTGTTGGACCCGCATCGAGTGGCGGTCAACAAGCCCCTAGTAGAGAAGCCTAGAAACTTTCTCTGCCGCATGCAATTCACCGTCACATTTCAGCATCTCCTGCTACACATATCAACCCACCCGTTTTGAACACGAATGGCTTGTATGGCTTCGCTATTCGGCCGAGGATTGCACAACTACAGCCAAGGACTGACCATGCGGTCAAACGTATTCATGGGAGTCTCCAGGATCACTAAGTTACAGATCGAGATGACGAGCAACCAAGGTATTCAAACATCAAAAAGCACATGATGTAGTATAAGGAGTAAAGGGGGGTTGTCGTCTAATGATAGGAGACGTCAGATTTCCTCTGCTTAAATGCAAGGACCTAGAGTGTTCAAAGAGGTCATCTCCTTTTTATTTTTTTCTCAGTCGTTCATCGTCTTAGAAGGGGTGTTATCGACGACACCACACAACACAGGAGAAACGGAGTTAGCGAAGTGGAAACACGGAGGAATTCCCCTAGGGCAAACGGAACGGTTAGGAAATGTAGATGGCCATCTCTTTTTTTGTTCCACCTTGACCTTTTTTGTTCCTCCCTTAGTCTTCAGGGGATAGAAAAGCTAGTTCCGGTTTTTTTTTCTTGTTTTATTCCTCGTTGAAGTCGAAGTTGAGAGTTGAGTCGATTTGCCTATCGTTGCGTTGATGCAAGGCCGGCTGTTGTGCTGTGCTGTGCTGGGCGTGCTTGCGTGCGTACCTAGGTACGAGAGTACTTAGGTGCGGGCGCGAGCGACAGCAGAAAGGGTCGTGTCCTTGGTGTATAAAATGGAGCTTATAAGCCGATAAGTTAGTTGAGCGAAAGACGGAGACATCACAAAGTCGAGGTCGAGGTTCAGACAGTTGGCTAGATTAATTGATGGTGAAGCGTCTTGCTATGCTGTGTTGCCGCTTGATGTGCTGTGCAGTCTTACTCGCTTCGTGCGTGATGGTGGTGCTCTAGTGATTATTGTTAATATCTTTTTCACTGGCATCAGTAAGTCTTGTGACGACGAGGCGAGTGTTAGATCAGGCTCTCTTCCCTCTAAATATGGATCGTGGTGGAATTAATCATGGCCGAGGGAAGCAGATTTGATCTACCTACCTTGAGGTAAGTTGGTAAGCTACAGCTGATATAGGTCAACCTGGTAGCATTCTCCCGCTCTTTGGACGGTTATTGCTGGTAGTCCTGGTGGTCAAAGCATAACAAGTCAAGGCTCTGATTGATGTGTCAATTGACTGGCCGTTATGCCTATCGCACTAAAGCAAAGAGTACTAATGTACACCTATTGTTGTAGAAGTATGACCCTTTTCCAACCTCAATGCTAGCCTTAGAGTCATCCCCCAGTACCTTTCTATGTTCCGAAGCCTCCTGATCTCCAGTAACCAATGCTAATGACTGTACAAAAGTTGTATGCAAGCAACATTTCTGTGCTCCTAGGACTGACTGGTTCAATCCACCTGATGATGTAAATCATGACCAATACCTCCGAACTCTCCCAATAACTCAAAAGTTGGAATCTGTTGGCTCATGCGGTTTGGTGCCAGATAGAAATGTCCCTTCTCAGGTTCCCTGCGTCACGCGTGGCACACACTCATACCGCTCCGAGTGTATAGGGAGACCGACCCGAACAGATTGGTAACCGGGAATGGATGTCTATCGTAGTTCTCAATGAGACCGCGCACGCGGGGTGTGTCAGGATCTGCTTCAGGCTGACTGCGTGAAGGGCGTCGTTAGCACACTACATGAATTTTGGATAGGAAGCTCAAGACCAAGAGGTTAATTTTAGTATAAAAAGGGGCATTAAGAGAGAGAGAGAGAGAGATGAGAAAATACGGAACGTACTAGTAATGCGACGTTAGCCTATCGTCAAGCTCTAGCGGCAGAGTGGACGTGGTCGCCTTCTCGCTTTCTTGTGGCGACAGCACCGTGTTCCAGAACATGGCCGCCGGCTGTGCGATATCCGCGACAACCTCCTTGACGCAGAAGGAGGGGTTCGGGGCGAACACAAGAGTTGTGTCATCGATCTCGGCGAAGCCACCGGCTCCATGCTGACCGATGATTGAGAAACCTTTCTTGTGCAGGACCTTCACACATTCGCTGGTGTAGGTGGTGTCCTGGGAGTAGAGCCGGATCTTGCTACCGAACCGCTTGTGAAGACACTCGATAATAGTTAACGCAGCCGCGTGTCTATATATCGCCTGCCGAATATGCGGGTAGGTATCGGCTGGCTTGGCCGTGATGCTGCCGAGATCGAAGCATGCGATCTTGTTGATGTATGGTGGGAGCGGGAGTTTCATGAACATGGAATAGAAGTGCTGGCCTATGGGATTCGCCAACCAGAGTGCAGTGCACTTGTGGAAGACATCTAGTTCGACTTCATGACTTCTGCTCTCTGAATAATCGAAAGGCATGCTCTTAAGGGACAAGGAGCTGTATGGCATCCCATTAGGTCGATGCGAGGGCGGAAATGCTAGGGCCTGGTAGCCGTGGAATTCCACCTGGTACGTGACCCTTTTTTTTTACTTGTTAGCTTGTATTGAAGGGAATAGGATCAAGAGCTACGGACCCCAGTTCTTTCTCGAATACATAGTCCTTCCCGGCGAAGGCGGGTATCTTTACTGGATTCTCGCTCGCAATTTTCTCTTCGATATCACGAAGTCCCTCTTTTGTCCAAAGTTTGCTCCCAGTTTCATACTTCTCGATGACCTGGCGTTGAAAGCTGAGCTCGGCATCGGGCCATACTCTGAATGCTGTTCTCGCGTCGACGAAAGTGCTACTAGTTTCAAATGAAGTAATTCTTGGGGTTGTGGATGCTGCATCTGGTATTAAGGTATCGCCGCTGTCAGTCTCAGAGCCTTTTCCATCGGAGCTCTCGGTAGGCGAATCCACGCCCTTAAAACTAACACTCTTGGGGCTCTCGCCGGTGATAATATCTTCCCTTACATGCCGTTTCCGACTGACCACTTCATATCGACGGCCAAGCTTGATGCTCCCGTCTAGACGATGGATGTTTGGAGCATTATTATCTGAGGTATGGCCGTTTAGGCGACCATTTGGAGAACCATATGCACGACCATTAGTGTGGCCATTCGACTGAGTCTTTGTGTGGCCATTAGGACAGTTCGCATACACTGCCTTCCCATCGGTAGGACTCTTGTCTCCGTTCGCTACAGGGCTTTCTATAGTGCCGTCGTTTGACTTCCAATATCCTATCTGCACACTAGGATGTTCGGGCTCGCTGTGAGAGAGCATGCCTTTCATGAGTTTGATCCTCTTGCGAAGGGATTCGGATGTAAACTTGTGAGACATGGCGGTGGCTGGTATGCTAAGACTATGGTCGAGAGTCAATGAATCTATTCAAATTAATTGAATTGAATGCAAAACCGGCGGAATATCTAGCATCTGAGAGTCGGTACTTCATATGATACCCAAAGAATATTCGAAAGATGAAAATTCCTAGAATTATCTCGGGACAATAATGCAGCTGATACTCGAGAGATTACTCTGGGTATTGAGGAAATAAATTGCTAGAAGCAAAGAGATCTCCATGGCGGAGGAGGCCAATATAGACTTGGGGCTTAGGTTTCCGTTAGCACTACGACTTCCTTCCATTGTGGTGGCATGCATCTGGTGGCCTTAGGAAAGTTCAATAGACCGGTCAGTATACTACTTAGATTCGTAAAGAACTGCCTTTTGGTGTTCGCGCTTTTAGTCGCAGTTACCTAGAGGTATCGTCCTCCTACGCTGTGGTGAAGGCATCCCCCGATAGAGCTGGAAGACCCGAATGATGCAAGCAGGGTCTCATGATCCTGTTGGTCCTTCAATCCTTAATTGGGAAATGATCGAAGGCTGTAGTATATTAGGGTCACTTTGGAAAGCTTGTCTCCACGGATAAGTGTCATTGTGGGCGGGCTGATCAGCGTCGCGAGATAGATCTCAGGGTCTTCCCCCAGATAAGTTTTATCTAATGACCACTACAATGGTGTTAGACCACGGGAGATGTTCCCGAAACACTGCTTGGTATGGAGAGATTCCATAATAGCTTCCTTTCATCTAACCATTCATTTGGCGCTGCGATGGCGCGATAGTTTGCGGTTTCCAGTAGTCGCCGGCAAGACGGGCAGTTCCACCTTCATGGGTCCATGATCGCCAAGAGCGAAGTAAGGGACCCCTAACTGCCGAAGAGCCGCAACCGCTGCATGTCTTTAGCATCAATCCGAGCGCGCAGCGTCCGCAACATTTCGCCGGAACTCGTCATTAACGTCTCGCGACTTTCATTTATTATACTCACCTGGGAGGCACACGTGGTCTTCACGAGCCACCCATCAATGGTCAATAACTCAAATACCTTTGAATGATTTGGCACTCGTTGAGATATCGTCTACCCTATATCCGCTCAACGATGACGTAGTTGCTTTAGGTAGAGAAAACATCAAAGAATAGAAGACATCTTTTGGTTACCTACATCAGTAAGTCCACCATGTCCAGCAAACAGGGAGACGAGGGATGCAATGCCATTGTGGCTTTTCGGCTCCTCTCTTTACAAGGAGTGGAGGGAGAAAGACTAAGACACAAGTAGGGCGATTGCGAGAGAAAGACGAGAAAGACAACATTGAAGGTGAGGGAGAGCGCCGGATCGGATAACGGCATTTCAAAGTGGGTTGCTACTAAGTAATTGCATAGCAAGTACTGAGGCTTTTCTACAAAAGGGGCGCCGGTGATACTGATAGGCCATACTGATATTCATTAAGCGACGAAAATCAGGGGTCGGGGGGCGATTTCATCTCGCTTTAACATATTTTAAACTCCCTGGTTCTGACCATGTGAGACGGTTTTTGGTTCAGACATTGACGATGGAAGATCCCTGCGGTCTTTAGAGTTCTTGCACCGATGATCACTCTTCAATAAGGGCCGGCAAAAAAGGGGAAAGCATATGGATGATATCTACATTCCATACTAATATGTGGAGAAGATTGCGTGTACTCCGAAACATAAATTCAACTGTCTATAACGACTAGATCAGCATCATGCGTTCGCCATCTCGTTCGTCTTCGCCAGATTCGTCGACACACCATTCGGCCCAAGATTCAATGGCCGGCAGGCTCACCCAGAAACTCCTAGGCCATATTGGCCACCTGGGTCCCCTGTTCACTGGTCAACCCAGCGGCCAGCCCAGCAGCCATCTTAGCGAGCCAGTAGTATCCCCCGCTCGATGGCAGGTCGACTTGAACGAGACCGCCTTGAACCCTCTAGCTGGGACATACCCGCGGCTGGCCCGGCTCACGGACAACAGCCTGTTGTGCGTCACGACGGGATTCCAAGGCCCCGGTGGCCGTGAGCACGTGCTCCAGGTGACACGGAGCGTCGACGGCGGGAACACCTTTGTCCCGCACGGAGAGATCACCCGCGGCGTCGGGGATGTCGACAACGGTTTCCTTCTCGAGGTTCCCCCTTCGCCTGGGGCCCCGAAGAATAAATCAGTCGTCCTGGCCGCGTTCCGCAACCACGATCGCGACCCCGCCACTGGTCAACTGACACACTTCAGGATCACGGTTTGCCGCAGCGAGGACGGCGGACGGACCTGGAAATACGCCTCGCAGGCTGCGGAGCAGAGCGCAGCTAGTAGCAATGGTCTGGGCCTGTGGGAGCCGTACATGCGGCTTGGCGGCGTGGATGGACAGGAGATCCAGTTGACGTACTCCCGTGAACTGGCGTATAATAATCAAGAAACGTTCCGCGTGGACTCGCGAGACGGGGGCCTTACCTGGACCCCGGCGCGATGCCTAAGATGCCATTCGCCGAACATAAACCTGCGCGACGGGATGCAGAGCATCGTGAGTGTGCGGGACGTATCGGGCGTGGCACCCGGCGGGTATCAGTTTTTCGGGGAAGCGCAAATCGTCGTGTTTGAGACTACGAGGCACACCACGTACAGCATCGAGTACGCCGTGTCGTACGACCAGGGGCTTACGTGGGGGTCTAGGGGCGTGGTGTACCAGCCGAAGAAAGGACGCAATGCGGGAGCGCCACAAATAGAACGTTTTGGAAACACTGGGCTTGCGGTCGTCTTTATGACGGATGAGGAGATTACGGACGACTCGGCGTGGCCGGGGAAGGCTGCTATCAAGGTTGTATTTGCGGAGGGCCTGAATAGGGGCAAGATATACTGGAGTCAGCCCGTGCTGGTCCACAAGGCGCCTTCTTTCTGGCCGGGGCTGTTCAAACTCGCACACAATGAACTTATGACTGTTTTTGAAACTGGTGGAAGGCCTATTGGGAAACGCTTGCTTTACGGTGGTTAATGGTTTGTGTAGGTAGATAGGAGGGTCAAGGTGTATATTAGTTTATTAAAACCATAATTATTGTCAATCGGCACACATCGCACCATCACAGCTCAACACACACCAATACCTAGCCGCGGCTCAACATGCACTGTCTCACATCACCCCACACACTTCACTGGGCCACGCGCATGTACATGATCTCGTTGGAGAACTCCCTAAATTCCTCGAACACAGCCGCAAACTTCGGGTTCTTCATGAAGAGGTTTACTACAAGGGTTCTAATCTTGTAGATCCGCTTCCGGAGAGCGTCATCCTTCCCAGTGTTCAAGAGGACGAACCTCACCAGCTGGGCGAACGCGCCAGCGAAGTCGAACGTCAGGTGCGCGCGCAACACCAGGATCGTCAGCTTCTTCAGCGCGAGCTCGCCAAGGCCGACGATGTCGAATCTGACGGATAGCATGTACAGCTTCGCATGGGGGAGGAAGTCCTCGAAGCTAGTGTCGGGCGGGTTGGGATTGGCGATGATGTCCGCGCCGAACTCCTCTAAGAAGTCGCCGTAGAAGGGACGGACCATGCGGTCGATGTCTAAGTCCAGTTGGTTCAACCACTCGGACCACAGGAGGATGGTGTTGACATTCTCGGCGTGCTGAGCGAACTCGGATCGAGCTTCAGCGTCTCCCGTCTGTTGGTCGAGCGGCTTGGCCAAGATGGGGACGCTGTAGTCCCGACGGAGCTGGAAGTCCCCGAGGAGCTGGAACATCGGGATATCCATCTGTTCCCATACGACGGCTTCATCCTTAACCAACTCCTTGTCATTGACATCGCCGGTGTAGTGCTTCGTGGGCAAGCGGATAAGCACGTGGTCAGCAAAACGTTGCGACAGGTTGGTCAAAGACACGACTGGGATCAAGAATGGCTCCGCAGTCTGGCCGATCAGGACTACAACCTTCGGGATCAAAGGCTCGCCACTGCGAAACGCGTTAGAGGACAGATGGAAGTGCGTTAGGGGTAATATATGAACTTACGTCTGCGTAGCGTCGGGTGACGTTCCGTCATTGCCACCAGAAATCTCCACGGCGGAGGTAAGCATCTGGTTGGGGGGATGGATCTCATCATCCGAAAAAAGGATTGGGTCGGAGTGAGGCACCTGGCCAGGGGAAGAAATCTTGCTCGGCGAAGACATCTTGGTGGAAAGCCTTCAAAATGAGAATTCTTCGGGGACTCGAGATTCCTGTTCTTGGCGTTAGAAATCCACTCCTGGCATGAAGTTTATCTGTAGTAAATAATACCTATATATAAGACGGCCTGCAAGACTCGTGCGAAAGTAGCGTTACCACTGTATGGATGCCTCGTGTCCCTTTACTTATAGTTTCAAGCAAAGGGAGTAATACAGAAATGACTTCAGGGAAACAGGGAATGTCGTACAAATTTGGTGACTGGATGAGTAGGAATTACTGGATTGAATCAGAGTCTCTTTATTGTGGGTGATGAGTTTGTCTTTGAGACGTGAAGGTCGTATGCTAACGAGTTCACAGTAGGACTGACCTGAGAGAAGTTCGGTGGCCGTCGGAATTAATGTGGGTGAAGTTGACGAAGAAAATTTTGTTCTGCAAGTAAAGTTAGAGAAGGTTCGTAGAAACGCGTCAAATATGACTCTTGCAGGTGTTGACATCTGGGATAGTGGCAGAGAAGTAATAGGGGCGATGGACTGATGATGATTACGACAGCACATATGGTAGGGTACGGGACTACATACCTAGGTAAGTAGGTACTCACCTAACGACATATACCGACGGTATGTTTTAGTGGAATTGACTTGTTACGTAGGAGTTATCGATCTCATAGAGTAAGAGGCTATCACGCCGTGTAGAATGGGGTAATCATAAGTCCCTAAGTAGGTACCTAACGGAATGAGTGGTGTTTTGATAGCATGTAGGTGACGCCCCCTAAGCAGGTACCTTAGGTAATTTATTAAGATACCTCATGAGGCTTTCGACATTTAGCTTGAGCTTACTTCGCTTATGTCCTCGCGATATACCCTTCTTAGTTCAAACAAGACCTCAATGGCGATGAGAAATATGATGATCCACTCCAACCGATGACCATACTTTTCGCTGACCATCTCTCTTAGGACACTTGCGTTCTCAAAACCATAATCGATCTTCTTGTTCAAGATCCCAATCCGCTGCCGTATATCTAAAACGGTACTGATCTGGTTGTAATAATTCTCGAGGTTTGACTCCGAGTCCCAGAACATGTCTGGAAGCTGGTCGGTAATATCTGAGTAGTGGTTCAGTTGTGATCTCAGACTGAGCAGTTGGCCCGTCATCTTGAGAACGGAGCTGCGTTTCAACTTGTGCTCTAAGCCCCCTTGTACAAAATCCAAATTATTTTTGGAACTTTCAAAGTACTCAATTGCTTGGTTCTCCAGCACTGCTAACTTGGGGCTTCTGGCCAAGCCGCTCGAGAAGGCAATTTTGGCAAGTGTGGTGTCCAACCTGTCGTTCTCTAGTTCTTGCGCTCGTGTACCAAGGACGACAACCTCTCCTTTCATATAACTAGTGTCACGTGTCTCATCTGGCACGAATTCAAGCTCTTCCATTTCAAGGAGATCTATGTGAGGAAGCTCGGCCGCTTGAATCAGTTGCTTGGTGGCAAGCGTCATGAGGGCGTCTGTGGGTACAGACCAAGCTACCACCGTTCCCGAAGGGAAGACGAAGATATCGCCGTTGTTGATGCCTCTTGCATGCACAACACCCGTGGGGTCAAATTCGGCGCCGTCGGGATCTAACTCGAAGGCATGGAAACGTAGTATCTCTTGCACCGCGTCCATGTCAAAAGACTGAGCAACACATATCGACGTAATAGTCCGGCGATAGTCCGTATCAGAGCCAGTGTGATCTTTCCTCGCGCTTGTACTGCGTTTAGGCGGTTTGGTTGTCAGCCCTAGACGCAAACTCTTGGCGGCTGAGGCGCGAACAGGCTTGCGCTTAGCAGCCTGAGTTTTCCCCTGTTGTTGTGTTTCTGGTTGGCCTGAAGCCTCTTCTGAAGATGTTGACTCGTTGTTTCTGTCAACATTTGACAGCAATTGGTTCGAGGTGAAGAAATTGCGCTTCCGTGGGAGGCATGTGAAGCTGGTCTGATGGAAACATCGTTGCGGTCTTGGGGGGGAGACTATGGTATGTAGTCCTCGGATCGCGGGAGTTACGGCTTTGTGTAGTGAATAGCGCATGGTGAAGCTAGTTCAGCCATTGGAGTGCGATTTGCCGCTTGCGAATATACTTCAGTTCGTCGGCGCGAGAACCTTGTTCATGGCACTGATTTTTCTCGAAATATGCAGATGACCTATCAAATGCTGGAGTCAAACATTTCGGTACGTACCTCCGGGTTCTTATCGATAAACATTTCTACGCACCGATAAGATAAGATTACGATAGTAAGTACAACCATCTTTCTCAAACTTCACACAACTCATCGATATTTCAACGTATAATGTTCTTCCTCATCGTCAGGGCCAATTCGCAGAGTGGCGCTAACTCTTTTCTAGTGCTTCTTTTCTCATTGCGGCGTTAAAATCGAAAATATGTCTGGTAGACTTGACTATCTGCCAGTATGCACTCTTAGATGATAGTCCCGAGAGTTCTCAAGCTGACGGGAGACAGCTTCTACTTCTCCAGTAATGCTAGATACGAGTGATTTTGCGGTGCTCAAAATGTCTACACGTCGTATAACAGCGTTGGTAAGATCTACTACTAGATCTAACTCCCTGTGGTTATCGCAATCAGTAAAGAGTCAAACGCTCTCACGAATCACTAGCACTAGACAGCGTCGCTATCCCTATCTCCGGCGATCACCTGCTCGCATACTTTCTCTACGACTTCGATGCAAGACAGATAGGCAGAAAAAGGCATATAGCCATGCCTTTGAATTCGCAGTCAAGAATCGCGCTGATCGGCTTCCACTGCTATTACTGCAAGCATGGATGGCAAGGCAGGACACTCAGAATGAGCCTCGTATCTGCGCGTCTATCCGCTCTATCAGTTCGTCCGAGTGGGAAGACCGCTTTCAGAGCCTAGCAGCTGTAGGCTGGTCGAAAGAAGACTTGGACCACTGGATATGGATACTATCGGGAGAGGATGGAGACCTCCGAGTCCAGCGATTTCTTTCGACTGAAACCCCGAAACCCTTGTTTCTTGTGATGCTCCTAGCACGAAGTGATGAGAGGTTCCGCAAAGCCGAGTCCTTGTTATCTTTGATGGAGTACACGTCGAAACATTATTTCAATAGAAAGTCCCAGTCGTCAGATAACGATTTAGCTCTACCCGATTCCGAACCCACCATGGATGTGTCCAAATTCCTGTTATTTCTTCGCCGTATCGTGAACCATGTACGGCGATCATGGCCTAGGTCAATCGTAACAGTAGCGCGGTTCGCAGCAGATTACATTCGAGGAATACCCTCAGGCACAGATGCGAATGGCTACCACCTCAAGTGTCGAGTTTTTAATACAGCGTTACAACTATTCAAACAACCAGCAGCTACCCAACCTATCGCAAATATGGAGTTCAACTGGCGGGCGCAGAAATTCTTGTTGGCGATGTCGGACAACCTAGATAAGCCTCTCATTATTAACAAGACCAGCTACCGAGCGGTTCGGCAAGTTATGATTGGCCTGAAAAAATCGAAAACAGAGAGAGCAGTTGCTGTAAGATACGCCAAGTCCTGGCCCCCGTACCGACAGGACTTTGATGGGCTTGATGCGAAAAGGACACCAGAGGACGACCACTCACGAAGCGTAAAAGCTGGCGTTCTTATGAAGGAGGCTGGGTATCAGGACGGCCACTACGACCAGGCATTAGGCGCTCTAGGCGGTATGAGTGCCGATTCCCCCACAATACAGACTCGAAGCCTTCCACCAAAAGAATGGAAGGGTGATGAGCAAGACCGGAACTTATACACTCAATGGGCGATGAGGGTACGGGCAACCCGCAATCGCCAAGAGGCATGGAAAGTTTTCAACGAATTTGGGTCTAAAACAAGCAAATCTCCTAATGTCCAGGTATATGCCGAGATGTTTATCAAATTGCATGCTCGATCCCTTCCACCGACCTCGACTTCACTGCCTGGTGATTCTCGAGAAAGCCTCCCGATTCACGACGCCAATTACAGCGAATATGAATTAGCGAGGTTATCACCCCCTACGGTCACTGAGCTGTATGATGAGATGGTTAGTCGTGGCGTGAAACCAGAGGGTCATTGCCTCCACACGCTGTTGATCAATGCTAGCTCTCTTGAGGAAGCGTACCGTTATCTTCGTGATAGCGGTTTCGATGCTGCTACCGTCAACTCTATAGCTCTGTTCAAAGAACCATCTTACCAAGCACTCCGGCGAATTCCCCTCTTAGTCTTTAAAAGCTATATCCAACTCCTCTGCGCATTGCAACCTAATCGGCGGGGTCGGGAGAAGATACCTACGGAAGAGCTCTCCCGTATTCGCCACGCTATTAAACTTGCCGGGCTTCGACTAAGGCCGGGGACCACGGAAGGCTTTACTTTCCGACCACCCTGGTCCATTATCCTCAGGGCACTAGCGCGCCCTCATATTTGTGTTTTGAACGGTACACAAGTCAATAACGATGCCGAAGCCCTATCGATATCCATGAATATCGTTTCCCACGTCCAGAAGACAGCCGGGATAGACGCTGATATGTTTATATATCTTTGTCGTACGGCCCAAAAGGCAGCCGTATCCCGGCTTGGTTCACGGGAGGAGTCGTTGGAAGAAAGCAGTACGAGAGAAACTCTGTTGGTCCCTCTAGCCGACTCCGTTCTAAGAACACTCAAAACAATGTTCTCCCAACTTACAGCATCCGTTGAACATGTCAGCGCACCTATAGGTCCTGCTCACTTACATACATATATGCGCACCTTAGCTTTTCTCGAAGACACGACAGCAATGAAGGAACTATTACAATGGATGCTCACGCATAAACTACATATAGACAAAGAAGCCGAGCGGATAGGAAATCGCGGCCATGCGCTAATTGCCAAGACTCTCTGTGCCTTCCAGGCGTTCGCTGGACCGAGTCTCACATACGAGGAGCAGGAGTACATGGCATATCAAATGGAAAACGCCAATGGGACTATAGGTTCCTGGCGATCGCCAACGCCAGAAGAAGTTCACAATTACGTACAGTCCGACCTGCACGGTGGTTCCGAGCGACTTCAGCAGAGGGTCTTGGCCAAACTGTGGTATACATCCTCTCAACAGGATAACGGAGAGGCGATAGCCATGACATCAATATAAATTAATGTACAATACCTAATGTACAATACCTAACACTACGGACACCAAAGATACCCCCCAAACACAAATAGACATGACGATTTACAAGATTGGGTAAGACGATATATTACCTGCATGGAATGCATAGAGGTACCTGTACGTGGCAGTGCAGGTCCTGATCTGCATTTCCAGGTTACCGAAGGGACAAGGAATTAGACAACCGGGTTATCCACGGATGTGGCTTAGTGAGCTTAGTGGGTCTGTAGGGCAGCCGGTATCCCTAGATCCATTAACGCAAACGGCAAGTCTATCCCCCACAATTTTAGGGTTATCAACTACGAGATTCTCGTCTTTTGATTGGCCAATTCACTACTCGGATCCGCGTTGAGGTTCCTCTGTTTCCCGTCACGCCCACATGGATACACGCCCAGCTCTCGCAAGCGGCGGGGTTACTGAGATGACCGGGGACTGCTTCATTCCAGTGTGTTTACCCTACGCTTTGGGGCTCATCTAATTACTATCCTTTATACCATACCCTCCTAACGTCAGATTTTAATCCCCACCTCACTTGATATACTCCAATATTGTAGAAGAGAACTATTTGTATTATCATTATTCTCCAATCGAGAGATTGTCGACTGCGCGATTGCAGATTCTGTTCGTCGCGGTTACACGAGGCGTCAACAACAAAGCTCTAATTATAAGAACGCACTCAACTTCAACGTATGACATGCCTTCAACGATTTTAAATATGGAGAACGAGTGACGAGGTTTCGGCTTGTCTCATCTTTACCTATCTTACTACCATAAAATCGCATGGTCTTCACTTTCACGATATTATAATATTCCTCTATTACGTCTCTTTTCTTGACGTACTTGTGGAATCACTCTCACTCGGCATCGGTAACTTAGATGGATTGTTTTAGGCTTGTGAGGCTACGGGTTGCTTTTCTGGGATATTTTGGTAGGACCCACCAACACGGCACGAGTCTCTAGTAGACTTCCTCACTCGCTAATGTCTCATAGTTTTATTTCGTGTCAGGGCGATATAGCAAACATGGGAATAGATCACGAGGGCCTACTAAATCGGCAGCCCCCTCCAATTTCCGATCAAGGAACCATTATATCACATGATGCTTCTGATTCAGAGTCTGACCGACCGCTGTTGGAGCAATCGCCTTCATGTTTAGACCAGCAACTTGTGCTTAGTATCGAGGAAGATGACGTTAAAGACCTGGGAGAGAGCCCGTTTAGTATATATGAAGACCAATCGCAAAGGCCCATTACAGATTCCTGGGGCCAACCAACCCGTAACAACGCGCGGTCGGAGATATGTTTGAACAAATCAGAAGCGAGTCCTTCCGATGACCCAGATACCACTCTAGACATTCAAATTCCCGACGTATGTAGAGAAAGGCCCATAGTTGTGGAACTTCCCCGATCGACTCTTACACAACCAAGGTCGCTTTTTGACGGTTTCATTCCGCCTGCCCCCCAAGCGCGAGAACCGGATGCTATTGCTCGGCTTCTTGACGCCGTAAAAGCACGACAACCTCCACAGGACGAGCAAGAAGATCAAGAAGACTATGTGGAATTTGATCTAGAAGAATTTTCTATTTATACTAATACAAGACTCTATCCCAATGAGCTCAAACCTTTACAACACCTCGCACTTCGTCAAAATGCCAATATATTTTATTTCGATGGCATAGCAAGAAGTGGCGAGACACGCTTCTACCTTAGAAAGATCCCTTTCCAGCAGCTTCCTATTGGAAACTATGGCAGTAAGGAGCACACTGTTCGTGCCCAGATCTGGATACGGTCGAAATTCAACGAAAGAACAAACAATGAGGTTTACTACAAGCTCGGAACCCCTTCAATAGAGTACAGAAGATTCTACGAAGCATTCCTCTGGATTGCAGACCTAACCAAACATGTCATAGACTATTGTGACTACTTGAAGGAGAAGGGTCGTCGAGCTGTCTTAAATGACTTCGAGTCGCGATTTAGCTCCTGGCTCTTGAAAACTCATACGAAGTCGGCTGTATTTAAGAAGTGGCATTCAGCTAACCGAAATAGCGATTTTAGAGGTGCTCTTATCGCCAATATTGACTTCATCTGGAAAGAAGCTCTCGGCTTGGATCCGACCATCACTTCATGGCACACTATTTGGAAAGAAGTCAAAACCATGGATCGGTACAAACCGATGCAAGGATTGAGTCAAGTACTGTTCTGCACAGATGGGAAGTATACACGCGGAAATCCGTCAATACCTCGAAAAGATGGCGAGGTGTCGCTGACGATCGTGACTCCATATATATACGATTTGTTCTCTCACATGATATTCCAAAAGTTACTTCGTCAAGTAAAGCCATCTAAAATCATTAGGGAGAAGCGAAGTGCTTTCGTACGGGCCAGTCAGCCAATAGAGCAAAGAAGCTCATTTACAACTAAACGGGATGACCGTGATCGCGACGCATTCATCGCTTCGATCAGAGTGGGAGACGTCATCTCAACAAAGCCGGACGACGAAAAAACAGGTACCCAATGGAAACAACAGAAGTCTAAGCACTATGAAGGCGAACACTTATGGTTTGGCCTTGTACAGAAAAGTCATTGCTCATTGAGAGGGAAACGTTCGTTTGATGTAATTTGGTTGTATCAGCCAGTCGATACTCCTTGTGGTATCATGAAGTACCCCTATAAGAATGAGCTTTTCTTATCCAACAACTGCACTTGCCATCATGGTACGGCAAGGGTTGAAGCAGCTGAGGTTCTCTCGACCCATAATGTTGAGTGGTTTGGGGATCCTTCCACGTCAGCTGAGTTTTTTGTTCGCCAGACTTACCTCTCCGACGATTGCCGTTGGACTACCCTTAGAAAACAACATCTGACCTGTGCGGAGGATAAATTCCACGAGGTACCATCTTATAAAGTCGGCGATACTGTCCTCGTTGAAACCAACCCAAAGGGACTTCAGTTAGAAATTTTTATCGTGGAAGGGTTCTTTGATGAAAGCGAAAAAAGCTACGTTACCTTACGGAAACTTGCGCGGAGGAAAGATGTCGATGAAGATGCACCTAAATCGCCTCCTAATGAGGTCGTTTATACGGAGCAAGTCTACGAAATCTCTTCTGGAAGGATTTTTCGGCATTGCCTTGTTAGGGCCTTCTCACTTAATGAGACGATACCTACACCATACGATCGAAATGGAACTGGAGACGCCTTCTTCATGACACACCAGGAGATCAAGGCTGAAAATGGCAAAATGGCCTATGTTCCTCTTGATATGGACTTGGTGCGTCAGCTCCGGCAAGGCTTTAACCCAACGCGAATGAATCAATCACCCAAGCTTCAGGGCCTTGACTTATTCTGCGGATCTGGAAATTTTGGACGCGGTTTAGAGGATGGCGGCGGTGTCGAGATGCGCTGGGCCAATGATATATGGAGTGAGGCCATTCACACATATATGGCGAACCGTAAGCCAGACACATGCACGCCATTTCTAGGCTCTGTTGATGACCTCTTACTTCGGGCAATGCAGGGTGACAGTGACGATGTACCCCGACCTGGTGATGTCCACTTCATCTCTGCTGGATCACCGTGTCCCGGGTTTTCTATGCTTACCCCTGATAAAACCACAAATCACCAACGAAAAAACCAGTCACTTGTTACATGTTTTGCATCATATATCGACTTATACCGTCCACATTACGGGATACTCGAGAACGTGCCTCAAATGGTAAACTCGAAGAATTTCCGCGATGCATGTGTCTTCTCCCAGCTAGTCTGTGCACTGGTCGGCTTAGCTTATCAAGTTCAAATCATGTTTCTAGACGCATGGTCCTTCGGCACACCTCAGACTCGAAGTCGAGTGTTTCTTGTTTTCAGCGCCCCGGGTTTCCGGATGCCCAAAGTGCCCTCACCGTCGCACTCCCACCCATTAAATACAAACATGGTTGGTCTTGGCGAGATGTCTTGCGGGCGAGCTTTCGATGCTAGGATACGTGTGTCAACCCCATTCCGATTTGTCAACACAAGCGATACTATAGGGGACTTGCCGGGTATC
This sequence comes from Hypoxylon sp. NC0597, assembly GCA_022432515.1. Lineage (NCBI taxonomy): Eukaryota > Fungi > Ascomycota > Sordariomycetes > Xylariales > Hypoxylaceae > Hypoxylon > Hypoxylon sp. NC0597. The sequence goes on from JAJKLA010000030.1 coordinate 305,337, forward strand.
CAGGATGCAAAGCCTGATTACTGTGTTGGCTACCCTGACCATCGGGTGTCTATCGGTATTACACCACCTGTACGAAAACAACTTTTCCGCATTCCCACCCAACCTTGGGGTATGAGCTTCAGCAAGGCTTGGTTTGGTCGGCCGGGATTACCTCCCGTGCTGAGTAAGTCGGACCGCGAGATTTACCCTGCTGTAGCGCAAAGGGTAGTGAGATCGTCGAAGGGATGGACTCGTGTTAATCCAAAACGCCTATTTAATACTATTTCTACCAAATGTGGACCGTCGGACGCCCGTGTGGGAGCTATAAATCATTATTCCGAACATCGCCCACTGTCCATCTTGGAAGTTAGACGTACGCAAGGATTTCCAGACCATGAGTTGCTTCTTGGCTCAAAATCTAACCAGTGGCATATGGTCGGCAACAGCGTGGCGAGACCAGTCGCATTAGCCCTGGGATTGGCGGTTCGGGAGGCCTGGTTCGGGACCCTCTTCGACGAGCCACATTTGCCTCAGACTGGGCTGGCTAAGACCGAGGTTGACTCTGTATCCGAGAATAAGTCGACGTCGTCCTTCGGCCGCATAGCGATTTCACATAATATCGAGGAGATGAAACAAGTCACCATAAGCGTGGCAACCGATGCTGATTCATCAGGCTCCGAAACGCCACCTGAAGATTCATTCTCGATACCAACCCCTCAGCAAAGCTTCTCGATTACTCCGGCTACTAGCGAGTCAAACGAGTTCTCTGACTATGACAATAGTCGCAAACGTCCGTTGAAATTGTACGTTGAGATACTAAATAAGAGACAGAGACTTAATGCAGAGAATGGAGAGAAGTAATTGTCGGGAATTAGGTCCACTAGGTAATTGTGGGGCTGTAGCCCCCACACATCTCTTATTTAGGGATTCCTCCACTTGTAGCTAGATCCTTACTCTTTACACATCAATCAATCCACAACCACTTGTTACCATACTGCTGTACAGCAACGTCTAACCTCTATTAAGTGATTAATAGACCTTGTCCATCCAACAGTAATAGATCACTCCTAAATTAGACATAAGAGGCAAGGTCGCTGACCTCTTCGTGAGTGGTCTAACGAGTGGAGCAGGGCCTACTCATGGAGGCATGGATCTAGGTCTTGGCGTAATAGGGGTTAAATCGAAGAAACTGAGGATATAGGCCTACTTGCCTGCATGAAGAGCATTAAATTGGCGTTGAAAGGCATCAGAACCATCCCCCTTGCCGAAGTTCACTTACCGATTATGTCGCCGAGGGAGTCGCACAATCGAATCGTTAATCTATATGCTTACCTTACACGGGTATCTAAATTTATCCAAGTACCCTGTCGAAGCTGTACTCTCTATCTACTATGGATTATTTATTATCAATGTGATACTACCTACCTTATTCACTATATTAGGTACCTAAAGTACCAACCTAGCATAGATGAAAACTGTGGATACCTGATTTAAGGCACGGCTCCAGCAGAAAGTTACGTACCTTTCTTTTCTCTTAATACCAAAGTAAACTTCCTGTCATCACCCTTGATATCGCTCCTGTTGCTGCTTTTCATCACACTATAGACTATACCTATCATTTCTGTCGTTGACGACGTCGATTATACACCTTCTTGATGAGCTTAGCTAAGTAGTTAATAAGGAGATCAACAGCCATCCCCCTGAACTTCCACAGGAGCCCCTAAATGAGTCCCCGAACGACCCCTTTGCGGCCCTGGAGAGTAGGCTGTGGAGCAACATAGATAGGACTCATCATAACCTTATAAGTGCCAGCGAGGCAGCGAATAGCCTCGCCCAGATGAGGTACCAACACGTGGAAAAGATCCATTGAGTAACTATAGGCCTTGTACCTTGGATCAGGAATCCACGCTCGTAATCTATGCTGGACTAGTATAAAGTGAACTTAGGTGACATCACAGTGATAGTAGACAATCCCTCTATTAAGAAAATCACGGAGAATATTATTAGATGATCTATCTTCCGTGACATAGATATACCATCCTCGGTCTTCACTATGTAATGTAGTTCGCCGTTCTATGGCCATCCTCTAGTCCGTCAGCTCAAAAGATACCGCACACAAATCCATTTACTCCATTTTGCGGCCCCGGAGCCTACGGTATCGTTCGTTCCCGTCTAGAAGCACCCCAAAGAACGCCGTCTCAACGAATCCACACCCATGGCTACATCTCGCGGGGCATACCGAGAAAAGGCTACCCGAGAATCAATAAGGTGTATGCCTCGGGCGAAGTATCTCCGAGATAGATGGCAGCACAAGGGGATCGTCCCGGGACCGTGGCACGACGGAGACATGCCCGTGGATAGCCTCGTACTGCATCATATGCTCTAGTAACTGCCGGTCCGCCTTGTAAGCGTCCCCGGGCTTCAACCCCTCCTCCACCTGCCGCCGCACAAACCCGTTCCCCCACCATATAAACCAATTCCCGTCGCGCTTCGCGTCGAAAGCTCCCGTACGGATGGTGCGCACGAACTGTGCTAACCCCGGGAGCAGGTACGCGACGTACTCGATGTCTGTCTTCGTGTTGCGCGGGAATTTGATGCGGCGCCACTCATATACCTGCTGCAGGTACTTGGTCTGGTCTTTGGTGGGCAGCGATTGGAAGAACTCGATGCGCTTCAGCGACCACGGGAGAGAGCTTCTGTAGTCGAGAGTTCTGCCTGTGGGGTTGATGGCGTTGAGCATTTTCGTGAACTGCTCGATTTGCGCTGCTTCAGAGAGGCGCTGCAGGACCCGGAGGTTCTTCAGGAAGTTGGAGAGGGCTCTCTCCGAGGGTGACTGGTGGTGGTGCTCCGTGCGGGAGGTGGAAGGCCCAGGCTGTCCGGGTTCCATGGGGCGATTGCTGTGGTGATGGCTGTGGTGATGGCTATGGTGCTGACTTTGGTGGTGGCTATGGTGATGATCGTGGTGATGACCGTGGTGATGACCGTGGTGGTGGCGTCGCTCCATTGTGAGATGTGAGGTTGTCTTTTGCCGAGCTTAATATGTCGATATGCTGTACTTATCAAGAAGCGGGTGGTTTATGATCTGCCTGTGGATATTTAGAAGGATATGTTAGAGTAGGTAGATTCTCGACTTCGTATAAATAGATTTCTTTAGGGCACCTAAGGCATACGATGAGTTGTGCCATTCGTTGGTAACCAGCTACTTTTCCGGTGAATCATCGTAAAAGCCCGGATCTGTGAGTTTGTATAGTCTGATGTTCACTGACCTGCAAGATACCCTAGTTGGTAAGTCATGATTATGGCGAGTACCTCTAATGATTTAGGATGGAGTATATATGACACAGAAGGCAACATAGACAGATAAAGCGGGAGATCCGGTAGCTTAGAATATTCCTACGTGGAATACTCGTACTCCAGTATATGCTCCAGCAGGCGTCTGTCCGCCTCGATACTCAAGTCACTGTCGTCAAGGCGCTCCTGACGATGAGTATTCCACCAGAGATACCCATTGCCGTCACGAATCTCGTCGTATCTATTCGCACGTATATCGCATACAAAGTCGCATAAACCGGGAAGTAAATATGTCACGTATCTTTCGTCCACCTTGTCCAATTATTGACCCCAGTCCATAATGTTCTTGATGAACGACTCCTGATCGGTTCTAGATAAGGCCTTGAAAAGTCTATATCTCTCGGTAATGTATGGTAGCTCGATACGCAATTGTTCGCGAGTAAGAGGATACTAGAGGACCTGGCTAGGGGCAGATGTTGGATAGCATTTCGACCTGTGTGTTTTTGTCGGATAACAGAATCTTATCGATGCCCTTCAGACAATTAACCATAACTTCGCTAAGCGAGACTTCCGTCGTCGAAGTGTCCGGTAATCTAGTAGGTTAAGGTTTCATCGTGAGAACTGAAGCTCCTTCATTGAGATGAAATGAGTAGATCGAGTATCTAGGTACTGAAGGCAGAGTGAATTGAGGATATAAATAAATGATGTCGGACCGTGTTTGGTGGACGTTTTATGCTCTGCGATAGATTTTCCCGAACAGGTGAAGAGGAGACTCTGTGACATTCATTTGCCATCTTACTGAATCATTCTGCAAGCTCCGTCTAACCAATTGCTATTCTGCGGTGTTTGGTGATTTCGAGGAAAATTATCAGAGTCAGCCTTTTCATGACTCGAAGTCATTCGAACATGCGTCTCAATGACGAGTCGTGCAGAGGAAATTCTAATACATAAACTCCGATTCGAGTTAGTTAATACTGCTAGAATGGTATAGGGGTGATGGGGTAGGATGAAACCTCAGAGTCGGCAGTATAATACATTGCTATGAACATATACAGATCACGAAATGTTTTTACACAAGTTTGTGGATGTGACCCCTTAGGTGAATGGGAAGTGAGATCTATCCTAGACACTCTTGGTTGAAGATTCTCGCTCTCTACCTTATGTAGGAGCCGCTAGGAGGCAGTTAGCTCTAGTCCCACAGGATTGCTGACGGTAGCTACAGCCACTTACTTGGCTCGGTTTCGCGACGCTCCCGACTTAGGAAATCAATGCTCAGCAGCGACTCTTTCTCACGTCCTACGCCTTCGCTCCCTCAAGGAAAGTTGAGATCACTCTACCCGTAGCGTTATTGCCTTGTGGGTCATGAAACCTATCCACACCATTCCATTCCAGATCTCTCAGTCATTCCCGCGACCCCAGGCCTCTATTAAGGAGCTCCTAGTATGTTAATACGTTAGTCAGGTTTTAACCGTGATGCGCCGGAGTTGAAATTCGAGCTTCCAACTTAGTCCAGTCATGAAATTGAAGGACTAGGAACTTGGAACAAAAGTTCTTCCTAATATTAAAGCAGCGCCTTCATGGCTCGGCACAGTTTTTCGCGACAGGGAGTATTCTTTCCGAATCCCTCTTGAGTATGGCTACCTTTATCTCCCACGACCACTAGTCGACATCGCCAGCTGACCGATTTTACTCGATTGTTCTTTGATCAAGAACCGAGCGGCAAATCCCGCGCTTGGTGCCCGCGTCGCGACTATTTCCAATGACCCTATGAAAAACCCGCGCCCTCCATTGGAGTTCATGCCTCTCGTGGATGTCGACACGGAGTTGCGAAGCCATGCCAGATGCTTATATCGCTGGGATTGCATCAACTCGATAACCGACACTAATATACCGCGACTCTACACAGCCCTAAAACTGCAATGCCGCTGCTGCTAGTGAATAAAAGCGTCGGCGACAAAATGATGGTGGATAAGGGGCCATAAAGGCGATCCAAGGCCTTTTGCTATTCGTGGCCGAAATAATTTTCTCCTAGTGTCCTTGACAGCGAGAAAGGGGCTTTCGCGTCCCTCACGCCGGCCCTGGATGCGCCTACGCCCTGAACCGCCTGGGGAGGAGCGGAGCGACAGAGTACCTGGTATTTATAGGGCCTCAGAGGAGTTGGAAGATGAATTGTTCAGCGGGTATCGGAAATAGCGCTTGCAGAACGATATTTCCTTCTCCAATAATGGGTTGCCGTGGAAAGGGGGTGAGCTGGGAACCATCTTCACAGGTCAGATCGTATGCTTACCCCGCCCAAGCTGGTGCTACCGTGCCACGTTGCATGTCACCTAAACGAAATGATACAGGGCCTTATAAGAGAACAGCATGGGCCTCCGAGGTGCCCGAAATAATCTTTCAGTAGCCCACACTCTACGGACTGCGACAAGATAATCAGAGGGCCCCCAGAAGTTACGTTCTACTCCAAACCCCTAGGATCGCGCAAAAACCAACAATACTTGATTATATCCTGGAAGAATCTGTCAAGGCTGAGCGGCTATGAATGATACTTGGCTTGGCTACAGAACCCGCGACGCTTTACATTTACACAGGAATAAGACCAGTTGGTTTTGAAAAATAACATTGGTGGATAGGCCTCGCTTCTCTGACCTCTTCAATTTGGTCCTCGATCAAGAGGTACGGGCATGTGCGAATAATCCGAGATGCCGATGCAGCCTCGTAAAATCCGACTTCGTGGGGACAGGAACGATACCTAGCCAGGATCCTCTTGAGCTCTGCTCCATCGAGCTCGAATGAGGGAGTAGCAAAGAAACTATTCAAAGTTTTATTAGAAGGATTGAGACCGACGTTAAAAAGGTCAGGTTGGCTCAGCTAAACTCAGGTTCAGCGGCGGTAGCATCAGTGTGGGCTATGGCCATTCTTGTTAACTTGGGGCTATATGGTGTTGCTAAAAATGAGATGCTTGCCGCTGCTACCAAGAAGGGCGTCGCTTGGGAAGTGATAAACATAACGAGAAATGCGTCAATCACAGTTTGGGCATTGTGTCGTGATAGTAGGACGACACAGTACCTCGTTGTTTACTTATTCGAATTCTTTCAAATAGAAATATGCAGGATGCATATACCATTATGCAAACCTACTAGGAAATTCAGAAACAACTTACTTTGTTGCTACGCGGGGAGGTAGCAAGGCTTGGTCGCTGTGTCTCAGGTAAGTCCCCCTAATTGGCCACAGCCTCAAGACCCTAGATTAAGAGGGAGCCGATTTGCTGCCGGAAATTAGGTAGACTGGCACGGTACTGGGAGACTTGACACTTTTTCGTGCCAATATAGGGCAGACGGTTGCGTTAGAGAGCCTAATTTGCTCCTCGATACGGGCTACGCTTCCGGGAACCGAATCATGGTTAGGCGGCAATGCATCCATGGTACTAAACGGTCGAGCGACAGGCCGGCTGAAAACCGCCATTTGAACCAATAGATTAGGCACCTACGCCTATATTATCACCTGTAAGTTTCCGTTGTCCAAGCGGGGACCCTGTCGTTTAGCTGTTGACAAAATCAGAATAATCTCTTCCCCTCTCGCATTTTTCACTCATTTCTAGTTCACTGAGATTCCACTCCACAGCCTCCTCATATTTATCACGATGAATAAGACTCGCCCTCATGATACTGCAAAGGACAATGTCCAAAACCCACTGAGTTTGACAAACGTAAACTCACCTAAGGCGTTGGTATCCTTGCTTGACAATATCCAAGGTTTGCCTACTGAGCGGCCATCGCTATTTCTCGACATCGAACGAATCAACAAGGCCAACATCACTTTTCTCTGTCTGTTTATACCCCTGAAGCAAATCATCTATCGAATCAAGATCGACGGTGACCGCAGCATGGACTTGACGACCACAAACGCATCAGGTGAATCGCTCAAGTCGATCCTGGAGTCCGAATCAATCCCCAAAGTTGTATTCGACGTCAGAACCCTATCTAACACCATGTTTCGACTCCACAACATATCACTCGACGGGATTCGCGACCTACAACTCATGGAACTGGCTAGCAGAGACGCTATACAGTCTAAGAAATATGTGGCAGGACTCGCGAAGTGCGTGGAACAAGACCTTCCAAAATCCAACGAAGCCAGAAAAAGATGGTTGGACACCACCAACGTGAATGAGTATCGCACGTTCAATGCAATAGGCCATGCTCCGCGATGGTCCATGAAGCGAGTGGAACTATTCCCGGCACTCTGGGGCGCTTACTATGCAAGACTACGCCGTCCAGCGCAAGCATTCTGGCTCGCGCAGAGTGAGTGGGAGGCCAAGACGCGCGTCGCAGCGTCGAAATATCCAAGGTTCAACCTCGACGACAAAGGAAACGCTCTGGGGCCAGAGGTTTGGTACGATCAAGAGCAGAGGGAGTATGCGATGGAAAATTGGAACCGGGATCTCTCGATGGGCATCAAGATAGGCGAATAGAGGACAGGTTGCTGTACGTCGCGGTTGATCCAATCGGAATAGTGGGTGAGTATTAATGGGTAGCAGTATAGGGGGCACAACTACTATCTCGGAATAAGTATTTTTGTATCCAAGTCAAGTCAATTTGTATCGGTTCGGAGAAGCAGGTCAAAGATACTAATTGAGACGATGGAGAAGGGGCTCACCTCGGAGCCACCGCTCCAGGTTCTCAGCTGTCTCTTCGTACCACGTATGCATTATTCCATCCTCCACATATCCCATGTGGGGCGTGATGATCAGGTTGCTTCTCCCCTGTGTGCCCCACGCGGTCGACCTCCAGGGACTATCGGCTGGTAATGGCTCAATATCAAAAACATCCAACGCAGCGCCTCGAATGCGTCCCTTTTCTAACGCATCATACAACGCCGCATCGTCAATCAACGGGCCCCTCGACGTATTAACCAGCAACGCCGACGGCTTCATCATCGCCAGCTCCTCCGCTCCCACAATCCCACGAGACCGCTCACTAAGCACATAATGCAAACTCACCACGTCCGCCGTCGCGAATAGCTCGTCCTTACTCACAGCCGCAAAAGTGGGCGCTTCAGGATCCAGGGGATTGCCGCCATAAGCCGGAAGCCCCACCTCCTCCGCCCCCCGGTCCGCCTTCTCCTGCGTCAGGTTCTCGCTCCAGCAGACTACGCGCATGCCCCACGCCAAGCACCCGATCCGCGCCACGGCCGCGCCCAGCCGCCCCAGTCCCACGACCCCGAGCGTCGTCCCCGTGAGCCCGAGCGCGAGCTGCGACTGCCACCCCTTGGTCGGACCCTTCATCGCGGCGTCGTCGAAGGCCACGTTTCGCGCGAGCGCGAGGATCAGCGCCCATGCGTGCTGCGTCGTGGGGTGGCTGCCGCCTTTCTTGATGTCGAGCTTGGGGCGCGCGGGCCGGCCCGCTAGCGACGGCTTCCCGTCCGTGCGGCCCCGCCCTGGAGCCGCGGTGACGCTAATCCCGAGTTCCGAGGCAGTGGCTAGATCGAATGTCTCAAACTGCGTGCCTGTTGCCAGCAACAGCTTCAGGTTCGGGAGTTGGCGTAGTAGGGCTCCGGGGAATGGCGTGCGCTCCCGCATGGATGAGATGATGGTGAAGGGTTTTAGCCTCTCGATGATGGCTTGCTGGTCAGTGGCGCTGGTTTGTAGGTGATTGAATGCGGGGAGGCTGTCTTTGAAGACTGTGATGGAGAGCTGGGATGCTGGAATGTGGCTGAAATGCGGCTTGGCTATGTCCAGGTAGTCGTCAAGGATGGCCATTGAGGGTTTCGACTGTGTTGCCAGAGACCTCGCGCAGACTCCACGGTACCTGGTTTGGAGGGGCTGAGCACAGTAAGTCATTCGCATTGCTGAGCCATTTTTAACGGTAGTGGTTAATACACCGACTTTTGAGATTCCCATTGTATCTCGCGCTGTATTCTAATGTCTAACCAGGAAATCCAGGTTCGGATGTTTATGGTGAGCTTCATCGTTACGGACCGCTCTAGGTACAGATGATGTGCTTTAGCTCGTTGAATGTACGACGGACGCATGAATAGCCGCCTGAGGGTGCTTAGTCATCAAACACTCTATTATGTGGGTCTAAACTTTGACCACTTGGACATATACATCTCGTAGTTACGCCATGTGTAATTCGAGTTTCGGTGTGGATGAGTTCACCACCACTCCATCTGAGTGGCGACAGATTTATCACGAGGCTATCCTAAACGCGGGACTCGTTCCAACCAACGGTAAAGTTGGTTGGAAGAAAGGCGAAAGCGAACGGCGGTACGGCTGCTGTGTAACGAGTTGGGACCGGTGAAGGAGCCGACATGGAATATGTAAGTAACTAACTTCTTCAATCCGTATCCGACCCGAGGGCTACCGTCCAATCCAATGGATCCTGTGATGGCGTGCATTGTCTCTATTTGACCTAAATAGGAAGTAAGAAGAAATGGTGCGAGAACTCCGCACTATAGTAGGGCTCGCACATATCTTCGGGTCCGAGTGGCCGTGCGCATTTTAGGCTTTAGCTCCGTTGTCTTACATATCAAATACCCGAATATCGAACTCCGGGCGGATCCCGCTAACCCCCCGAAGCGCGAGTCGGTTCCGCTCGGATTTGCCAAGTGACAGGAAGAGAGCCCGCCAATCATAATATTATACCAGATTTGATTTCAATTGGTTTAGCTCTATGCAGTGCTTACGTGATGTGAGGCTGTATCTTATTGTCGCGAATGGCGTCTTATCATCTTAGCTATGCACGCAATGTAGATGAAGACGAACCTCATTCCAACTACCGTATACTATACTGACCCGTGCGCATGTAGCATTTCGACTTTGGAGCTAGCCAGCGTGCATGGATCGGAGCAAGGATAATGATACAACAAAAAGCCTTAGTCGATCGGACCGTCAAATTAGGGAGTGATAGGTCTCATCACGCATACGCTAAATACGGATAAGTGCGATAAACGCCATCGGTTCTTAAGCTGTTGATTTCCTAAATAGGTAATAGTCTACGGTTCCGAATTGTTTGGCACACAGAGAATGTATGCGAGGCTTTACTATACATGTATACATAGTTCCAGACGATTCCCATGACATTGGATCGACTACTTATATGGGCTATTATGAATATAGACATGTGATTATCAAGACTATTGTAGGGTCATAGTAACGAGCAGATGTCGGTAACACACCTGTCACTAAATGAATTCGTCGTTGTAGCCAATAGACTCTGGCTCTAGCGTAAGACTTCTCCAGAAAGGCTGCGAATGCTATTTTAGGCTTTTATGTAGCACCATTAAAACGTATAGAAGTGAAAGGCATTTAGGACTTCTGTTCTCATCGCTTTTTCGTATCTAAATTTGACTCGCTGTCCAACTTACCAATTCCACGATGGGAATGGATAGGGACGTATCATTGGCTAGAAACTACATAATGTTAGGTAGTTTAGTCGGATCAGAAAGTGTCGGTCGCACTTCTTTAGGACACGAGAAATTAGAACGTGCATGTAATACCAGCCTTAGAAAGAAATGCCTATCTAAGCTGCATAGTATCATACGTACATTATAGCATTGCGCGTCTATAGGCCTTGATAGGTGCTCTAGAGCAAATATGATATCATTAGGTACTTAATAACAAGACCCGCGCTAACACCCGCAATCTAATACCTTTTTGGGAATGATGGAGGAAGGTTGGAATTGGCTGCGCTAGGTTATGTATGTATCCAATCACTCACCATCCCTCCCACGGACACCCTACCATCGTCTTGCACAATAATCGTCTATACCTTTAATGTTAGTAGGTAAGCGTGCGCACATAGGTACCCACGTACTCTTCTTGGTTGAGCCGCAGATAATCCTTGCCAGATTCGCAATGCCTCTAGCGGCGCCGCACCCCTGTGCGCTAAGTGTACGAAGTCGGGAAACGGTTAGATCAGCTTTTACATAACGAGCAAAGGTTTGTGGGCAAACGTCTCTCGGCACTTATCAGTTGCCTTACCAATCAACCATATAGCCCGCATCGACTGCATACATTACATGCAGCACTACACCAATGGGTTCTTGCTAGATCGGGCCTTAGCTAAGTCAGATCAGCCAATGTCAACTGTCAAGCTGTACGTATGTAGTACGCATGATCCGAGCTTCCTACCTACATAAGATCAATGCTGCGAGGGTAAAGCAAGGCTAGGTACCTTTATAATAACGTGTCACAAGTCGCCGAAAGGCAACCAAAAGTGTATCTTAGGCCACCTTGGTAGCTAATCCAATATCAGGACGGTACTATGCTAGGTATGTAAAGAGTGAAGTATGATGCACCTCATTTGTCGAAATAGACCCGGGCTTCTCGGTAAAATATTGTCTACTGGTGCATCTGCAACAGTATGGGTACTCGGTACATTCGAGTTATATACCATACCGTCGACCCACCAGCGCGCTCCCCAATTTGTAAAAATAAAAAATTACCCCATATACACCCATTGACCCACAACACCACATCCGCTAGTGTTAGAACAGTACCTTACATAAATGAAGGTTGACTTCTTGTTGTAATTTTGATGGCGCGCTTTAGAACGATGAGGCTATCGTATATGAAATTCCGGCATATTATGATGGCGTGCCTTATCATGTTTACCCCCTTTCCATTACTTTGGTTCTGGTGTTTCCCAAGATGCGTCAACGGCACAGTGTGGCTTTACAGCGAAGCATAAGCGGTTTTGCCGCTAGAAGTTGAGAAGTAACTTCGTACCTAGAGTAGGAGATACAGGACGGAACGTATATATTTGACCGACTACATGTATGTATGTAGATAATATTCACCGTTGTCTGATGCATTCAATAATGTTGTATGGCTACGGGCTACCTCCTTGTACGCAGTGCCAGGTGCCCCTCTGTGGGGTAATGGGCAGTGCTCCAACTCGTCGGAACTTAAGTAGCAGCTGGCATACCCTAAGAAATGTCTATAAGGTAGGATGAAAGGCAGGCGTTAACAGGTGACAATCTGACAAACGAGATGTACGTATCCCCCACATCAGATTGCCTACCAAGACACTATGTAGAGCTGATGTACTGCGTGGTGAGAGCAAGCAGCTAAACGAGCAAAACGCAGGTCCGGCTGCGCCTTTCTCCTTGTTCTGCCGTGGCAGTCTCCGTCATTCCCTCGCGCCTGCTTGACCTTCACTAGTGCTTAAGCACTCAACACTCCCCTATGACATCCGCCCTATACAATGTCCCACCATTTATAACCCTGCTCTTCCCCAAGTAGCCTTATTGTGCAAATCATTTCATCTTTCACAGCTTTTTTTTCTTGTCGCAGTCTGTGTCACTATAACCATCGCGGCGGAGGAGACGCAAATTGCAGTAAATCGCAATATACACTACATTACTTCCACTTCTTCTATTATAAGCTATATCTACCTAGGTAATTGTTTATGTCGTATATAATATCCTCAAATCTTCATCATATATTATCTCCCAATCCGAGTCTCGCCCCCGCGCAAAAGCTTAGCTAGGTTCGCATTGTCGTCAAGTCGTGACACAACTGCCTCAACATGTCGACGACTCGTTCGAATCAAGCGGTTCAGGGTTCTGTCGGGTAAGTACCGTGCTTGTCATTTCGCTCGAGTTTCGTCGCGAGGTTGTCGCCCTTAGTCTAACGTTTCCCAAGTGCCGGGTCCGAGCCGCGACCGGCACCGGTCCCAGAACAAGCTAGTGTCCGGGTCTCTAGCTACATCCAAGACACCGCTGAACCAGTCAATGTCATTCTGGTCTCTCCGCCAACCCCACAGTCTGTTGCGAACCCAAGAGACCATAGAGCGCTTCTCGACTCTATTGACGGACTCTTCGGCCGACAGCAACAAACCGGTGGGCCGCCGGCGCCAGTACCGACAACAACTGGAACGGGAGTCGTCCTAAGTGGGTCCGGGAATATGGCTTCTTCGGTCGATATCGCGCTTAGAGGTGTCGGAGCTCGCTTCGGCGGGAGTCGATCGGCATCGACGGGGACGTCGGCGGGACCATCATACCGGTAAGAATTATCGGCTCAGGATGCAACCTATAGGCGGTGAGCTATTCCCTACCTTCCCACCATTCTATATTGATATTATTATTTTCTATGCTTGACTCCGAGTTCGCTCACTGAACACAAATACTAATATGAGGCAGGCGGTGAAATTCGGCAAAATTGGCAGTTAGAAACTCGAGAAAGCCGAAAGCCGAAACTCATCCGTGCTGAGGCTAAGGCGGGATCGAGGCTAGGCTCAAGTGAGCTTCTCATATAACACGTCGAGTTGATGTTGTCTTTCTCCCCAACACCATATTTTTTTTTCTGTTCTTCTCATTATTTTCTTTCCCATTTTGGTTTCTTGTCTTCCCCCCTTTTTTGGTTGTCTTGTGTTTTCTGCTTTGATGTCATGAAGGCTCTGAGGATACCCGTCACGGTTATATGATCGATGAAGCAAGCGTTACGATATGAAAATACCCTTGATTAGCACATGACAAAGAAGTCGAGAAGCGATGCAAGGCGTTCTTGGGATATCTCGTAGGATTTCTGGTAGACATGTTTATTTTTCCTAGTTTCCTATATAATCACGTCGGATCGCGTCAGTTTCACATATATTTCTCACCAGATTATGTTTTGGGGAACACGTTGCGCAGTTCCAGGTTGAGCCAGGAAGGTTGTGTTGCTGGTATAACACAACGCGATACGCGCTAGATATGTTGGAGTGTGTGAGCTCAACCTTCATCTACCCTTCAAGGATGTTGGGAGGGGTTTGGTGACGGGCTTCATATATACTGAGCAGGGTCCGAGATACACTAGAAACGCTAGATCGGGCTGATAGCTGGCTGCCATAGCGTGAAGCAAGGGCTCAGTCAGCTTGCCAGTCTCGGCAGGGTGAACCTAGATGCAGGAAACGATGCAAAAGGGAGAAGAGTAGAGTTGAAATAGGAATGTCGATGTTAGGGTTTCGATGGAGATGACAAAATATAGAGATGAATTAGAAAAGCTTTGTTCTCCTTGAGGTTGTTGAGGCTCTGTTGCGGAGTCCTACGGGATTTTCATGTCACATCTCCATACGAGATATCTCCACCAATTAAATCTAATGATACCTGGGCGGTACAACCTTGGAAATGCAACATGCGGATTTTCTTTATTCCTTCGCATCTTAAGTCCGAAACACCGAGTCCATAGGATCCATTCATAGTAAGTCAGCTATGTAAGTGGACTTCTCATAGCAACACCATGTAACAGATCTATTAGTTTACCTAACCTACGCTAAAAGACCGCTTATTTCATATTTTCTTAGAGTCATAGACAAATATACCTTAAGCCATTCATTTTCCCCTCGGCATACGAGCAGATGATAAGAACATGCTACATTATAGTTGAATTTCATTTTCGTTACACAAACTGTCGCTTACGTCACCACCTGCTGCCAGCACTCCGCGGAGAGAGGATTTCGAGATAAGTCGAAGTCGAAATGAAGCGAACTTGAGCGCGCAAACAATTACCTAAGTCCTTAATCATACGCGTAATTAGTTGTTATGCTAATAACCGAGCAGGTTATAGCTCCCAACTCTCCTCCTTAATGCACGTCATTCTCAGCCACTCCCGGCTTCTATTTACCTACTTTACAGGGGGCATTTATAGCAGCCAGCCTCTGATAGGGTTATAGAGCCCGTTCAGTCTATTTTACTTGGCATATATGCACTTATATGTTACATTATACAGCATAGAACCTCACAGCACCCACCACGCGTCGGTTTATGAAGCCGAAACAAACCCTGACTGAAAAGTATTGCAGTCGAACCTGGCTACCCATTGCTGACTACGCGATGCGGGTCAGAACAAGACTAGATACTGGTAAGATACATTGCTATTCCCGATACCAGCACTTTGAATATGGAAATCCTAATGTAGCTTGGATTCGTCACCGACCCCTCGCAGCTCTCTCATCCAAAGCAACTTTTGAGAATGGATTGAATGCTGGGTACCTTAATACTATATGTAGATCTTGTCTCGATTTACACTGACGAAGAGTCTAGACCTTTGAATCGGTTCGTTCGCCCCACCCCCTGAGTTACTCTCAAAGGATTCAGCCTCTGGCGTAATGCGAAAGGTTTATGTGACTTGCCATAATAGAACATGAACCTACATACCTTCTAGGCAGTGATGAGCTGATCTTCAGGTACATCAGACTGAGCAGCGCCACAGGATCACAAGCCAAGGCTTCGGTTGTAGATGGTTTACGTAGGTTAAGGTATTGATCGCCGCTGATCAAAGCGCAAGCCGGCTTATTGCTCAGGTCACTATGCCTACCCAACGGCAATAGGCTGCAATAAGGACCTTATCTACCTAACTACATACCTAAACTTTCCCGTGGGGGTGTAACATGAACCCCTGCACGTCAAGTACGCCAAATAAGGAAACTTACTCCGAAAGTGCGGCTATCAACGATTTCCAACGCATATTCAATGAATCCACCAAGTCCAGACCGGTCACGATTCGGATATGATGCGAACCTTATGAGGGGATAAAGACAACATTGCCGCGCGAAGGATTCTAACCCTATCTACATGTACTTACATTCTGTCGCGGCATACGTACACGAGACTATCCCTTGTCCAAGTTACCCCGGGTCTCCTGTTCCGAACAGACCCAAACTTCTAATACTGGGTATCTAGACCTCTTTAGATCGAACTTTCCACAGGTCTCTACACCCCTGACAAGATTGCCTCTTGATAAGACCCATTTTTACAGAATCCTTCATAGATTATATTGTGCATTGTAAACGGCCTCGGCGGCATTTAGCGTAGCACAAAACCATGAATTTAGCGCGGTAGCCCCGTCGTCATCCCCGGAGTTTGCGAATAAGTTGAACCAGCTCATGAAGCGGAGAATGGATTATAAATCGTTGCGGCCCGGTTCACTTTAGTTGTAAAACGGCATTGCCAAGATCGATGAGAGACATCTTTATCCCATAACTAGTATAAGCAGCGATTGAATCTGTCAGGTAATCAACGAGATCGGTCAATATCACCGAGCGATGAGCAACTTAACCCACAGTATACGTACAGTATGTGTGCGCAGCCGTGCTGCGTATCCATTTGAAGATGTTCTGCTTTCAGGAGGTGAGCGGCAAAACGATCTTAGGTGAGTCGGTAAGTGGTGGGATTAGGCCAGGGTGGTAAGGTGTTGCACTTTCGGCCGACTCTGATCGGTCACTCGTGGGAAACTTCTTGCAAGGTGCGCCTAGATTCTTCGGCGAACGGTGGATCGTCTGCAGCACTGCATCCTAGGAACTGCTCCGCCATTCTCATAAACCGGCCAGATAGGTGCCACGTGTATTGCATGAAAGATGAGATGAAACAGATTAATATCGAAAAATCGGTTAGCTCCGTGCCGGATATGAGGCCGAGTCTTTTGTCAAGTCGCATTAGGCTGCGCTTCAGAAACAGTGGAGGTTGTCGAAGCGGCCCGGAGCGCGTATATTGGCGGAATACCACCGTGAGTGTCACGCCATGAAAAATTTTAACCCGTCAGCCAATCTAGGTACGCAGCTCCCGTCTGTCACCAGTATTCCCAGTGAAATCAACAGTTCAATACATAGTGGGCTAAGCATTGAACACGATATTAAAAACTCAATAATTTGAAGAGACCAACCAGGATAGGGTAGACTCGGGGGTTCTAAAAAGCTGGGGCTCATTTCCCGAGGCTGTTGGTTATATTTTAAGGACAATAGTAGATGAAATCCTTGTAGAGCTACTATATACACATACAGGGATAAACCTGGAAAGTCTCTCGAACCCAAGATGAGATGACGGATTCAAAAGCTAGCCCCCAAAAAGTCGGGGAGCAGGTACAAACGGGCAACCACACCCTCCAATAAAAATACCTAGGTACTTGGCACATGAAAAGCCATTGCGCAACGAAAGAAGCTCTGGAAAAGACAATGTAATTATTGTAGTGAGAATAAAGCCTCGGGGTATCATTTTTATAAATTAAAAGTATGACAATGTAGTCGATCTATCATAAACTACATGCTAGATGCGGACGGTGCTGACATGCGTGTGGGCCGTTGCTTAACGCTGTCAGTGTTCTATGTAAACCTTTCTAAGGAGAATCCAGTGCGTCGATCCATGGAGGGGCATACTTAAAACCTTCGTATAAGCTAGGTGGCGTTCCCGATCTGCAAGGGGAAAGGAGATCAATGCATACATGTAGGTCTAAGTCGAATGAACCAAAAGAAGGAAAAAAAAAAGTTTGCAGCATACATGAGGTAAGTGAGCAGTTGAGCTTACCTTGGAGACGATGCGTCTGCACCGATCTTCAGCATTCATGGATCCCGGCAACCGCGCGGACCGGCCCTCCCCACTAGCACTGGTACCCTAGGGGGAATTGGGTTGTCCTTCCAAGCTGGGGTACCTGGAATCTCCATGGATCCAATTCACTAATTCCCCAAAAATTCTCCAATCCCCACTGTAAAATACTTGAAAGTACCCCCTCTACAAGCCCCACTCTTTTCGATTAGCAGATTTAGTACAATACCTTAAAAGTTAGTTGTAAGTCATTGGGTTCCATTACAGGGGGGGAAAAGTAGGAATAGCGAACATGTTTACCTAACATACCTATGGTAAAGATATTCTGGAAAAGAATCAGGCTTGGATCACCATTTGACCCATATGTGTTGACGTCCGGTAGGTAACATTGGATCGATGGATAAATTATAAAGTGAAAAATAATCAGACCTTCTATGGATATCAAGTCAGCTCGACGCATGCGAACCTCATCCCTTTGGGGTCAGCGACGGAGCAGCCATGGCCAATTATTTCTGTACGAATTGCCAAAGAATGACTTCGTCCGTCCTAACAAGTCAAATGAGTTTGTCGACTCACCTCACAATCCCCGCCCTACAAAGAATAACCCAATAGAATCCCGCCAGTTCTTCGACAAGCAATGCCTATCACATTTTGTCTGCCGATGGGTTCTGTACAATTGCGGCGAAGTTCGCCTAGGAAACAAGCCTCTGACATGGCCAGCTAGGGCACTGTTACAGCGCATGATGCGTGAAATAAACATGAAACAGATTTGGCTTCTGTCGTTCCTGGGTTGACTCACAACTGCTGTCTTGCAAAACGGTCGAAAAAGTGACGCCACTATTTGCAGCAAGCAAATAGCGTCTTACTCGCGACAGAAGCTTAGAGGCGAATTAAGCACTGCAGTGCATATAAAGTGTACCTAACATTGTGGGTCTCTACGTGTGGTTGGTAAATATGAGTAGGTAGGTAGGGTTTGAATTTCATCCCTTTTCGTATGAGAACTACGTCTATGAACCAATGTTTCTATCTTTAATCGGATTCATGTCGCATATCACGAAGCTCAGGGCCCTCCAAATAAACAAGTTTAGCTCTTCGACAAATTATCAGCCTATATCGTAGTAGCAGGTAAGTTGTTGTACCGTCTTCGAAGCCTTGGGACGCTGGCACATTCGACCAATTCCGACCGGACTGGGTTCCGGGGACAGGTATGCCATTGTGGAACGACTTTAGCGTGCGCAGACACGGTGAATGGGCCGAATCGAGATGGCACCTCGGCCTGCAGGTGTCATACGGCAAGAAGTATGACGAGAGGGTTCTAGAAATTCTAACCTCTGTCAGGGGTCGAAGTGTAATAAGCTACGCCGCAGAAATACTCTTGTATTCATTAGAAACTACAATTAATTGGTGTTCGGCGATTTTCCTTGGTAGTAGCGGTCGCTTGTGCAGGCCTCGTTGGAGCGTAATATGTGCTACATAAGAGGGTGGTCAGCAGCGGCTAGGTCAAAGGTACGAATACTGTTACATCGATTAGGACTAGCAAGCAGTCGACCGGTCCCACAGTGAGTGAGTTGAGGTACATACACTGTAGTGCCCTTTTGTCCTTGCCTTTCTAATGCTATATTTAAGAGTTGTGTGTACTTCCCTTGTCCTGAACAATGCTACCATGACCATTGCGGTAGGGAACGGATCGACTGGATGGTTGCCAATTAGGACCTCACAAAACCAACCAATTGTTAAAGTCTTATAGTCTAGGCCGGAGGAAGAGTTAATAAGACTGCATTAAGCGGCTCTACTGTTAGATTTTAATAAGCCGCCGTTGAGGCCGGCGCTGGGATGTCGCTTAGTCTACAAGCGTCCCGTCCCGAGGCTAACTTTATGGCTACCCAAGCAAATTGGGTTCAGGGGTAGGTACGTGAGTGAATTTTAAAGTATTAAAATTATAATATATTAGGTAAAGAAGTTTGGATATGCTCAAAGGTGTCAGCTAAAGCCGACACAGCATCATACCTAACGTGGGGGTCAGTAAGCTATCACCAGCCCCCTCGTATTACCCGCGCCATAATTCCAACTAGACTAGTTAGTCGATTCATCTGTCGCCCTCCAGCAAGAATACAGGTTCAAGACTCCTATGTTTAGATTTACCATGACAAGTCACCTAATGCAGTTAAATAATACACACGACTTCGTATTCGGATTGTTAACGCATAGAGAAATGAATTAGGTAGGCAAGGAAATGCTGTCGCATATTGCTAAAGCTTCTCGACTATACGGGGACAGAGAACGTAGCATCCCCATTTGAGGTCGCCAAGCTATGTAGGTTATGTAGTCACGTATGAACTCCAAACAGCGGGTGATGTCAACATGCCTGTGGACGGTCTGCCCTCGGGCATCCAATGACGTGACAGCAACGCGAGAGGAACCACGACAAACAGTATGCTTTTAGCCAACGAATGCTTGCAAGCATCGGCCGATGTAGCTGCAACTAAGATACGAGATCGCGCTATTGGTGATTCCGCTCGGGCATGCTAGAGTTTGTTTCAGGACTCTTCCAAGTTGACTCGGTCACAGGATACAATCTCACGGCGAGCATGTGGACCTTACTGAAGAAAATAAAGTAGTTTAGTTACGGAAGAAACACATATGCCGAGGAGTATGTGCGCTATGCCAGTAAATCTATCTTGACTGAGCCAGATATGATGACCGCTGTGTGGTTACGCGCCCCTGAATACAAGCCTAAAAAATCTGAGAACACTTGCTACTAGAGCTGGTTAGGGGTACCAATGGGCTTGTTTTACCGCTAATGGAAGCCCCCAAAACCCCATGGATGTGTCAGCCTGTTCGTGTCGGGTGGTCTTCCAAGGTTGTTGCTCACTAGGCCCATCTCTACACAGTAGGTACGCCCAGTAGCAATGTTCGCCCAAAGCTTGCCAATCCCACCGGGCTGATTAACGACGCCCTGCCTCCAACTAATTTCAACTTCTACGAAGCATCAGTGAGGTAAATACTGCATCTGCCAAGACTTCTAATGAAATCTCTGCGATTATTTATTTTTGTTGGCATCGAAATGCAAAGTTGGGTATCTACTTGTGCAATTCTTCATTATGATAATATCCGGGTGCACTTCCGAGCTCGAGTTACCACCCCGGCCTACTAGTTGTTACGTTGCTGTAGAATCCCCGTTGCGAATCATTAGAGTCTAAGGTGTGTGTGGGTAGAGTGTGGGCATGGAGGAAGCACGACCCCCTATCCTGGTCCGGGACGGAAGTACGGGGTTGGGGCGGACTTACGTAGGATTGGGCCAGAGGCGCGTCGTCTGCTTAGTCGCGTACTGGTTCTGGCAATTTTTGCATTTTTATCCTGCCACTTTGGGAACTGGAAGTGTTATTTTGGATGTCAACCAATACACCCCACTAAGCCGAAGTGCTCGCTTTCCAGAAGTGTTGGGCAGCGTCGGCACCTCTGCCGTCCTAGTAGCTATGCTTAATACTTATCACTTACCTTGACTCCTACCCTCCCCATCCAAATATGGTATAAAATCTTTGATGCTCCCGAATCTCTCAAACCCAGTTCCAACTCTTCTTTTTCCTTCCCAGGTCCTTATTGCCGCTCATTGAATTACTACAAGAGTGCAATCTATATTATAGCTACGTCACTTTAATAACCTCGATCATAAGCTGAATTCAACTACTCCTATCCGGATTCCTCTGCTTATTATTCTTCCAACTTGACCTAGATTTACACGTCACACGACACCTAAAACGGAACTCTTCCTCATCTCCTACCACAGTCGGTTTGGCCCCCTATCTGTACCTAAGCATGTCGTCAGTTCGCTCGTATCAGGCCGTTCAGGGCTCCGCTGAGTAAGTCTCGTGTCGACATAGCGGCTATATTTGGGTACTACAGTGCCACACCAGTCTAACGCCCTTGAAGGCCTGGATCTCACCCGAAAGCGCCCGAAGACCCTCAATATGCCGATGCCAGGGTTTCTGCTTATATGCAGGACACTGCTAAGCCGGTCATTGTCCAGACACCATCTACGAAGTTGAACTCGCTATTCCCAAGAGACTTCTCAGAGGTCTTCAGCTCGGTTGTCAATCTCTCTGATTGCCAGGCGGCGGGAACGCCGGCACAACCCCAAACAAGCAATGACCGTAGTGATATAGCGAGCACAGTCAAGTTCGCGGAAGGTGGCCGAGAAGAACCTCCCCCGGAGTTGGGAGACGCGGACGAAGTATTTCGGCGTATAGAATCGCGTCTAGCTCAAGAGAAGGCAAGTTATACCACCGTCTTCTAAGCCCAAGGCCCTCTTTCTCTACACGTATATTAATAGACGAATAGGCAGCGTCCGGCATCTGAGTGAAACTATATCGAAACTTGTACATGTTCATGGCAAAGATCATGCTGCAGGCCGGCCCCAAATGAACCTTTCCATCATATACTCAACTTTTTACTCCTATTCTTTTATCTTTCTCTTCACTTTTCCCATATTTCACTTCCCCTCCTTGATGGATGGTCTCCCTGATTCTCTTCTTTGGGATGGATCTGTGGCACGAGGCTTTTCGACCGTACATATTCGCGTATCCCGATGAATGAGACAAGTGTTTATGGTATGAGATACCTAATCTCTCGCCATTGGGGTTGAAATAGCTGGAAATCGACATAGGGAAGGCGTTATTGAGATACGTTGGGTATTGACCTTAGTTATGGGCATTGTGCTACGGTCTTGTATCACTACCCTGTTAGTTGGCGGCTCTTTGGCGAATACCCTTCTTGTGCTCTAGTTGGGTGGGGCATGTCTTGGATGACCGCGGTAGGGCGGTTGGTTTTATGATGACATGGAAAGCTGTCCATGGAATCACTGGGATGTACAAGGTTAACCATTGCTGCCTATCTGCAGGGCGTGTTGATGAGATTTATTCGAGATATGTGCTTGCACGTCTAGCAAGCCCGGGACGATCTTGTGGATATGTAACTAGCTGGCCGGCTTCACTAGTGATTTCATATGTTATGCAATGGTCGTTATCAATCTGGATGCTATCTTGGATAGGATAGATATCGGACATCAAGTCTGATTGATATCCTGGGGAGATCGAGGATTTTGAAAAAGGAACCAGTCAATTCAGCTCCAGCGGAGATAAAAAAAAAAAGGTAGAAAAGATTGAATCAGAGAACACTTTGAAGTTGCAAATTTCGGTGAGGCTCTGCAAAGCTACCTTAAGATATTATTGCGTTACATTATCTGGTCTTTCTGCCAATCACAGGATATCGCCACGCCTAACATCCGGTTACTTGCAGCAACCAGGGATGCTACGAATGGATTTGCATAAAGCTGGAAGCTGATTGAATGTTGAGCCATTTTGAAACCAAATCAATTGCCATAAGAACGAGAGCTGAATACGTAAAGCTATAGGGTACGAAACCAACCAGCGCAAACTTTTTTTTCTCTTTTTTTCAAATCACTGCACCCTAAGGAGGCATTTAGAAGCAATTTTCAAGTCATTTCGACCCAAGGCAAAGTAATCCGTGAATATACGCTACTACATCTAGCGGTCTCAACCGAATGTTACCATTGATTCACAATGGCTAGATCGCTGTGGCCAAGGCGGTACCCCCTGTAGCCGGCGATCCTTACCCCAACTTTTCTCTCATCAGGGAATAGCTCGAGCCATGGGAAGGGTGAGGGTCATTTCCATAGCTGCGGGGAAGGCGGAGTAGCGGAGACGCCATCCACGTTCTCGTGTGTATATAAACCGAAAATACTAAAAGTTGATTTACCGCTGTTCTGACTATGGATAAGATCCACAAACTCCCCGTTCTGACTTTAGCCTAAATCCCATCTTTTTCCCGTTAACCAGGCTCTTGGAGAGCGAGATCTGCAATTTCCCCAGGTGAGGTTCCATCGCGTTGGGTAGCCAGCATGTATAAACACGGAGAAGATTCCGACTTCTCCTCGCCGTTGGGTTCAGACCTCTACGTCCATCCAGAACGTGGTCGATTAGGACCGGTGTAGCAGAATGCGTGGGCTTTGGTTGTTGGCTATTCTTGGCCTTGCGGCCGCAGAGGACGGGCGGAACGCGTGGTTGCGATATGCTCGGCTACCTTGCAATGTTGTCAAGCAAGCCGCGGTTCCTGGTACAATTGTCGCTCTGAACACTACTGAATCAAGTCCTGTCTATTCCGCCGGCCAAGAACTGCAGAAGGGCATCCGAGATATCCTCGGCAAGGCGCTCAATGTAACGCACGAGACTAGCGAAGGCGCCTCCGTAGTTGTGGGCACCATTACCGCCTTCAACAACTCTGGCATCGCTGTTGAGACACCTGAGCTCGAGGAGGATGGTTTCTGGCTCAGCGTCAAGAATGACGCAGTCGAGATCGTGGGCCAAAACGAGCGTGGGGCATTGTATGGCGCATTCGAGTATTTGTCTATGTTAGCTCAAGCGAATTTCACCGAGGTCGCTTATGCCTCGAATCCCAGCGCCGCGATTCGATGGATTAACCAATGGGACAACATGGATGGGACCATTGAGCGTGGTTATGCTGGCCCGTCCATCTTTTTCGAGAAGAACACCATTATCTCCAATGTGACGCGAGTCGCAGAGTATGCCCGTCTATTGGCCTCGATTCGCGTGAACGGGATCATTATCAACAACGTCAACGCGAATGCCAATCTTCTTAGCGACAAGAACATGGCAGGAGTGGCTAGAATCGCCGACGCTATGAGACCGTGGGGCGTCAAAGTTGGGATTTCGCTTAATTTTGCGTCACCTCAGTCGTTCGGCGGCTTGAATACTTTCGACCCCTTGGACAAATCAGTCATTGCGTGGTGGACCGACATCACGAATAAGTTGTACACATACGTGCCTGACCTAGCGGGCTTCCTCGTCAAGGCCAACTCCGAGGGTCAGCCCGGGCCGATCACATATGGCCGGACGCTTGCCGACGGCGCTAACTTGTTCGCGAAGGCCGCGAAGCCTCACGGCGGCATCGTCATGTTCCGTGCCTTCGTCTATGACAATCAGAACCTGAATGAGAAAAATTGGAAGGACGATCGAGCGAACGCGGCGGTAGAATTCTTCCAGGGCCTCGACGGCAAGTTCGACGATAATGTCGTAGTTCAGATCAAATACGGACCAATTGATTTCCAAGTCCGAGAGCCAGCCTCACCACTCTTCGCGCATCTCAAGCAAACGGCATCCGCCATCGAGCTGCAGATCACGCAGGAGTACCTCGGCCAGCAATGCCACCTCGTATATCTGCCGCCGCTGTGGAAGACGGTGCTCGATTTCGATCTGCGCGTCGACGGCGAGAAATCTGTAATCGGCTCGGATATCCTGTCCGGCAAGCGTTTCAACAAGACGGGGCTCACGGGCTACGCGGCCGTCGTGAATGTCGGTCAGAATGCGACTTGGCTCGGCACTCATCTCGCTATGTCAAATTTGTATGCGTATGGACGACTAGCCTGGGATCCGACTGTTAGCGAGGTAGCCATACTTGAGGATTGGACGCGGTTGACGTTCGGACTAGATGACACGGTGCGCGAGACCATCACACGCATATCGATGGAGTCGTGGCCGGCGTATGAGAACTACACCGGCAACCTAGGTATCCAAACCCTCACCGACATCACAGGTCCGCACTACGGACCGAACCCACAGTCTATGGACAATAACCCATGGGGCCAATGGACTCGAGCTGATGCATTTAGCATTGGGATGGATCGGACAGTTAAGAACGGCACGGGCTTCGCAGGTCAGTATCCGAGTGAGGTTGCGGCCGTGTTCGAGGAAATTGAGACAACGCCCGATGATCTGCTTCTGTGGTTCCACCACGTGCCATACACGCATGTGCTCAAGAACGGGAAGACGGTTATCCAGCACTTTTACGATGCACGTATGTAAACTCACACGATTGCACTTACGCATCTCATCTCCAACAACTCAAACTAACACCAAACAGACTACGCCGGCGCCGAGACAGCCGCGACCTTCCCGCAGCAATGGTCCAAGCTCCAAGGCCTGATCGACCAGCAGCGCTACGAGGAAATGGCGTTCCGACTGACATATCAAGCGGGCCACGCCATCGTATGGCGGGATTCGATCAACCAGTTCTACAACAGCCTCTCGAAGATCGAGGACACGCAAGGCCGCGTGAACCATCACCCGTGGCGCATCGAAGCGGAGAGCATGACGCTTAAGGGGTACAGGGTTACTGGCGTCAACCCGTTCGAAGTCGCATCGGGTCTAAAAATCGTGCAGACGACCGGCAACAGCAGCTCCGCCAGTGTCTCCGCAACGCTCAATTACACCGCCGGGGTGTATGATTTGGCAGTAGCGTACTACGATTTGTACGAGGGGAAGGCTTCGTATGAGCTGTTCCTGAATGACAAGAGCATCGGCAAGTGGATTGGCGATAACGAGTACAAGCTTGGGTATACGGTTACAAGGGGTATCGATGGACACTCGGCGACGAGGATCACGTTCAAAGGGATAGAGATCAAGGAGGGCGATGTGGTGCGTGTTGATACGAAAGCGAATGGTCGAGAGACAGCCCCGCTGGATTACATTGCGG
The DNA here is from genome assembly GCA_022432515.1 of Hypoxylon sp. NC0597. NCBI lineage: Eukaryota > Fungi > Ascomycota > Sordariomycetes > Xylariales > Hypoxylaceae > Hypoxylon > Hypoxylon sp. NC0597. Next base: position 331,473 of record JAJKLA010000030.1, read on the forward strand.
TGCTGCCGGAGGGAGTCGTGGACTGAATGCTAGTCACTCGGGTGATTACCAGCCACCTTAATATCTAACTTGTGCAAATCTTTGTGTATATAACCAAAGTGATATTACTTCTGATGATTGGTTCTCGACGACTTCCTAGGAAGTCGGTCCGTTTTGTGCCCCTCATAAATCGGGCGCAGCGTCTTATATGCTGTGTAACCGGTGAGAAATTCGGGGTACTCAATTAGCATGGAGAGAATATGCACTGTGGTCCAATAGAGGAGCTTGTGTCCCAATTGGACAGCACCTGCAGCTCTAGGCGCGTTCCTGCATTTGGCCCCCAACTAACCGCAGGATCTGGATCCGAGCGAATAGGGTCGTACATGCATTTCGGATGTCTTAGTTACCCGTCCGACCCAGATCTCGTCTCACCCTCCACACCTTAGCCCCGACGCCACGTTTCTGGTTCCCATGTAGCACCTCTACCCACGGAACCTGTGTCGCGTCAATGGCTTCCGCGAAATCCTCGTTTCCGACATTAGGATCGTCATCAGCATCGTCCATTGACTCATCCAAATCGGCCCCATCGTCCACTTCATCATGAGCTCGATAATAAAACTCTTCAGTGTAAGCCCAGCTCGGCGTGTCGAACTTGCCACTAACAAGAACGATCTCGCCGCCCTTAGATGTGACATCTTCAATCGCTTCTGCTGAGAGAGGCGTCAAGAGCTGGAGAACACCATTTTCAGTATCGATGCCCCGGATGAGAACTAGGCCAAGAGAATGAGAATATCTGGGATCGAGCGTAGTCGCGTTTGCGGTGTCGATGAATGGGATACCCTCAGGCGTCGTGGAAATGATCTTTTCCGCTAAACTAGAAAAAGACGATGAGGCTGACTCATCCTCGTTACCGTCGATATCCATCGTATCGGCAGCCACATCATGAAGCAACTCTGCACATTCCGAGGAATGTCTAAATGCTTTGGCGCTCTCAACTCCTACAACAGCGAGAATTGCACCGTTGATTGCGTCGGCTAATAGGTCTAACGGCGCTTGATAGTCGTAACACATGATTCCGAATACACCGCGGTTCGGACCTTTGTAGCTAACCTGCCAGGGAGGCACAGTCGTAAGCGGCTTCGGGTTCCACTGAATCCCACCATCAGCCTCGCCACTTTGGGGCTCGGCATGGAAGTATGACATGGTCTGCATTGAACGGAAGTGTGCCGCTGTTCTCGACGTGAGTTGCGAAGCTTGAGATGGGAGTGTAGAGAAGGCAGTGACTTTGCAGGACTCCTGCAAAGCTTCTACTACTTCGGCCGGGCCAGACTCGGACATGTATACAACCTCAGTAGGTCGTAAAGCCGTGATCAGAGAAGTCAGTAAGTCAAGACCCGTGCCTTGTATCCATCCCGGGGTGTTGATGATGAGAGGATAACGTGCCAGAGTATTCCGGTAATGCGTCATCAGATCCAAAGCAGCCTCCACATATAGTTCAGGGTCTGAAACGGGAGATATCGACGCTAGCGCATGAGACCGAACCATCCGGATTTCCGGGCTAGGCAGCGGACGGGAAAACGACGGGCTGAACACCGGCTCTGTTAGAATTACAAGAGCAATTTGGCCGGCAACGCAATATTCAGGTTGCCCTGGGTCAAAATCAAGCACGGCCACCCCACGATGGGCTCGACTTTTAGTGCCATTCGATTGATCGGTGATAAGCCGATTCGCAAGAATCTTGCCAAAGGTTGACTTCCCAGAAGACTTAGGTCCCGTGATCATGAACGAGGAAGACTTCGAGCTAGATGCGTTAACTAAATTGGCGAGCTCCCTGTTCCACTCGGGCGGAGAGACGAGATCTTGTAGCGCCGTCGTCTTGGGACCATCTGCCGAAGTATAGAGCTATAAGCGACGTTAGCTGCAAAACTCACTACCGACTTGAGAGGGCGTTTTACTATTTGAAACGACAAATCAGATGGAGTAGATTTCGCATCGGAGGCGGTATTAGACTCATTCCAAAGTTTTCTCAACAGAGGGGAGAGCCTCCCCAGGCTCCTCAATCCAGCAACATTTGGACGAGAAAGCAATTCGACGGTAGCACTGTCTGAACACCTAACAACAGGTAGTGCATGACAATAAGGTGCGTCCACCCAGTGAACTTTGTCCGAACTCGTCAGCGTCGCGCCGTTAATAGTGATCTCGCCAGCCGTTAATCGCAAACCATAGCTGCCTAGGATCACTAACCGCTATAGATTTGAAAGTAAGTAAGTGTTGGAGGCAAAGAAAGCAAGGGGAACCAACATCTCCATCAGACAGCTTCAACAACATCCTCCCGTCCTTTCGTCGTTGGTAATTACTTTTGGATGGTTTGAAGTTGGAAAGTTGGATAGGTAAAGCCTTAGCCGGTTTTACTGAGACTTCGTCGTCAGAAGTGGGAGATGAAGAGCTTCTCGCTAAAGCACTAGGGGAGCCGAGTGCATTATTAGTTTCCGCCGGGGGTGAATCCTTCACATCAGCACTACCGTCATTCTCATGAATAGGTGCTGGCTGAATAGTTGGTCCCTTCTTAGATTTTTTGAAGCTTCGAGCCTTGCCTGTGTCCACGGGTCCAGGCGAGGGCGAAAGGGTATCAACTTCAACAGCCGTATCTACTGTGGTTGAAGCAGGAGCGGTTGTAGTTGTCTGCTGGCTGAGGAGCTTTTTACGAAGCGCGAAGGCGCTCATAGCTAATGAGGGATAAGTATTCAACTATGTTTAAAGGTAATGATCAAGGTATATTGAACCTACCCTGCGGAGGCTCTGATATATTGAGTTTCCGCCTCTTATTGGTAGCCATTATATTTCACAAGACTTTGAGAGAGTTAAGGTCGGCCTCTAGTAGCTGATGTGTAAAATCGTGTAGAAGTATGAATCTGTGAATTTCAATGATTTAGCCCAGATTTGGTTAGATTGGCTCTGAGCTCAGATAGGTTAAATCAAGCTCTTCTATTGGTTACATGTATCATCCTGCATGGTACCAAAGGTACGTCATGAGATACTTGAGTACCTTCTCCAGGTACCGACGGGAATTGTAGATGTCGGATTCACTATATTCCGGACGACCAATAGCATAACCCCCATCCAGATCGATGGGGGTTATGCTATTGGGCACACATTGGGAGTGTGGAACCTGATAGCTAGCACGGTACCTAGTTACTTATTCAATTAGACCCACATTAGCATGCGGAAGCTCCAAAAAAAAATCGGCGATCAGAGCGCGATAGTCAATTCGCCGTTAACTTTTTCACTTCCTCTAACTGTCCAACTTCATCACCTCTGCGCGTCGCTTCGCCGCCTTCCCACTTCTCTGATAATTCCAACAGTCTCAGATTGAAGCTGTAGCTTTTCTCTTTTGATGCGCGCCGCATTTTGACCCCCCTAACCTCGCCGAGCTCTGTATTCAAACACTCAGTTTCACAGCATCCTTCCACCGTCTGGTGCGAATATTCACAATGGGGAAGTCACGCCCTCGCGCCCCCTTGGCGTCGCTCAACTCAATGGCGTCAAAAGTTCGTGATCAGAAGGCTACTTCCGCAACCAAAGCCTCCGGCCCCGGTGGACTACAGAACGCCAACAAAAGCCAGAAGTTCACCGAAGACAACAGCAGCAGCTCCGACGACGATAGTTCTGACAGCGGCAGTGACAGCGACGTCGAAGCTGCCAGAAAGAAGTACGCAGCAAAACAAGCAAGCAAGCGCAACGACACTCAGCCGAAAGCCAACACCGCCAAGTCCAACGCAACTAAGTCCACTACGAATGCGAAAGTATCGTCGCCAATTAAACCATCTTCTAAAGCTACAACTTCCGAGTCTGACGATTCAGGTTCCGATTCCGACTCTTCATCCGAAGACTCAGATTCTGGAAACAGCCCGGCACAGACTACTGCAGCGAAGGATGGAAAGAAGAGCAGGAGCAACGACGAGAGTGGATCTGAGAGTGAGAGCTCTAGCGAAAGTGAGAGTGAAAGTGAGGCTGAGGAAGCTAGTGCGCAACAACCCTCAAGGCCTGATTCATCCAGCGACTCAGCTAGCGACAGTGGTTCCTCCGATGCAAGTGAGGAATCTACTCATGGGGGCGCACCTGACAGAATGGATGTTGACAGCGGTGAGATGGCCGTCTCTAGAGTCAATGGCGATGCTACACCTGAAGACTCAAGTGCCCAAGTGAGGTAGGTTTTCTTGCCAAAAAATAGGACTTAATTATCCAGTGTTAGCTAACAATGTAATCTCAGCTCTCGGCCCGCTTGGCTCAATAGTTCTAACTTCGTACTACGCAAAGCTTCATCTGACAACCCCGGCAAAGAAGTCGCCGAGTTCTTAAGCAAGACGAACCTGGAGGGCAAGCAAGTATGGTACTTCACAGCACCAGCATCCTTGCCAATCACGGTTTTGAAGGAAACGGAGATCGATCTATCCAAGGCTACAACTGGCGAAGCTTTATTACAGCACAATGGGGATGGTTATGGAATAGACCTGGAATCTCATGCTACTAGCACGCAAATCCAATTATACATTCCATCACGGGCCGGCGACACTTATACTCCTCGTAAGTCGTTCCTTTCTTTTAGTCATTCGGTGGCTAACAAGTATACCTCCTAGCAGTGAACCATGCGATTGATTCGACTATACATCTCCGTCGCATGGCTAAGTTCGGCCCCGGCAACACCGTTAGTGCTACTGCCGCTGACAATTACGCGCCTGTCCCAAAGGCTATCCGAGAGCAGCCTCAAGGCTTGAAACCTCGATTCACTCCTATCGGTGTTCCTACTCCCACACCACCACCGATCCAGTCTCTAAAGCCACAGCCAACTCCCACAACTCAAAATGCTACTTCATCAGATTCAGAGAGCGAGTCGGAAGATGCCTCTGATGAAGAGCCGATGACGGTAACGAAGCCACAACCACCGGCCTCATCCGGATCCTCGAAGAAGTCCCAGAAGCCGAGCGCCGCCAATGGAGACCGTAAGAGAAAGCATCCTGGAGATGAGGGAGCGAAATCTACTCCGGTTCAAAACCCTCAATCTTCAGAGAAGTCTGCAAAGAGACCGAAGACCTCCAAAACTGCCTCTGCAAAGGCATCAAGTTCCGCGAAGGGCACTCCCGTTCAGACTCAGCCCGCTCCTGCGCCAAATGGCACGCCTTCGAAGGGAGCAAAGCCTTCAAATAAGCCAGAGAAGAAATACGTGAAGCCAATGAAGGAGACTCCTATCCCACTACCTACTGTTCCTAGCATGAAACGTTAAGTAGAGGAGAGCTGAGTTTGCGCCGGCTACGTCTTTTATGGCCCGTATTTACGCTGCCTGCGATGTTTTTGTTATTTTCAGCCGGAAGTGCTGGATGTTCGCGGCTGAGATTTTGGCACTCAGTTGCGTAATTCGATTCCTTATACGCACATTCCGCCTACTTATACACCATTCCGTTAAGGCCTTGCTGAGTGCGGATGAGACGGGCTCTGCCCTTTTTTATGGCAGACACGAGTGCGATTGCAAGCACACATAAATATTCTTAGAAAAAGAGAAACAACGACGTTGACGGCACTCTACATAGATCGTGACACTGGCTGATAGTCAATGTGGCCGTCCTGCTCGTTTCGTGATACCACAGGCGGTCTTCCACAGACCTGACAGTTTCCCCGGCACTCGTGTAGATAGGAGATGCGGTTGAACCGATACCAAGAAGTGCTGGAAGGTAGTAATTGACATTACTTCATAATATTCGTTGTTTTCGTTATGTGAAATGCCGTTCGGTGGGATCTGTTCCATCCACTAACAAGGATTGAGACTACCTAGTCCATATTCATCTATGCTATGGGTCCTCTTCAACCCTATTTTGACTACAAGTCATACAGAATATAGGCGACTCTGTTCCGAGTAATTGCAGGGATGACTTGATTCTTTAGATTTGACTAGCCTTCCAGTTTTATCTCGTAATCATCATGGTCCATGGATATGTATAGCAGGGGATTGGCACTGATAACGACAACTAATCTACCTCCCCCTTTTTCGTTCCTTCTAATATACTTATTATCCTAGATAAGGCAATTTTAGAAAAGTAATATGGCAATGCCAATGAAACTTGTGCAGCAGAATAACCTTACGATGATATCGAACATATGATTAGAGATATGTAATCGAGTGTGGTATATAATAAAGGAAAGGAGACAGATATGAGACTAGGTGGTCATCTCATACCAGAGGTCCAGACTGATATCATCAACGCTACACATTGAAGACTTTTCTGCTAGACTATGTCCGTAAGGCACATTGCATTGGCGCAAGTAATCTCAAAGAAACATAATGAATTCATCAAGGAAATAAAGGATCATGTGCAGGCGCAAGTCCCGTAATAGGAGGTTTGAGTGCTTCGAATATCTCGAGGACTTCATGTGCTTTCATAGCTGTAAAAGAGCCTCATGAGACGGGCAGCGCTCATTTTCCGAGGTACACCTGTTATGCACGAGTCACCACCCGCAACTCCATGATGGAAAGAGGGGCGTCACTTGGACGACCGGCAGGAAAGCGTAAACACCTGTCCGGGCAGCTTGGGCCAGATGCCTCGCAAACATCCCATTGGTCCATTGCGCCGCGTAGTAAGGGTTATAAGATCAATTGGCACGATTTCTGTCACCTGGATCCGGAAGTCCCGATGGAGCAATGGCTGAGAAGTTGGTGCCGACTGGTAACTTGACAGGTAGAAAAATCCAAAGGGTTTTTTCGTAAGGACAGTTAAGAAGTCACGCGTCCCCAGCTTTTTTGTCAGTTATATCAAGGTTCACCGTTCAAGTCCGATATTCTCATTATTTTTTCGCTTTGCTTTTTGATTTCATTATTTTGTTCTTTGCCACCCGACTATTTTCCAAATCATCATCTCGTCCACGGCGGTCTCCTCTTCAATATGCCTCTCTGTCTCGTTGGTCTCATATACACATCGAGATATTACCCTCTCTCTTCCATTGAATGTCATTGAAATCATATACGAGTAGCTTGCTTCGATATTACCACTGCCTAGTGGCCTTGTTCTAGTGGTCAAGTTACAGTTAGAAGGATGTGGTCTTACAACTAAGACGCTAAGGGCAACATCGAAAGTAGTAAAACCTGATGATCTAGTAATTATCACTTTTGTTCTATCTGCGAAGCAATGATTAATTGACATGTTCTTTCGACCTGTCTTCGCGCAGCTCGCTGGCGCCGTGTACCCGTAGGAGCAAGCCACGAGAGAACCTTCGCCGCTAATACGGAGCTGTTTCGTGACTTCGATGGTAATTTCAAGACACCGTCTTATCGAACATATGCTCTTTAGAACGATAATGGTGAACTTCGAAATGCAATCTCATTGAGGGATGTTAGACGGGATCGATGCTTCTCTAGGAAGCCGTGCTAATTAGGAACAGGCGTTTCTCGAATAGACGGAAATGTTCCTTGAGTTAAGGGACTGACGGGTAATAATGGGTCTTAAACTACAGCTATTGATAACGTGTGTCAGATTCTACTCGCAATCCTGTAGGGTTATATCTGACCTGACTCTAGAAAGTGTGAAGAGTATGCCTCTACGTGCTCGACTGTTATTTCTAGTGTCTGAAGGGAATTTTCAGCTATCTTATGCTAGGTAGGATGCGAATAAAGTTTAAACATACTACAGTTGTCGACGCTCTGTCGTCATTCATGATGGCGGTCCATCTGTGTATGGGCTGTTGTCAGGTCTGACTATAGCACAGAGGGAGTAGTGTAGGTCCACCTACCTAGTAAAGGGATGGAGGTAGTGCCGTCCTATCTCTGATTATAAGTTGGGAATGGCATTGTGAAGCATTTGTATAATTGGCAATGACGATACTGACACTCAATTAAAAGACTAACATGGTACAGCACCGTGATGCATAGCCATACATGATCATCATTCGTCCATTCTCATTCCCGACATTATTTTCGCTGTCATATGCACATTCCACGCTATAACATGCAACCCAATGCTGCCTTTACGCCGATGCTAATGCATTACGAGTACCTACAAGCATCATGTTAGCACATTGCGCAGCTAATACAGTTGAAGAATGATGCTATAGTGAAGCGTGAGCTGCATCAGATAGAATCGTTATGCATCAGTGAAGATCTCAGTCCCGTCTTGAAACATATTTTGGATTGAAGTATCATCATAGCAGCTGGAAGTGAGACATTCGAGGGGAATTGATAACATACTGAGAACCACAAGTGCAATCTAGGAGGCGACTGCACTGCCTAAAGACTCCCAACCACTGCTGTTCCAAGGGGCAATGAAGATTGCGGTCTGGGCATTGGTAACTTTTCCAGTCCCTGCGTACGCGTCGGCCAGTTCTACGGCACCTAGTTGGCCTCTTGGTGGGATAGCCTTGAGAGCAACCTTCAGGGCCATATCTGCTGGATATTCCTCTCCGGTGAGCTCGGCTACTCTGGACCATCCGTGAGGGAGATGTGGGTGAAGCATAACGTCATTTTGGAGTTGAGTAAGCACATCATTCTCTGTACTGTTCTCTGATAGAACAGCAACGGCTCGGAATACTTCTCCGATTTGGGAATGTTCTGCATTGGTGACTTTATCACTGGTGCGAAGTATTTGAAGTTCCGAGACGACGGCATCCAAGGACTCCTCATCCTGGTCAAGCAATGCTATGACGCCTAATAGAAGCACGGACTGCACGTGGCTAGGGTCCTTCTCGATCACATCAAATAGAACTGTGCGCGCTCTTTCTCGAGCTTCTTCGGTACCCGTGGCCCATAACATTTGAGCTAGGACGCAGACGGCATCGGGATTGCCATTGGATTCATCAAGCGCGGCCTCGAAGTAGCTCACGGCGGCTTCAACGTTTTTGGAGAAATACTCCGCTAGGCCTACGGTCATATGTGCTGAGAGTCGAGCTTTATTGCGCTGTTCAGCCGTGAGTTCGTTCGCAGATTCATCGCTGCTTAACTGCAAAGCCATTTCTCCACACTCAGAGGCTTTAGCATATTCGCCAGCTGAGAGGTACGATCGAGCGAGATCCGTTTTAGCTAGGGCAAACCGTGCCAATGACTCTGCAGACTCGGTAGCTTCGTAATCTGCCTCCAGTTGTTCGCAAGCATTCTCGAGTGTATCTATCGCCCGAAGGCTATCATTCGTCCGCTCTTGATATAGCGTCGAAAGATGCTGATAAGCAAGATCTTGTGGACTGAGACATCGTAATTGGGCGAGAGCGAATAGTGGTTGGATGAGAGACGTGACACCCAAGTTCGGAGGGTTCGTGAGGATGTGATCGAATAGAGACACTGGGTACTGGCGTCTGGTTAGAAGCGAGGATGATTCCGAAATGCCCATCGCGTGGGTAAAGAGACTGCGAGCTTCTTTTAGATCGCCATAGAGAAGCGCAACAAGACCCTGACCCAGCCAAGCGTGCGCATAATCTGGGTCGTTGGACTGTGCCCGTGTAAAAGCCTCATTTGCAAGTTTAATATCGTTCTGAAGGAGTGCTAGAGCGCCAAGATTCGACCACGCATGAGCGCTTCTTTCGTTGAGGAATAGACTTCGAACAAATGCATGCTGTGCTACAGATGGATTGATTTCGCTAGTGACGACACCCAATGAATTCCAGAATTCTGGGTTACCAGCTTCAAGCTCAATCGCACGCTTGAAGCACCGCACAGCGGCTTTCTGGTACCTACTAGATTGAAGACGAAGCTGGGAAGGGAGGCAAAGGTGAGCTCGATTTTCTGCCCAACCTAAGTTATAGTAGGCAACCGCTTGAGCGTGAATGTCGTTAGCTGACACGTGGATTGCTCGCTTGTGAGCTAGAATAGTTGCATGTAAGCTCCGCGTGAGATCAACTCCGAGCTTTTCATTATCAGGAAAAATGCCTTCAGCGAAGATCACATCCTTGCCGACGCCATCCACGTCTTCTAATGCTGCATAAGTGGACTTGTTCTCTACACCTAGGTTGAGTAACTTCCGAAGGTTGTCGGTAGGGAAATTTTGTGCGTGACTTTGGACGGAAGAAAAGATAGAACATGAATCCCCGACTGCCTTCCAGAAATTGAACGTATTAGTTATGTGTGTAGGCGCAGTGAGGGCAAATGACAAAGCTTCGGTAGCCAACTCGACTGATTTTCCAAATAGACCCTTTTCTACACAGTCCATGGCATTTTCAACCATAGTCTGCATTAAGGCTATGACGACACCTTCTTCCTCCGGCCGGGTTGATATGACCTCGCGATAAAGAGTAATAGCCTCGTCGAACTCGCCGAGCTCGCGCTTAACGTTGGCGAGCATGTACTTAGTAAACCAAGTGTCGCCGAGGTTATCAAGATCTCCGCGCTCTTCTAGCCTCTGAGCATTCTGAATTGCTTTGGTTGCGGCAATGTATCGACCAGAATTATGATAGCTTTCTCCGAGGCCAACCCACGAATGGTAGTCTTCGGGGGCGATCCGGAGCGCTTGCTGGAATGACACGATAGCTTTGGCATAATCTTGCTTATTCAACTCGGCAACTCCTAGGGCAGAAAGGGGCCAACTAATCCCCCTTTTCTTAGACCCCGGAGGTGGCCTGACTTTGCCGGAGTCCACAACTCGCCGCGCTACAAGTTCGACTCGGTCCCAGTCCCCGTCATCAGCAAATGAGCGAGCAAGCCTTTCGGCGGACTCGACCTCCGCGGATGAAAGCTCCACAGCCTTGAGAAAACACATGCGGGCCCTCTTCTTGTCCTTGGCATAATCTGCATAATAGATACCGAGGCTGCTATATGCGGGGGCATAGTTGAAATTGCTCTTTAATGCATCCAAGAAATAAGCATATGCACCCGTCCGGCTCTTTCTTGCAGCCTTTGAGGGATCAAGATTCCAAATACAGCAGCCCAGTCGATATTGTGTCTGGGCTAGAAGATCCTTAGAAACTGAGGCCCGTAACATTAATGGGAGAAGGGATTCGAGCTCTGCCTTGCCGCGAGTGTAATCGCCCTTTAATGCATATAGCCAACCAACCTCGGCACGTACACGGAGATTGTTGCTGTCGCGTTTAAGTGCTCTTCCCAAGAAATCAATAGCCTGGTCAAATTCTTCCTCCTCTTCGTAAATTAGGCCAACACCAATCATAGCAGCGGTCGAGGTGGGATCTACTTCAAGAACCTTATCAAAAAGGAATTTGGCTTCGCCATGATTTCTAGGAGATTGATAGAACACTAATGCAGTGCCTAGGTAGAGCATAAAAGCCTGATTGGCGTTGGTAAAAACTTTGCCCGTTTTTTCCGTTTCTGCAACCATGATTTTCATTGCCTTCCTCATAAGTTCAACGTTGCTTTCATGCTCTTCTAGATGCTGGTAATACTCTCCCATCAATCTATGAGCAAGCAGAGAATTAGTAGTTGAGATTCCCTCTGTCATCATCAAGAGTCTGTCTTCATCGGTGTACGGTATGACCGAGGTAGGCGCGCCGCCATCCTCATCGTCTGTGCTCTCATCATCCGTCCCAGTTGTATGGGCGGGGGCTGGTGTCTCTGCTACTTTCTTCGGGAAAGGTGACAGGTCGCTCGTCATGAACCCGATCAAGACGCGATAGAGATCGCTATCTGGAAAGAAAGAACAATACTCATTGAGCACGTCGACATCCCAATCCTTGATCTCTTTGTGATCGCGCCACTCAATTGAGATATCCCAGGCAAGCTTGAAGGGATGCTTGATGATAACCATATCATCCGCTAGCTTCTGTACCACTTGGAGCTCGGCAGCTTTGCCTGAAGCTGGGGTGACTAGAAGGCGGTCGTAGCGGAATTGAAGCAATTTCTCTTCATATTGGCGCCTGACATCGTCATCTTGAGCCCAGAGCGTAAGCTGTTCGTAGATATGGCCCAGCTCGCTTTGACATAAGACTTCCCGGTTGACCTCGAGAGTAACCTCACTAAGCTTAGCGCCTAACCTCGTGCGTCGTTCACCAATGAGCGTGTTGATGCGCTTCTTTTCTTCGATTTCTAGGATTTGGGCTATTGTCTCGTAAGTTTTGGCAGGGTGAGGAACTCGACCTTCGAGGGCGGGATAGATAGGACTGTCAGGCAGTATGAGATGAAGGGCTTGTACGTATTGAGCTCGATCACCACGGGAACGAGCAAAGTCAATGAACTTGTCTATGACATCCTGGCACTTGTACATCTCATTAGCATCCCTATAGATCTCAGCAAGCTTTAGAGCAGCGAGCTGATATTTCTGGATGGCATTTGGGCCTTGCTTCTCGTAAAGCTTGATGAGGCCCTGCCATGCTTGAGCATCAGATCGAATGCGAACTGCGGTCTGGTACGCCTCCTCGGCTAGCTCCAGTTGGTTCTTCTTGTCTAGGGCGAACGCCTTGAACACGTGACTGGAATGGATGTTAGAACTTCTGAACTAGGAGGGGTCGCAATGAAAAGGAATGGCGTACGCTTGGTAATTCTTCGGATCTCTGCTGATGACATTTTCAGCCTGTGCTAGAGCGTCATCCCATTTTTGCTGGCGAATAGCATCATTGGTAGCCTTCAATGAGGCCTTGATGCTCGCCATCTTAGGGGAGGTGCACCAGGGATGCTGCAGTTCATGTCTTGGAGAGACCAGGAAGATGGGGTTTGCATCGGTGCCTTTAGCATTTCATCATTGATTTTTGTTTGAGGGTCTTGGTTCCAGGGCTGACTTTCATTTTCTGCACATGTGGTGTCGCAGTACCTGAAAAGTGGAGACTTCGGCAAAACGTCGGGTAGCAATAGTGTAAGCGGCATGCTAGTGCAGGTTGTCGGCAAATAGTCGGCCAGCCCTCATCTGGAAATGAAACCCATTTTTGCATACCGGGAGAATATCGGCTCTTCAATCCAGCTGGACTGGAGTTCTCTAGCGTCTATCACACGCGCTAAGTTTTAGTGGGATGCCACTTGCCTGACCTGCCTAGCAACCAAGGACCCTTCTTGATTCGACTTTCCAGACCAGGGCTGCCAGGTCATTTCCCATCTTCTAAACTTGCATCAGATCAGCACCACCTGCGTATTCGTGTATGGTCCGTATCAAACAACTCGAACAGATGTTGAAGCTGGCGGGTCGGAATCAAACACTCTGCGCAACTATAAAGCGCCTTCGTTTCCTGGCATCTTTTTCATGTTCCATATTCCCCCCTTAGATCAAAACATCTTGAATTAGTACATACATCTATCATATTCTGTATTATGCATACAGTACGATACTAGCTTCTGTACTGTACCCCAACGGTACCCCCATTGGTTTGGACCCTGGCACGGACGTCATCAGTTACCGTTTTCCAGGTTCGGGTCCGTAGTTACATCCGTGTGCCCCGTTAGAAAATAGGTGCATACCTCGTACCAACAGTCAATTATCGATATTACTATTTCCCTAAGTGTCGTCTTAGGTATTTTGTTGAGAGGCTTGTCTACTCTGGACTCTCATCGGCAATCCGTTCGACTCCCACCTCCCGGACGACCCTTCATGGCTTCTTCACTTCGGCTTATTATTGAGGATGGCCAATTCCAGGACGCACATGGGAGGCATGTCTTGTTAAGGGGGATCAATGTCGCGGGCGACTCCAAGCTCCCTAGCGAGCCTGACGTACCTTCACATGTCGCCCAAGACTTCTTCGATGGCGACAACGTCAAATTTCATAACCGGCCTTTTCGAAAAGAAGACGCGCATATCCATTTCTCCCGCTTAAAACGGTTTGGATATAATACAATTCGCTACGTCTTCACGTGGGAGGCTATCGAGGCTGCTGGTCCCGGGAGGTACGATGAGGTCTGGATCCAACATACGATTGATGTCTTGAGGACAGCCAAGGACTATGGCTTTTACATATTCATGGATCCCCACCAGGATGTTGTATGTGTCTTCCAATTAAGGGCTGTATGCGTGCAATCTTGATGCTTATACTAACCGGTATCATTTAGTGGTCGCGGTATTGTGGTGGATCTGGTGCTCCCATGTGGACTATCTATGCCTGCGGATTGAACCCCCAGAGCTTCGCTGCTACCGAGGCCGCCATCGTCCATAATACGTATTCCGAGCCCGAAAACTTCCCCAAGATGATCTGGTCTACCAACTATTACCGATTAGCGGCAGCGACAATATTCACCCTTTTCTTTGCCGGACGAGATTTCGCCCCGAAGTGTATAATAGATGGCGTAAACATTCAGGATTATCTCCAAGGACACTTCGTACGTGCCTGCGAGCATCTTGCTAAACGGATACACGAAGCTGGTGATATAGAAAATGACATCGTTTTTGGTTGGGAGAGTTTGAATGAACCGAGTAGAGGCATGATTGGACATGTTGATTTGAGTATCATCCCAGACGAGCAAAAGCTGAAGAAAGGTACATGCCCAACGTTATGGCAATCTATCTTGACGGGATCTGGGCGAGCCTGCGAAGTCGATTCATGGGATATGGGAGGTTTAGGTCCTTACAAGGTCGGACGTGTTCTGATCGATCCTCATGGTGAAATGGCATGGCTGCCGGAAGACTACGATGACTCGCGATACGGATGGAAGCGAGATCCTGACTGGAAGTTAGGTCAGTGTATCTGGGCCCAACACGGAGTATGGGATCCTTCTACAGATATGCTCCTGCAGAAGAACTACTTTGAGAAGCACCCGACTAGCGGCGATAAACTGGACTACCATACCTTTACGAATACGTATTTCATGGCGTTCTATCGGAAATACAGAGATGCTATCAGGGGTATCCACAAGGATGCGATCATGTTATGTCAACCTCCCACCCTAGAATTACCTCCAAGCATCAAGGGCACCGAAGATGACGACCCGAGGATGGTCTATGCACCACATTATTATGATGGTATCACGCTCATGACGAAGAAGTGGAATCGGACGTGGAACGTAGATGTTTTCGGGGTTCTCCGTGGTCGCTATTGGCATCCGGCTTTTGCGATCAAGATTGGTGAGACAGCTATCCGAAACAGTTTCAAAGAACAACTGGCAGCCATGAAGAAGGAAGGCCAAGACTATATGGGGAACCACCCGTGTATTCTGACAGAATTTGGTATCCCGTACGATATGGATGACAAATATGCTTACAAGACGGGTGATTATTCGAGCCAATCTGCGGCCATGGATGCAAATCACTTCGCTGTGGAGGGTGCACTAATGGAGGGATACACGCTCTGGTTATATTCCGCAACTGTAAGAAACATTGCTTAAATATTGATTTTATCTCACTGCTGACGATGTAATCAGAACGATCACCAGCGAGGTGACCAATGGAATGGCGAGGATCTGTCTATCTTTTCCGCTGATGACCAGACTCTGCCGGTTTCCGCTGTTCCTCGAACACCCGATCTCAATCAGTCAACCTCTAGCCTTTTGAAGACAGCTACCACTGGAAGTAGAAAGGAGGTAGAAGATGAAACCTCGGTCACGCCGGTCAATTTGAAGCGGAATTTGACGAACCCCTCAATCGCATCGGAACCAACTGGCCAGGACCCTGAATTGACTAACGCGCCTGGCTACCGTGCTGCGGAGGCTTATGTTCGTCCTGCTCCCATAAGCACCAATGGACCAGTCATCGACTATGTTTTTGATCTCAAGAATTGCGAATTTACATTGGAGATCGATGGAACTACTGCTCAGTCCGACGACTCCCCCACAACAGTGTTTCTGCCGGAATATCATTTCCCCAGTGATCAATGCACGGTGGTGGTCAGCTCAGGCAAATGGGAGATCAGCACAGATGACGAGGAACGCGCATGGATTCAGAAGCTACGCTGGTGGCATGGTCCTGGTAAGCAGAGCCTCAAAGTAAGTGGTTTGATACGGCCACACAATAGCTTGGCCGGCACGGCTGAGGAGGCTGGGTACTTGGAGCAATGTCAGCAATCATATGCGTTTAACTTCAAAGACTGCAACGTTATGTAGTATTGAAATCGCAGTTCTGAGAGTACATGTATGCAATAATATTCATCCTAACGACTTGTTACGGGGTTTCCTGTGATGTTGGTTGCGCCAAGGAAGATATGTAGCTTGGAAACCATTATAGACGAGTTTTGGGATTGTGGGTTGCACGACTGATAGTGCCAGGCACGTAAGATGAGGAGTAATCTCGATCAAGACAAAATCAAACTGCATGTCTCTGCAATCCTGCAGGTACACCGTTTAGCTATGTATTAAAATCGGCCCCCAACGGGGAACCCGAAGTATCTTGGACGTGTGGTGGCAGTACAATGTTGCGAACCGCGAAAAAATCAGACGCGGGATGTATGGGTGTTTGAGCTACACCTTTATAGCCTCTGTGATTACTGATTCATGCAGGCTCAGTATCTTTGGGTAGTGGCTGAATAGTAACTTGAGCCTCATGCAGAAGCGACTACCACGGCATCCTACGACCCAAAGTTGATGCATTTTCGATGTGACCCCCTTTCTGGCTCAGGTTTTGTTCAGGTTTTGTTGAAACCAATGGGTAATTACGACGACATGCTATTAGAAATACTCCGAACGGGACCCAATTAAAAAGTTGGTGGTGAATCTGATGCTTAACATTTGATTCAAAAAGAAGGAAACAAAAGAGAATGAATGGACAAACAAAAGTATATAGTGTATCTGCCGTCTCTCCGGACAATAGTGTTACGAGTCTGGGATGACCATCCTGATAAACCACATTGACCGAAGTCTCGGGATCCATCGTATGCAGCTGGGCGTGCCGATCTAGCCGGATTGGGTCCAAAGCCGCGTCGCATTATGCAGATGCGGGTGCTTTGGTCTTGGAGTGGACCAAATATGAAAAATGATGGACGAATGCAATGCATCCAGCACATCAAGCGAATAGGATGATGCATTTCTATCTCCCCTAATGGATGTTAACCCGCAGCGTTACACGGGTCTCAAGACGGTTTTCTTGCGCGTCTCCTTACTTCTCGTTCGGAGAGGCTTGGAAGGGGATGTTTCGATGGCCTGATATTCGGATAGAGAGGGGGACGACTGGTTTAGACCGGTTCTGATTGAGATAAGCGTGTTTTCGGGGTTTCAATCTCTTTACCTACATAGTATACTTCGATGCTGTTTCTTCTTCGTCAATAGGAGATAGGATATCGAACAACCGAAATCCACAATAGGCTGACGTAAATTGCAATTGAATTTTCATTAAAATTTTTATCTTGCTTGTTGCAACGATCCGTCACCAATCAGCATTCTTCTTTTGTAGATGCCCTCAAGCTCCCTTGAATCTGATGTTAGATTCGAGATTCATTGATATTATAATGGTACAGGAAAAACGAAACTTGTACAATATCAATTGCATTATCAATTATATCATCCGGGATATGTATTATAAGTGGGAACTAACCCTGAATGGTCACACTTGATCTCCACTTATCGTTACTTGTAAGCGCGTAGCCGCCGACCACTCACGCTACTGTAAGTTGAAGGTACGACGTGGAGTGAGCGCTAGTGTAGGAGGGTGGCCTACGGAGGCGACTAGTAACTACCCCGACTTTGCACGTTAGCCCACCGAAGCAAAAGAACCCTGACACCAAACAACTAATCCTCGTTTTTCCCAACGCTAACGCTAACGACAATTAACTTTGTTCAACATCGCTACTCGCTATAGGACGACAGCGACGGCGACAACGACAACGACGAGACGATTACGATAGCATATGTTTCAGCCTTACAATCATAATCCGGCGTTATAGTATCGGCATTTCTTAGTTTAATCATGGTGGTCTCTGCTGTCGCTATCGCCAACTTACCCAAAGCGTGACCGGGAACCCCTCGCAGAATTCTTCCTTCTATTCTGCTTGCTCGCTCGTTTGGGAAATGTTAGTAAAAGATTCAATCCTTTGATCGGTATATGTTCCGACCGATCATTGTCTTCTAGACAAGTCCTGAAGAGTCTCTGACCTTGACCACAACCGTAGCCGCCGTCTCGGCCGACGCTTGACAATCCTCGTATCGCACAAGAGGCCCCATTGTTACAGCCGCCCGCTGTTTGTGTTGCCCTTGTTGTCGCTCCATCATTCTCTTTGATCATTCACCATTCAAAACCTCTGCCGAGTTCTCGACCGTAACCACACGTGCGATCCTGATTCGAATCTGGGTGTTTATTCACGCCCATATACTCAGATAAACGACCCATGCCGCGCTGTCCCGTCTCTAGTAACCATCATGTATCAAAACCCCCAACAAAATCCAGCGCGGCCATTTCAGGTCCCGCCGCCTCCGCCCATGTCACCCCCCGTTGCTGGTCAGCCTGGACAGCTTAATACTATGCTTAATATCCCGCCTCCTCCACCTAGATATCCAAGTGCCCCGTCGGCGACTGGCGGCGTCGTACTGCCACCACCACCTGGTCCTCCCCCAAATAGCGCTCTAGGGCCGCAACCTCCATGGCAAGCCAACTGGGGCCGCACGTATAATGGGCAGCCCAGCTTCCCGATCCCTCCTCCACCTGCCGGTGGTCCTGTACCGGCATACAACCCAAAACTCCATTCCCAGGCTTCGAATGGGACCTTATCGATTCCTCCTCCCCCGCCTCCGGCCGAGCTCATGTCTGGCACGTACAGACCGGGAAACGATTCCAACGAAGCGATGGTGTCTGCAACGTATATACCCGGAGGCGATACGTATGGGGAAGGCGTTGGGATACCTGGTTTCTTCCCAGAAGATCCGACGCCGCAGTCGACAGGTACCCAAAACTCGTGGCCCACGAATAGCCAGTCGAGTACCTCAAATACTCTAAACAGTACGACGGTTGATGATGGCAATCGTGGATTGCTATATGCCAATGCGTTTAATAACCGAATGCTGTCGACGACTTCAAACGCGACTAATAGCCATTCCGAGATCCCCCCCGAATTAGCGGCCAAATGGCCCCTAGATCATGTATTACTATGGCTAGCAGCGAACCACTTCTCCAAGGAATGGCAAGAGACGTTTAAGAACCTCAACATTCATGGAGCGCAGTTCCTTGAGCTTGGTAGTCAAAAAGGCGGCCGAGGAAACTTCGGCATGATGCATCAACTCGTTTATCCGCGATTAGCACAGGAGTGCGTCAACAATAATACGCCTTGGGAACAGCCCCGGGAAAGGGAAGAAGGAAAACGAATGCGCCGCCTCATACGAAGTATAGTTACCGGCAAACCAGTAGATAGCACAAAAACGCTGCCGTCTCATGCTAGTAAGGAGTCACTCACCAGCGCTCATGCACAGAGCGCTGGCACGGACGCAGAATCCCCGAATACTCCTATCAAATTAGGTTCTAGTGCTAGGGGATTTTCGCAAACGCGATCCACGACTATGCCGACCCTTAGCAGCACAATGAGCTCGGACTCCAACCATCGTGCCATGTTAAAGAATATCGATATTGATAGCAGTCGAAAGATGAGCCCAGGCTTAAGCGAACATGGAGATAACAACTATCGGGCAGCACTACGAAGCGATAGTCCGGGATCCAGCCCGAAATTATCAACTGCATTTCTACCTCAACCTTCATCTGGGAGTTTATCTCCGTCTAGTAGATTTCATCACAAGTCCCGAAACAGCACGGACTCCGTTTCCTCCAATGCGGCGATATACGGCTCTGGCGTGCCCCCTGAAGCCGGCCAACTTTTACGCAACGGCATGAGTGGGATTGGAGATATGATACATGCTAGTCGTAGCGATCGACGGTATAACTCTGAAGGGAAATATTCAGAGACCGATAATAGACCTGGCTCGGCTGAGCCGTCCTCTGCAAGGGACAACAAAAGTTTTCTCAGCTTTTTGAAGAGGAAGAACAAGCAGAAGGAGGATGGTTCATTTCCTTCCCCTGATGACAATGAATCACCCACCAGTCCCAATCTACTGAGGCCGCGATTTGGGACTCCTCCGCCAGAAGCAGTTCAAGACTCAGCTCCGACATTCAGACGCAATAGAAACGTTCCTAGAGTGTTTATTCTCATCACATTAGACGGATGGAACTACCGGCTGTGTGACGTCACGGATTGTGACACGGCTGCTGATCTGCGTACTAACATTTGTATGAACCTAGGGCTTTCTGATCCAAGAGGGTTCGAGATATTTTTAACTGAACTAGGACGCGATACCCACGATGAAGCGCTAGAAGATCAGAGTTTGTGGATTCATAAACGCAACAAGGGGGATGCTCACGGCTCTCTAAAATTCTTCATCAAGATGAATAAGCCCAGTGAGAACACTCTCAGCCATCCTGCGATCCTTTCACCCGGTTATTTAGCTCCTGCTTCAAACATAAATGAGGACGCCTACGCTCACCTTAATGGCCGTACGAGATCAAGTTCGTCGCCTCCCACATCGAGGACAAATACCATTTCGGCTGGTTCGCAGCCAACAAATGACGCCGAATTAGCTGCCAAGGCTAGCGAATATCGTGCTGATCTCGAAAAGCAACAAGCGGCATATCTTGCCAAGCGAAGACAGGCTATTAAAGAATCCTCACCGCAGGAGTGTTCTCCCCAAACTGGCATTGTTGGTAGAAACGTTGACTTCGACCACCCTCGCGTCTCCCCGTTCGAGGATAAGAAGCCGGACAACCTCTTCCCCCAGAGGAAAGCACCTGCGCCTCCAGGCGTTGAGACTGCCACTTTAATTAAGGCAAATTCGTTAAGTAGGAAGACGGGCCACAACATGCGACCGTCTCAAGGTAGTTTGGATGGATTCCCTAGCCCCAGGCGGCCGACCACTTCTACAGGTGAGGCCAATCAAGATAACCAGAGGCGATCTGGCGGGCCCCCTTCTCCGCCCGCAGGGTCAGCTCTTGGGGCTTTAGTGAATATGGGAAGCGCCTGGGGCCGACTAGGTCGACCGTCAGCCCCAGCACCGCAACAGCGATCAGTATCACCCAACCGGAATACTTCGGGACCTGCAGCTGGAGCGGACATAGTGGAACAAAGAGGTAAGGGAGCAATGGCAACAGTTGATTTTGGCGTGACCGCCTCGGGTCGTAGTAATTCTAGGTCGAGGTCTGGTTCACCCGGTTCCCTAACCTGGGGCCGCGGTGACATACCATTCGTCGTACCAGATTACTCACCCGGTGGCACCCCACTTTTTGGCAACCGGAGTAAAACGCAGCTTGATCCGAGTACTAAAATGCGTGAAATAGCACAACGAGCGCCATCCCCCGGTGACCTGAGCCCAAGCACGGCACATCCCGCCCCAGGACCCACCGCAGGGCTAGGAAACTCCGCGATTCCCCGTCGCAAATCTCACGGACCCGATGTGGACTTCACCGAGACGGATGTACAGTTCTCCAAGCCGTCCACAGTGTCTACTAAGCCGGTGAACGATGACTCAGGTGATGATTCGGATGATGGTTTATTTGCTATTCCAATGAGAGGAAGACAGCCGTCGAAGAAGGCAGTGCGCAAGCAACCTAGTCGTAACGAGACAAGTGTCCTCGATAGCGACTCGGAATCCAGTGAAGGCAGGAGGCCGAACTTGACAGTAAAGACTTCTAGATCTAAAAAGAATCTGTCGGTATCATTTAATTCCTCCCCTGGAAATTCCAATACCCCCGATTTAGAGGATGATGAGAGCAGTATTCGGAGCGGACGAGATTCTCATCGCCGCACCCCAGCGACCCCTGGTTCAGAGCAATGGCAGTCGGATGACAGCAAACTCAACCGCCGAAAGTCGTTCGTTGATCGTGGTGTGTGGGCCAACCGTCCTCCCCCAGAGGCTTTGCTCAGCAACCTCGACGCCTTCTTCCCCGAACTCGATCTTGATCAACCTGTACTCGACGAAAATGAATTGCCCGTGTCGCCTATAACAGAGCAAGAAGAGCTCCCAGGTGCAAGTGGCCAAGCTAATGCATCTCCCTTGAACTTCGAACCCCTTACGCCTGCTGCTGGGACTGGCACGACTAAGTCGTACAATGAGAGCGACACACTTGGCTCAGATGAGTCTACTCTGAAGGCACTAGAGCGCCCTCCTTCAATTGCCTCGGTTGCGACACGGAACATCCAGCGCTCTAGTGGTCTTGGGCGGATGAAGTCAATTCGAGAAGTCGCACGTGGTGCACATGAAGCGAATAAACGCTATACCATGTCCACAGCTAGTGGCGGGGCAGGAGCATCGTCGATGATCCAACGTCGCAAGAGTACAAAGATGTTTGGCGCTAATGTCGTACAAATTCGCCCCGAACGCGGGTCGATGATAGTACCGCAAATTCCACAAGATGTTCTCCCGAAGCGACAGACTACTTTCCGGTGGTTCAAGGGTGAGCTTATCGGCAAAGGTACATATGGCCGCGTATACCTCGGTATGAACGCCACGACTGGTGAATTCTTGGCTGTCAAGGAAGTTGAAGTCAACCCCAAGGCTGCAGGCGGAGACAAGAACAAGATGAAAGAGCTTTTGAAGGCCCTGGACCAGGAAATTGACACAATGCAGAATCTGGACCACGTCAACATTGTACAGTATCTGGGCTGCGAAAGGAAAGAGACAAGCATTAGTATCTTCTTGGAGTATATTTCTGGTGGCAGCATTGGGTCCTGCTTACGCAAGCATGGAAAATTTGAGGAGCCGGTGGTTAGTTCCCTGACGCGACAGACACTTTCAGGTCTTGCGTACCTGCATCGTGAGGGTATTTTGCACCGAGACCTGAAGGCCGACAATATCCTACTGGATGTGGACGGGACATGCAAGATTTCTGATTTCGGAATCAGCAAGAAGACAGACAACATCTACGGTAACGACAAGACTAACTCAATGCAAGGCTCAGTATTCTGGATGGCACCCGAGGTTATTCGGTCCCAGGGCGAAGGGTACAGTGCCAAAGTCGATATCTGGAGCTTAGGGTGTGTCGTCCTGGAGATGTTCGCGGGAAGGAGACCCTGGAGCAAAGAAGAGACTGTCGGCGCAATCTACAAAATCGCCAACGGAGAGACGCCACCGATCACAGATGACGTGCGCGAGGCCATTAGCCCTTATGCTCTGGGGTTCATGTTGGATTGCTTCACTGTGTAGGTGTTTTCTTTCTACGGGTATTATGTAGGAAGTTTACTAACGAGAACATAGTGACCCTAGGGATCGCCCAACAGCTGAGCGCTTGCTACGGCAGCACGAGTTCTGCGAACTGGATGCCGATTATAATTTCTTCGACACGGAGCTCTACGCCAAGATTCGTGGCACTTTCCAGACGTAATGGCTAAGGGATATGTTGATTATAGAAAGAGTCTAGATAAGGCCTAGAAACGCCTTGTGTCATGATCCAAACTTCCCCTGTTGTTGTTCAAGGAGGAAATGTACAAGAAATGACCGAGAGCTGCCTCAATCGCGACCCACGCTAGGATTATTAATGAGCCGTCGGGATTCCAGCGTGGTGTCGCGAACCCCAATTGAATATGGCTGTTTGTGTGACGATTACTCGGGCAGCTTCGGAGATACCTCGGACTTATAGAGCTAGGTCGCCGCCTATATCACCAACACAGTTGGATAAGAAAACATCTTTACATCAGCGACATATAGATAGGGGGAACTCCTGTACAGCGGTTGCTAGATGCCTACATGTATGTTTGAATATTCACTCCTTCCCCGACCAGCACGGCGTTTGCGAGAGGAAGAACCCGACGGCTTGGCGTCGTTGGTTACTATTTAGAAGGGCTGGGCCTTGGAGCGATACGTGTGTATGTCTGTAGATAGCTATCTTCATGAATGCGTATTTTACGAGCGAATCTTTTAAATCATAGTTCCCCGAGATGGAGAGTCCGCCTCGGTATATGGTTGATGAGGTTTGCATAAGCGCGTGGTGATAGAGAAAATCGGCAAAGCTGCGCGGCATCCTTGTGGGTTATTCATAGCAGGACGTGATAATCCCTGATGATTGATCTTGAGATCCCAGGGGAGATCTATGATCATGGTTTACTTCCGATTGGCCTAAATTAGGTTCTAGTGGTGCGGAGCCGCACTTAAAATCAACATCAACAGTATTGAACCCCTGCTAGAGTCTCTGCCCTAGTACGTAGGTCCACTTTAGTATTTCCAGAGAACCAGATAAGATTAGATCCATTTATCTCGCCGTCATTTACATATGGTGTAGAGCATGAAGGACGGGCTACACCTAAAGCCTACCATATTTCCTATTGCATCATACGATATCACAGCTGAGGGGATAGTTGAAAGAATTTACGAAGATTGTTGAGAAGGAGCTTAGGTATATTGATCCTATGTGACAGACCTATAAACTTCGCAAGCACCCTTCACTGTCCACCCGTTTCGCATTCCTCCTGCAGGTTCCAATTTTCTTGCTATAAACAATTGCCACTTTTTCTCGCGCAGTCCAAACCGGGGTACCTTCATCCTCACTCCGCGTATTCACCCCTCCGTACCAAAACTAAGTAGACTCGGATTTCTTGAGTCCCCTAGAAGTCACGCATTCCCAGCCAGGTTTCATGCCGTCGACTTGTGAACATATACAGGCGTTCTCTTTTTTTTTTTTTTTTTTTTCGTATTTGGAACACTGACCACATCCAAGTAACACTAATGTTCGTCAGCATAAGTTGCGGCACTGTAGACAGATAGGTCGAAGGGTTGTCGTACATGCCGCGAGCAGTGTTGGGCCCAGAAAGATCCATATCTCTCTTAGGACTATCACTTCAAAGCCATCAAGTCATCCTTCACACAGGCTAAGATACGTTCAACGTCGTCGTTGTTTCTCGGTGTGCGCGCCGTGATGTCGCGCAGCAGATCCATCAGCTCCTGGAATTTGTTGTTTAAAGCCGGCGACAGTGTAGTTCCAGGCTCAGATTTGTCGGCGTACTCGGCCATCCACGGATGTTCCAGGACAGCCGCAGCAGTCAGTCGTTCTTCGGGTAGGTATCTGAGCATTCTGCGCAAGAGGCCGCTTAATTGTAGAGCTTCCCGATGTGGCATAGAGTAGGTTCTTTTCAAGATGGCGAAGCCTCCTAGGGTACATTTCTCCTTGAGGGTGGCGTTTAAGAGGTCGGCGCAATCGTTAGTCCCAATGTGCATTTTCCTCTTCTCTTGAAGTTCTCTTGGATTCCACACCAAATAGTGATCTTCCATTTTGGGATCCACGGGGATGACTGGCCATTCAAAGTACGGCTCTTCATAGTCTTCATAATCATCCGCATCTTCATCTTCGGAGTTGTATTGCTGGATTTCACCTTCATCCGGTGGTGGGCTTAGACGCGGGTGCTTCTTAGCATAGGCCTGGCGATACACTTCAGGAAGGGGGCCCAAACGGTATTCCATGACTCTAATAGCGGCGTCGGTGTTCGCAATGAAGCGGTGACCACTATAGAGTTCAATAATGCCATACGCAAATGACCAGATATCACTGCTTAGATCCGGGGTGCGGTCGAATAGCAGCTCTGGGGCAGCAGAACCCATTGGGATACCAGAAGATTTGGGCAAGTCCATGTCGAACGCAAGGCCAAAGTCGGCGACAACAATATCATCCACCACTATCCAGTCTCGGAGTCTGCGTAGGTCTGCTGAACGTACAGCATACCGCGGAGCGTTAGAGCTACGGCTCCCATCGACGGTACGAACCGGCTCGTAATACTCCATTGAGGATGGGGTTCCAAGTAATTCCCATAGTTGTTCTTTGGTTACGGGATCCATGTTGTCCATCCGAAGCAGTATGTTCGCAAGCCTGAAGTCAGCGTGGCAGACCTTCCGGCTGTGCAAATAGTTTAGCGCTTTGGCAATTTTGTAGCAGACCTTGCGAATGATGACGGGATCTGAGATTAAGGTACGCAACCATGAGACCGGGGGGCCAAAGACTGGCATAACGAGGGCAAGGTGGCGGCCGTTTGGTCCATGGATCCAGAAATGTGTCTCGGGAATCGCTAAGAATTTTGAATCGCCGAGGATTTTCTTCATCTTAATTTCAGGGCAGCTTTCAGATGAATGCGAGGCCATGAGAATCTTGACCGCTTTCCAGCTATGTAAGGCGGTGTCGCGACATAGCCAGACCAAGCCATAGCCACCGCTGCCTAGCTTGTGAGCAACCTCGTATCGTCCATCTAGAACATCCCCAATATGGACAGGGTGATTTCCGCCAGTCGCGTAGGTTTCGAAGTCTTCCAAGTACATCCCGTTTTCCTCATAATCCGCGGAGAACTGGTTATCTGGCCAGAGGTATCGAGATGCTGGGGGTTCCTCGGCTTCAGATATGGCTTTGGCTTCCGATTCATGATCTTCTCCCTTCGCACTCGGTTGGTAGGGCTTCACCACTGTTGAGCGCGAGCGAGTAGATGAAGCCTTCGCCGAACCCGAGTTGTGAGACATTTTCATCAAAGCGCGCGATTACGGAGGTCTTTTGAGAGTGGTTAATAAATGAATGTGGGTTGGGAATTGTGTAGACAGAGACGCTTACCTTCAATGATTCTCAGTTGTAAGTAGGAAAGAGGTTGTAGATGGAAAAGGCAGTGCAGATGGCGAAGGTGAAATGTTTGTTTGTGGAAGGTTGGGGGAAAATATGAGATGAGATGAGATGAGGAGGGGAATTCCCAGTATTTATGATAAGTTTCTGAATATTGGGTGATGCACAAGCCAAGTGGTTAGGTGTTCCAAGGTGGATATTAAGATGGAAGGAAGGAGAGAGTTTCGTGATTCAGGTGGCCGACTTTGATAAATGGGCAAACTTCCCCACAATTTAAGTCGGTTGAGTCACTTGCTCTAGATGTGCCTCTATTTTAAACACTGTCTCCGCTAGCCCTTGTTAGCACTTATGCACCTAAAGAATCTTTGATTTGTAAGAAAACTCGGGTACTCCTTACCTAATCAACCAGTGAATGATAGCAGGTTGCGTACCTAGGTATGTGGTAGACAGTGCAGATGCGTCAAGTGACCCGTAAAATGAGCGTACACCCTGTATGTACTATGTACCTATCTTAGACTTGTAGGTACCTAATTCTCAGTCTGAAATGAAAGTATCCTGAGGAAGATAAGTTTTAATGGGTGGGTTCTGTCGAAGAGTTATGTGCAGAGATAAGGGCGTTAAATTCTTTCTCAAGTTTGCCATAAAGGCTTGTAGGTGTTTTTGGGTAACTAAGGAAGAGAGGCAAAGAAAAATACGACGGATTACATCTTCTCTGCCATACAATCGAATTGAATTAGTAAATATAATGTGTTGTTACAATCTATTGTTTACATCTAATATAAATACATCGCTAACTCCTTCTAATCAGTTCTTTCCTTTGATGTATACTTCATCTTGTCTTGCATGTATGTGTATCTTTATCCCTTTAGTCAGTCTGTGCAATGAACTTTTGCTCACACTACCCGAGTAACAACCACACTGTCATCTTTACTCTTACTACTGTGTGCCTATGCTTTAAGATGGGTCTTAGGATGGTGTGTGCAAAGGAAAAAGGGCTTCCGCACTGGGTAAGTGAGCAGTATCCAAGGTAGATTCAAGGCAAGTACAAGAACAAACACATTCTCCACTTGGCAATAGCTTCCAATGGTAAGTGTACTTGGAATATCTGCCTCCCAAGCAACAGACTGAAATTCAACAAAAGCACACTAACCAGTGAATGTCTATTTCCACAAATCGGCAGGCCTTCAGTGGGAATTATCATCAACACTTGCAAATTGTGTCCAACGTCTTCCTGCTAGTCACGATATAGGAATTCTCACAAATTTGCAGCTCACTTGTTCCTCAAGCCCAAGTACCTCACCCTCACCCTCACCCTCACTCTCGCCGTCACTCTTACCTTTCGTCCTCAGTTTCACTTATTACCGCCACACACAACTCAACTACACCGTCGAGCACCCGACATCAACTCTTGTAACACCCAGGATCTACTCTTAATTGATCGACGACAAGTTGGGATACAGCCCATCTTCGAACCTCCATCACGTATTATCCACCTTCATATTTGAACTCTAACAAAAAGAGTCAATATGGTGGTCAACGAGCGACCTCGAAAAGTCTATAACGTCCTAAGGGTTGAGGGAATGCCCCCGGGTCAGGGTCGGCGAATCCCTCCGAACTTTAGCGGCACCCCTGCCGACCGTACAACTGGATCAGGCACTCTTTCCGACCCTTACGTATGTTCAATTATAGTAGAGAAAAATTCAAAACCGCCGGCTAACATATGACAAACTAGGTTACCTGGGTTCACGACCTGTCAGATGCGGGACAGCGGGTGATAAGACGATGCACCGAGATAGTGCGAGAGGAGGCAATTAAGTTGCAGATGACTTATGCATGGGTGCGGTAAGTTACCTAAGTAGGACCTACTAGGGCAGACGGGATTATTATACTAATGACTTTTAGGTCGATCAACCACTCATTACAGACAGGCCGGTCAACAAGCGGCGTTCCGGTATTGCGCCCCGCCCAGTCACACATCACTGTCTGCTTTGGAACCTCAGCATCGACCTTGCTCTGGGAAGGACACATCTGGACTAAAAATATGGCCGACAAATCTGGTGCGCCCCAGAGGATCCTATATCCATCTGAAGTTCGAGAAGCAGGCGGGAACCCTAAGCTTTGGGCATCGGGCCCATACCCATATTCCTTTCTTCCGGATGGCTATCCTTACCCCTTTAAGCTCAATTTTCAAGATCGGATGGTTGTTTATAAGCTGCCACCTACTGAATATCACACGGAGCCTCAAGAGCCGCCTCACGACTAAATCACTCGACTTAATTCGGCCTTGTCTTTTACGTCTCGGCTATGCCTTAAGAGTTTTTAAATGTTGCGGAAAGCAGCACTGATCGATGGAAAGGCTCTTATACAACTGGAGACTATACGACAGCACAAAAAGAAAGAAAACATAAAAAATTCAGACATTTCCTAAACAACAGCAATGGCTTGCACGAAAGCTCTCACAACGCCAAAGCCGCGCCTATTAGTACTGGCAAGTTCGTCACCATCCCTATATCATCGACATGCTCATCGCGAGACCGGCTGCTGTGTCAATCACTGATGTGGGCGCCATACCCACACCAACTTTCTTGTACAATAACCCCTTTGTAACAACATCTATGGCGCCATCAAGACCATATTCACAACACCAATGCCCACAAAACGCTACGAAACCACATACGTAGGTAGAGTCAACAACGGTCTTGTACTACGACTACTACCGAGTCAGCAAAGTCATCGACTGGATCACCCTACTTGTGAACCCCTCTATATCTGATACCGAATAACCGGTTCGGTACCAAAGAGAAAAGTCATAAGGTAAATAGTTTTGTTCCGTCTCCATATGAGTGTATCATGTCGCTAACGGCTGAAGTAGAGGAAGATCCTAGCTGGTCAATCCCCTTGACACAGCTGTCACAAGGTTTCAGGCGTTTTATTACACGTTTTCCTTTATTTCTCCTATGTCCTTTCATTTCCTATTAACCAGGCACCTTTCGACCTTGGTCACGATTGATCTCGGTCTAAGGAGTTCTTTACGGCATTTATGAGGTTATTACACAGCATTTTCCATGCTCGTGTATCTCTTAACGATGACTCCCTGTCATACGGTAGCCGTGCTCCTTGGTCTCCTCATTACGATGATGACCTCTAACAACAACCTGGTGTTTCTATTATTCACAAAACTTTACACGCTAGGGATCACGCTATCCAGTTGATCATCCTTGGTCTCGACATAAGTCCCATATGGAATTTTGTTCGAGCCTGTTTGATCTGACAAATACTCTAAGGCTTCAAAGCCTTATGGCAGATCCATAGATAATTCATATTTTCCTTTTTATTATACCCTAAGTTTTAATTGTAACCTTTGTATGGTATGTCTCAAGATGGAAATGAAGTGATAAATTTGAAACCATGCTTTTGATTATTCATGGTGGGTATGGATAAAGCAGGTAAGTAAGATCCCACCCACGCCTTACACAAACCCATTCTACAGTGTCAATTATGAAATGTCCGACGAGATTCTAAAGTGTGTTAAAGGTAAATGATTTCAACTCCCCTTTCCCCTCTTTCACCTCTTCCACTTCTCCTTGTTGTATGTTCATTTTTTGAATTTAAACACCGCTTTCATAAAAAGTTTCCTTGGAGTTAAAATGATAATATCTGTTATGATCGTATGGTAAACGTTCGGTTACTTTTGGGCGTATAGAGGTGTACATAGTCAGAAGTACCTACCTAAGCAGTCTCCTTAACTAACACTAAGTTTAGAACGTATGAAAGGGTGTGAGAAGTTAGGTAAGATATGCCATGACAACGATGCAAAGTTGAACGATTACTTGATTAGATCAATTAGGTAGCTGAGTTTCAATATCATATGAATTTTGGCACGATTATGTCTGAAGGAAGACTTCGTGAATCTATAGTACTACGAGATGCAGTTACTGCTAATACCTCACATCCGTGAGTAGTCTTAGGTTATTTAAGCTGTTAGCTTTTGCGTGATGCGCACGAATTCGTCTTGGGTATGTTTCCAAAGCTTATCCCTCGATCCATCATTTCTTAGCTTAGCTAGGGTTTCCAGCACCTTGCGATTACATGGCTCCCCTTCGGAATCGATCGAATACACACCTCCGCCCGTTTTCCCGTCGGTACTAATTGCTATCTGCATCGCCTTGCTAAGGGACACACCATCGGCCCTAGGCTCGCCGGCTGCAGGAGGGAACTGCGCGCTAGTGCTAAAGAAAACGTGGCGCTCGCCGGCTTCGTCTAGCGGGATATTCAGGAATGGGCCAATGACCGTTGAGACCGCCTTAGCCACCGCCATAGCAGGGCCCTTGGCGTCGCGCCCGAGGCCTGTCTTGACGAAACCGGGGTAGTCGTGCACAAACGAAACTTCAGGGGCTTCACGGGCGATATTCTCCAGCGCCAGCGTAATCATGGATGTGAAGTGGCCACGGCCCGACCCGAAGCCCAAAGTATACCCGGCGAAGTCGTTGGGGAATATCGGGCCTTCCTTGGTGCCGGCGAAGACAGTCACCACGCGTCGCAGGGATGATGCTGCTTGGATGAGTGGGAGTAGATTAACGATGAAGCGGATCCGCGAATAGTATGTTAATGCGGCGAAAAGATGCAAGCCTTCTTGGGTTTCTAAGTCGGACTAGTTAGAAGGTGCTCCAGGATCATCCACAAAAAGGGAAGCCTAGTTGACTACACTTACGTGTGCCCGTGACCAGGGTGCCGGTGCTGATGAACAGAAGGTTGATGGTAGACTCCTTGTCCCTGATATCGCGACAGGCCTGGTCGACATTCAGAAGTAGACTAGTGTCATACTTGAGGAAGGTGTACTCGCCGTCGCGGTTTAGCGACCTGAGCTCGTTCTTGATACGTTCCGCGGCCGTCTCAGACCGACCAATGAAGTATATGCGAGGCTTTATTGCGCACTTGACGAACTGTTTCAGGCTCGTCTCACCTATACCGCTCGTAGCGCCGACAAAAACGGCAACGAGGCCGGCGGGAAGCTCGGCGGCAATGCGACTGTTGGAGTCCCGGATGGCGTTGAGTGAGACCATATTGCAATGCACTTTCTGACAAGTCGAGACCGCAAAGATCTTTACCAAGTGCAGGAAAACATTCTAAAGCTAGATATCATATAAAATGCGCAAGTCAATTACTTAGCTCCTTATCTCGTACACCATCCTAGCTTCGCTCGAAATTGTTTGCCGAGGTCACTGTCCTCTTCAGGAGCATGGCTGCGAAATACGGCATCGGGGTAATCAATTGTAGGGATCGGCCGTAAGTGGATGGCACGGTCAGAATTATGGGATAATTTCTATTGGTTGAAACCACGATAAGTTGCCTTTTTAGGAGGCTTATCTTGACGGCAGCGTGAACTCTAAGGGTCCGGGATAACGACGCAGATCAGAGTTGGGTCGATCTAGGTCGATCCTAGCTTCGGAGTACCTAGAAGAACCTTTCCGAATCAGGTATCTTATATCCGATATCCCCGTTGCTGACGCTGTGACCCCCACGCCGCGGTGCTTCATTTTCCAGATCGTCGGGACCGATCTAATTTATCCCATTTTAAGTTAGATTTGAACATCTAAACGAGACTGTCCCCGAGAAATTGTGTCGCGTACTTCATCAAAACGTGTGCGATATACACGCGTTCCGACTAGAATAAAATTACTTGTCAATCTCGCTGACGACGGCAAGCAATACTAGGGGCTAATACGCTCATCTAGATCAATTACCCGTTCGTGTTCGGTAGCGGTATGGCGTGCATAGAGGGTAGCGAATTCATTCCAAGCCTCTGTGTGCTAAGTCGACAGTATTTCTAAGTCGTGTAAGTGTCATTTGGTTGGGCGTCCTGGCATACACTGGTGTTGCTGCTTCTTGGACTCCTCGGCCTAATCCGCTTGGGAGGCGCGTGGGGGTGGATTGTCCTCAGATCTCATTACGCCACCCCGCCTGTTCCGTCACCACACTTCGCCCATCGTAGCTATGTGCACTCACTTTAATTCGTGCTATGAGGGGTGTCTGGGTTCTGGCCGTCTCCGACACCAATGAGCAGCGACTTATGATTGGTGGTGGCGGGTATAAGCATGCCTCTACTGCTTTGGCCAATTCGTTCCCTGAGCTAGTCAGAGGAGAGATCTCCCAAGACGGGGTCCTGAGTGGGAATGCGCTTGTCACATAGATACTTTCCCATGTCTAATTTCATCTAGGAAAATTACTTGTATTAACCAGTGAGGTCACGCTTTCTCTATTCTCATGATCCGTTCCGCATGCATTAACTCCAGTGTTACAAATCCCCCGAGAGTCTCTTAGCCCTGAGAGAATAGCATATTTCAGACTTGTACGCCCAATGTTTCGGCAGATTCGTTCGAATCCGTCTCATCGTCTTTCTTCCGAATGTTCTCCCAGCCAAGACACCAACCTGCCAAGAACGACAGCACCGCAATACCAGCAGCGAAGTACCAAACGCGCTGTAGAGACTGTGAGTAAGCCCATAAAACTCCGGGCAAGTTATCCGATCCAACGGCCTGTTCTAAGGCCGCGGCCGTCGTTCCAGCATCGATGACAACTTGTGGATCGACCCCTGGAGCATCCTTTGGCACTAAGGAAATCAAGCTGTTGGTGAGAATGGTTTGTGACAAAATGACCATGACGGCCGCCCCGAAGTTCTGCAGAAATACGAGGGTCGACATAGCAGCTGGGATCAGATCTTTCGGAAGACTGTTCTGTACGGCGAGGAAGGGCTAAAGTAAGGGAAACATTAGCGCTCATCTAAATTTCATGTGGCTGCGATCGAGGGGAACGTACGACAGACATGGAAAAACCACGGCCGGTACCCATGAGAATCTGGTATCCGATCCATGGTCCTGGAGATGAATAAGGTGTAAGGAGGCTCAAAAGACCACATCCGACTGCATTGAGTGCGGTACCCAAGAGGATGAAGGGTGTATAATACCCAAATTTCTGCACTGTTACTAGGTTAGGCTTGACTCTTGCGACTTAGCATCTCCGTAATCTACTTACTGAGACCTCCTGTTATGATTCCAAACACCATCAGCGACAATAGGTTCGGGAGAACATTGACACCGCTCAAGAAAGGCGAATATGCGAGAACGGCCTGGAAATATATGGGGAGGTAGTAAGCTGTGACGAATACCGTTCCGCCTAGGAAAAGACCAGCGACACAGCTAGCCCACACTATGCGCCTCTTCATCATGGAGTACGGAACCATGGCGTTGTCACCCTGGTAGTAGTTCCATATCAGCCAGACGGTGAAGGTGGACCCAGCGCCACAGAAGAGGCCAATAACCTCCGAACTGTCCCACGCGTACTGGTTTCCGCCGTACTGGAGGGCGAGGAAGAATTGGATTGCTGCTGGGGCGAAGAGTGCGAAACCCGGTAGGTCGAAGTCGAGGATGGCGCGATTGAAGACTTCGCGTATACTCGGCTTGACAATGTGGTCGGGAACGTGGATAAAAGACACTACTAGCGCAACAACGGCGCCGATGGGGAGATTTATGTAGAAGCCTAGTTTTGGTTTAGTAACTGAGATGAGTGAAGTTGGGGTGATGGGTCACTTACACCATCGCCATGTTACGTACTCAGTGAAGGCGCCGCCTATGAGTGGTCCGAAGGCGATTCCAAGTTGACCGACTAGAAGAATTCCGTTAAGAATTATACTTCATATATGAGGGGCGAGTCCACTTACTGCCCATGAAGATGCCAACAAGCGCTTTGGAATTGGTTAGCCGGGGGTTCTGTATTAAGTTGTAGAGGAGACGTTGAAATACCTGGCTGGCGATGCGGTGCAACACAAGAGTTCAGGATGATAAGAGCGCCGTTTAATAGGCCCGAACCACCAATTCCAGCGAT
This sequence comes from Hypoxylon sp. NC0597, assembly GCA_022432515.1. Classification (NCBI taxonomy): domain Eukaryota; kingdom Fungi; phylum Ascomycota; class Sordariomycetes; order Xylariales; family Hypoxylaceae; genus Hypoxylon; species Hypoxylon sp. NC0597. The sequence goes on from JAJKLA010000030.1 coordinate 365,705, forward strand.
TGCTCTTCCGATGATGAGCATAATCGAAGAGCTAGCTGCGCCGCATATGGCGGATCCGACCTCGAAGAGGACGAGATAGGTGATAAACGACCACTATAGAGATAAGGTGAGTAAGCGATTATTTAGTGTACCGGAATGACGCACTTTTGAGTTGAGTTTAGAGTAGACTTTACCGCCTAACGGCTGTAACGCTGACCTATTTTTGGTCAATCCACGTCGTCGTTATAGCCATCTGGAGGAGAACATACGATGATAGCTGATAGGCACTGCCGTACCATCCGACGTCTAGCAAGGAGTGGAACTCATCGGTAATGTAGGGGATTGCCTATTGAGATCTATTAGTATATAGCTCACTCCGAGATATCAAATGCCTAGAATTTACTCACAGTCGCGAGGATTGTATTGTCCAACATTATGAGGAAATACACAATAGTGAGTGCGGCCAGTACTAAATACAGCATGATTCCCTGAGCGTATTCGTCATCTTGCTTCCCGAGGGGCGGAGTAGAGACGCCACCATCCACATCGATCTTGAGTTCTGGTTCTTGCAGTGTGTCGTCTGAAGACTCTTCACGTTTCTCGGGCTCTAAGTCGATAATCCGTTGCCCCTCAAACTCCTTGCTGGGAGATTGGTCTCCTTCAGACCCCGCATCGAGTACTCGTTTTTCTTCAGATGCTGTATCTAATGTCACTTGAGCTTCGGAGCTCTCATGAGGGGGTGAATGAAGCTCATTATGTATAACCGAGAAATCGGTTGAATTTGTAACCGACTCCGGTATATGAAGAGTCTGCTTGTGTTCCTCGTTTGTCGTACTAGAGGCTTGGGGTCCTTCAAGCTCCGTACTGTGAAATTGTCGCTCTCCAGGCTTAGTCGGAGTCTGGTGTAAATCATCGCACAAAGATGAGAAGTTAGTAGTGGTCGTTAGGGATGGCGGCATACCCAAGATCTGTTGTTGCTCCTCGGACTCCATGTTAGAGACTTCCTCATGCGCAGTATATGGCATTGAGGAATTGGATGCGCTTGTCGGCCTTATGATTTCGGTGGAGACAGAGAGATGCTACCAAATCGCGCGGTTCTCAGAATTACGACTTGTGAAGAGAAAGATTACGTACCTTAGGTACCGTAGCAATACGGACTTCACCTGTGCACACAGGCTGCCCGGTACATCACTGTGTATCCGGGCACCTACCTCCCTATGATATGTTTCTTGGGAGGTTTTAACGTGTTTACATGCATAAATAGATCAAAGCTGGCTGCCGAGGCGGGTCTCTATGACTGTATGGGGTCTTTGAGATCTCCAGCTTGGGTGGAGCAATTGATGACGCCGAATGTCTAATTGTTCAATATTGTGGCGTTCATTTTTTACAAATTCGGGTATGAACTCAACTAGGTGACTTGGCTTAACCGACCCAGGGTAATGGCAGCTTCGATAGTTTACAGTGCCACATGTCGATCCCGGCGCGCGCGATCTCATCGATAAAGTCCGGTTGACAGCGCCGCCAGATCTCGCAACCAAATCTCCCCGTCGTCCCTTGGTTTTGGCGTTCTTCTATTGAAACATCCCACTACCCCTGCTCCCTACTAGGTGCCTCGGTCATTGGAAAAGCTCGCAATGCATTCTATTGTGCCACGAGAATGTTTCCAGTTTGTGTGTAGGAGCTTATTCCAATCTTTATATCAGCAGCTGCCAGTAAGTCCGTCAGGATTAGAAAGTCTTCCAGATCCATGGATCACAGCCAACACCGGTCCACCTCTGTGGGATTGAAGCATGTACTGTGTTACCGGGCCAGACAGAGCCGGCCCCTTGCATAAATCGGCCCTGGTTTGTCCTACATGTGACATATTACCTGCTGGAAGGCAGCGGCGACATCGCGGTGCGCATGGCGGCACCGAACAGTGCGAAAGTAACAGTTCAATTGCGCGGCCTCTTCATCGGTCTCCATTGTACGCGACGTACGTGACGTGATGGAGGTACACGCGCGAGGTCCGAGGCGTCTGGTCAATTCTTCCTTGTTGAGGGGTACTTCTCTGAGGGGTACATCGCGGATATGAGCCGCGCACCGTATCCGAAGAACACTAGGAGACTTATGCCAGACAATATGCCGCCTAAGGTATACTAGGTTAGCATTTCAAAGTCCGTTTAAGTGCTAAGTCTAGATTTTAGATACTTGGATACTTGGATACTTGGAATGAAAAAGCTTGGTGGTGTTCATCGTGACCTTCAGCCCCTTGAATAAGAAAAAAGGGGGCGGGGAATCCCTGCACGGATAAATCTCGGTTAAGATGACTCATCATTGATTATCTCAATCATCAACATTTTGATATCTCCTGTCTCAGCTTCGATCTTACACATACGATTATTCAAATCGATATTCGCCAAATACAGGTGTCTCCTCTCCCGGCTTCGCTCTTAGATCCCTTCTACGAGATACCCAAATTTGTCAACCACAATTCGGCGTTCACTGCCCCTATTGACGCGTTATTTTGCATAGCAAGATGATTTGACACGTACCTTGCAAAAAAAATCAAAAACCTCGATTTTACACAAACTACAATATTAATGACACCAATTTTATATTCCAAAGAAACTAACTCACCGAGAATTCGCTCGATGTATCTACTCTTTGAATGGTCGATCCTATGGACCAGCTGGGGTTCCAATCACACCCCTCACTGAAATCCAAGACAGACCCGTCAAAGTCTGCGGTACTTGAAACGTTGCCCATGTACGGAGGAGCCACCAGCAAGCGATCAGGTTTCGACCCAGATATAAGAGCGGTGAAGACTTCCGGAGACGTACTTCCGTCTAATATTTAGTTTCCTAGAGTGGAAGATTCATCATGACGAGATGTCTTTAGTGCTGACTAGAGACATCTAAGAAGGCTCGGCAGATCTGTAGCGTCTATGAACTCACCCGTGTCTAAAGTGCAATTGAAAGCGGTCTCGATTTCACGAACCATCTCCATACTCATTAGAGTGTCTATCCCAATGTCTACTAGTGCTGCATTATCTGCGATTTCTGATGGCCGAAGGCTAGTTTTCTCAGCTAATATGGCTTTCAGTTTGCTGAAATCTTCAAAGTCTTCGGAACCGCCGGTTTTTTTTTTTTTTTTTTTTTTTTTTTTTTTTTTTTTTTTTTTTTTTTTGATACGTTGACTGATTGCCGAGGCAGATCATCATTTGAAACTGAAGATGTCTGATTATCATTGGACTTCTTAACGGTGTCATCTGCGTACTCCTGCCTCGTAGATAAGCCTGGTGCGAGTCTTTTGAGCAGCTTCCCCATGGATAGCAGCTGTACTTTGGCGTAATCCATGCCAAAGTGACCTCCACAAGGTCGCTAGTACAGGCGTCGAAGATGAAAATATCCGTCGTAAAGGCATTAGCTGAAGGAGCCGGGTTGCGATGAGCTAAGACACGCCACTCTCCTTGTCGCTCGTATGGGCTGTTTTCTTTCTTTGAGCACCTTGGGTGATCTCATCCACTGCTCGAAGCCATTGAGGATATATATATTCGTTGAAGATTCATCGGCGATAAAATCTACCCATATGGTGCCAACTTGTCCGAAACATTCGCTTAGGAATGGACCAGACCAAGTTTCCCCAGACCGCGCCTTGACAACCAGGCCAGCAGACTCATTTACTCGCCCAACGAGCTTCTGCCACACGAAGAAAGTTTTTCCATAAGCTTCTCTATAATCAACTATCTCCGAGAACATCTTATAGATGCTACGGCCTCGAACGGCGTCCTCCGCGTCGTCGCAGTCAAGGATCTGCCGACATCGCTGATGGTTGACAAGCCGCTCAATTTTGCTGAACTCAACGGATCTCGGGGCAGTAGAGTCGAACTTCTCCGGTGGTATGTGTGGCCTCTCTTGAGGCTTCTTCATCTTCGCTAACGATCTTGAAGTTCCAAGCATATTTATTGCTGGCGATGGGACTGTGGTTGATGAATACTCATTTGGAGCGGCTATTTGAACTCGAGCCAGTGACGCTGTCTATCAAACTGATAAGGTGGTAGGATTATAGCAGTATATTGGTAAACCCTGACCACTGGTTATATCGACTGACTGGAAATGTGAGCTTTCCGCCATACTAAGTGCTCTACCGGCCACAGTGGTGATTGTAGAGTTGGATCCGGCTTCTAGCTGGACTGAAAAACATTGCCTACAGAGCCTCCGGATGACATGGTCGAAGTACACTGGATTTCTCATGTGATCTGCTACATAGGTTGAGGTGAGCTTCTCGTTGTTTGAGGATTCTGTCGCCCTTTCTAATGCAGTCTTAGGTTGCATGAAATGTGGGCCTTGACCGACCTTTTCCAACTCAGGCTTCAAGCCATCAACGAGAATGGAATGGAAAGCATTCGTTACGCTGAGCTTCTTACGCTTCGTCGATGAATATGTCTGGTGGCCTGCCATGTACCTGCCGAAAGCATCGATAGAAGCCGTCGACCTAGCTAGTGTGAAGCTTCCTGGTCCATTGAAACAAGCAATGGTGACCCCTGAGCCACTTTCGGCGAATATCCTTTCTAGAACTTGGCGATCTGCATCGCAAAAAGCATGGGCTAAAGTATAGAGACATCCTCAACGGGTTCACGTTGGAAGATGCCGGGATATATGCCCTCAGCACCAATAGACTGTCAGATATAGTCGCATCTATTGAGATGGTAGTGCAAGACCTTGGCCTTTTCATGTACCTCCCGATCCAACCGGACGAACATGGATATTTGCCCACCGCAGCACAAAATGGTTGGCCTCGGAGCAGGTGGCGTAAAGAAGGCGGAGTCTCATCTCTAGATTCAAAGGCGGTTAGCCTGTTATCGAGCTAAACTAATCCCATGTATACTAATATCGACTTCAGTGAGCCCTGTTCTGAGGGATGAAAACGACTTTTCCAACGTCGTTAGAGTCACTCTACTTTCGTCATGAGACCGAAACATAGGTAGGCCTATGAACATGATGTTACTAATTTGCATAACTGTTTATAAAGACTCAGTACCTATGCATACACCTGGGATACTTTCCTACACACGGTAGAGCTTCGGGAAAGCATGGTCCGATCTCCACGCCGCTATGAGAGACAAATCGATTCCCAACCTTTCGCGCATCGACTAGACCAGCAATGACCGAAGTGAAGCTGCGCCTTTCTTATAGAATTGAGCTTGAGTTCAGCTACTCGAGAGAGCGAACGCACTCAGGATACCGATGCAGAATCCCATGGTTTCTGTATTTGACTGATACCTCTTCCGTATTGCTTCGCCAAAGCCAAGTACCCATCAAACGTGACAGAGTGCTGAAGAAACTCGACCAAGTGGCCAATGACAACCAACGGACTAGAAATAATGTTTGGAAATTGAGAAGCCAGTTGCTCTTCCAACTCTCCTTTTCTTAGCCAACATGCAAACTGCTTCAACCAAGCTTTTCCGGGCATCGCTGTCAAGCTTGGAACATTTCCACAGACCACAGAGTTCCTCCCAATAAGTCGAGAGGTCCTCAACGACATCCACTATCCATCAGTTTCCCTCATCGTTGATTACGCTTAAGCGAACACGCTTGAGGGGAGCTCCATCACTGGATGAAGTCTGTGGACCAAATAACAACAGAGTGCTTGCAGTAGAATCCTTAAAACCCAGGGGCTGAGTCATTTTGCTGAGGCTCAGAACGCAGTTTTTGAGGTGTTAATGTTACGCATCTAGAAGAATTAGTTTAGTTCGCCAGAAGATGAGTGTTAATATAGTCTATTTCTTTATTTGTCTTTGTAACCGAACTATTATTCCCGGGGACATAATAAAAGATTCTAATCTCCCCTCAGTATGATACCACCCGGTTCCTCTAGAAGACACTGGATATACTTTGAACTCATATTGAGCTCCTTTCACACATGGGGCCATTCATGCCAAGCAATGAAAAGGATCCACCCCGATTACCAGCAGTGACATTTGGATTGAGACACAGTAGGCCTCAATCTAATCGCTGCTGATTCTGCCGCTGCGCAAACTCGCATGATGTCGCCGCCAACGTGTTGACAGCCCCCATGGTTCAACGAGCGAATTCTCAGCGACATCGATTGTGAGTCCATCCAAAGCAAGGCCTCTGGTTGGCGTTGGAATATATCTTTTGAATATGAACAATCAGTCTAACTCGGTCTTTAATGTTCAGATAACAGTACAGGTCCGCATTGGCTCGGCCAAGAGACATGCAGCATGCAGCCCGTATTTGGCTGTGATAGCCGAGCCAGGAGCGGTGGCGTCGTAGTAAAAGCAAAAGTCTCAACACCAGTACTGGGATATTTTGCAAATTAGGACCTCACATTCCATCTGTGATGTAACGCAAGACAGTATCGTTAAAGCTGATGTTAAAGGAGAAGCCCCTTTATTATCAATAAGCGACTGATGTTAAACGCGGACAGCAACTCGTTAGATGTCTCACTTTATCTTAGTGATCTGGTCACGTTAATCCTTAGAGACTCAGGCAAAACACGTGGGATCAGGGCAAAGTCCACACCTTTGCTGACCGAGGGAGGATTTACCCGCTGCAAGCAAGTGGATTCTGTAATAACTTCTTGTTGTCTCCAATCGACTAGGCATGCACGACATTCAACGTCCGTGATGCATGGGCTTGTCAAAAAGGAGGTTGCCCCCACGCGAGAATATATGCTTGGATCCCTGCGCTTTTGACACCGTTGTATTTGGAGATGATCCTGTATAGGCTTTAAACTTAAGGTTACTTGTCATTTGGAGATCGAGCCCAACGCTCTCTGCGTCAAATTCGCATATTAGCGAAATTCACGTTCTTGACGATCTGAACTCTGAGATCGCTGTTTTATTACCTTAAATATCCTATTCACTACAATTCAGATTATGCTCTTCTATGCCGGCCAGTTAGAGAAAAGCAAGAGTGGAGGTGAAGAATTCTCTGCCACGCCGATCTCAGTGACATCCTAAGCACATGCGATCGACACTTTCAAGCCTCACGATGATGCTAGACTAGTCATCGCAAGAGGCGGTGAAACGGTCTCATGAGTTTGAACTAGTTCGATAAATCAGATTTCGGGGGACGGGGTTATGGTCGGGATGAAGCGCAGTACCTCTGTCTGGCTCAGAGAAGGAAGGCCTGTTGCTAATGGAATATTACAATCAGCCTGAGATTATTTCTTAACAAGCGACCCTTACTAAATTGAAGCTAACCCTAAGGTAGAAGGGAGCCGAAGTCTGCATCGAGTCTCTAGAGTTGATTGAATTTGTTTTCGTTATTATCTCCTCTCTCCCCATCATCTTACCCTAGGTTAAAGCAGCTCTTCAGCTGGTTACGCGACCCACCTTCAGCTTCGATTGATCCCAGTATTACCACCTTGATAAGCTATAGGTACCTAGGTAGGCTATTAGGTGGGAACAAAACCGTGGATGCCAGAGCCGCAAAAAGAAGCCTTGGTAAGTGCGGAGACACAACTCTGAATGCTGCAAGACGTTCCCAATTCAAATGAATTCTCCGTGGAGCTGTCCAACGCGGCTAAATCATACCTTTACTTCGAATCACCGCCCGGGTTGGTATTGGGTGGAAACTCTCGTGGCTCGCAACAGCTTCGTGCCACCACGATGCCAGGACGTAGCATAGAGTATGGGAGGCTCAGGAATCACAAGCTCGCCTGGCATCACAGTCCAAATTGTTCCAAGCGTTCATATTTGAATACGCAGAGCTATTATGCTCCGGGGAACCTCGAAGAAGCTCACAGGTATCTTCATATTATTAGAAGGCGAGGCTGGTGCCGGGTAGAAACTAGTAGATCGTGGCTGATTCTTCAGGGGCTGTCGAGCTTCGCGGTATGATGACGTTATGAGGAGCACGTAAATATCCATTCATTAACGTCCCCCACGGCCTTTAAGCCAGCAATGGTCGGAGCTTGGCATGTAGTTCACAATTCAGCCTGCTGTAGAAAGCCCGCAAATCAGGCTTGGACAAGCTACCTAGTTCCTCTAAGTGATAACGTTGAGTGCGGTCAATGCCGATATGAGCTTGTAACGACTCGTATGTGTGAGATATTATTCCTTCTCGATTTAAATTAGGCCGGCGAGCTTCTATGTGTGCTTTCAATATGAAACCGAAAATATAGAGACCTTGAACAGCAATTGGGTCTAAAACAATGATATTCACGCCTATTCAGCCATGCTACAATGTGGAAACTGATTATTAATTAGTAGCTCTGAGCTCAACTTGACTCACTTCGGCCCTTTTATCTCAGCTTTGATGTGTTGGCGATCTACAACGAATTGGTTCAAAGCAAAGTCGGGGAAGTGGGCGATGTTCCAGGTAGTATTTTAAGGTACCTAAGGTATCGTCTGCCCTAACTAGTATATTCTATTCTAAGAAGTCGTCGTCGCAATACAACGGTCGTCTTGCACATTATTGGTCTAAGCTAAAATGACGAACAGGTACGCTAAAGAACCCTCCACGCCCTACGTAGCTCCGTCAAACATGGCGTATTTAATTGATTAGACGATTTCATTATCTGATTGATCGTCTGTTTTAGTTCATCCATATCAGTGGAACCTCAGCTTTCTACCCATACGCCATTGTGCATAAATCTTTGGAAATTTCCGTGGATCGGAAGCGATGCTGCCGATTCAGCGTGATATCTCTTTATGATTGAGCTTTATATCGGTTCTCGGAACCAAGCTACAGGGTATTGATGCAGCTGCCCTTCCATGGCTGGGGGTGCTGCGTACCACCCATTCTTTTAAGATCTCGGATCGATGGGGTGTCAATGCGTATTCCGAGCTCAGTAATGGGATGCGACATACAGGCGTGGGGCAAAAATGTCGGGAATTACAGGGGAGCTATGAGCCCCATGTCGTCTACCCGTTCGCAGGGTCGATCGATTGGGTTGATCACTTCACACTCTGAACAATTTAGGTATGAGCCAAATGTACAGCTCCTACTTGGGTAGTAGCTTGAATGTGTGCTAGCTGAATATCACACACTTTATACCGAGGAGAACATTTCCGACCTACATTAAGATACCTCTTCCTAAGCTTGTATAAGAATCACTGAAATGGGTCAAATTGAGGCCTGGGCTCCGAGTGGCGCAAAGTAAGCAACGCCTATGGGCTTGGCGGATAGATGCTTTTATTCCAACCTCTTCTCTCATTATGTGTTGTTGTCAACAGTTCATAGAAATCCTCAAAGTTGTTCTTGCGAATGGAGAAGTCTTTTGATGGTTACTGCATATGAAATCACGAGATAAGCTTCACATTTTCCTTCTATCAAACGTCGCTTCAAGCTCCCGCAAAACATAAGTACCGTGAGAGGATCAAACGCCATGTATGGACGGGCCGAGCCACGTCAGCAGCCTGGATATGCCTGTGAGGGTAAGTTCTAACGCCTCAGCCCCTGGCAACACAAGTTTGAACTCGGAATTGGACACCGAATAAGAGAAGGATGACGACCAGGAAGCCTGGACTAAGGACAATATTACACCACCGTCAAATCTGCACCCATACTAATTGTACGAAAATGCGAAGAATGTCGCAAGAAGAAGCTACGGTGCGACAGACAGCGCCCGCAATGCGGCGCTTGTGCCAACGCCCAAATCCCGTGTGAAGTGAACGACCGTCGTGTACCTCGCGGCCCAAAGAAAGGGAGCATAGGTGCTCTTCGTAGTCGTATTGGTAGGCCCTTGTCAATACAAAAACTTTTGCGGATACTAAATATCAAGATAGTTGCACTCGAGCGCCGTCTTTCCACATCACAAGCCGAGGATGGTATGACAACAGATGGACACGATCTCGGGTTGACAGTCGAATCCCCAGCAAAGGAGAATGTCACAACGCAATTTTCTTGTATGTGCCGAGGCTCGATGTTAGCCCTTATTTTCTTCATTCTATCATTGGGGAAGGCCGTAGTTCCGATGCGCCCGAGACACTTTTAATAACGGGTTTTGACTATTTCTAACGGTAATATTGATTCTTTTCATTGCAGTACCGGATTGGGACGGACAGCAGCAAGATCATTTACCGAACAACTCAATATCTCTAGCTTGGGGACCACCAGAGACCGCACCTCATTCTCCGCTGCTATTCCCCGATCCACCGATTCTGCCTACTTTAGCAACATCATATCCATCCCCAAAACAGAGTCCAACTTCGGTTGGTGATGTCTTCATAACGGATTTGACGAAAGCAGATTTGTGAGCTTCTCCATATCTCAGAGAAATTACGATTCCAACACGCTTACTCTAAAGACAGAATACAGATTTATTTTGACCGTGTTCATCCAATTGTCCCCATTCTGAACAAGCCTAAAACATTCAAATGGATAACGGACGGAAAATCCATGAGCGAGGCCCAGCAATGTTTGCAATATGCGATATTGACGGCTGCTACCGCCTTTTCAAGCCAGTTCGGCGGCTTCCAGGAGACCATGTACACTAAGACTCGTTTCATGCTCGACCAGCTGGATTTAAACGGAAACGACTCCTTAATCTGTCACATTGAGCACGTTCAAGCGTGGATCCTGATCACCTTCTATGAGTTCACTCGAACAAATTATCGGCGCGGATGGCTTAGTGCTGGCCGAGTCTTTCGCCTTGTCCAGTTTTTGAGACTCTACGATCTTGACAGCCCTAAACCCTTGGTGCCCGATTGCGAGGACGACCCAATATTATTAGAGGAGAAGAGACGCACGTTTTGGGTAGCTTATTGCCTTGACCGGTTTATCGGTGTCAGCGAAGGTGCACCAATGACATTGAGCGAAGAAGTGGTGAGTATCCTCACCTATTACATAAGTGGCTGAAGGAGAGCACATTTCTGTCAAGGGATTAATAGTTAACCTCAATCTGGATAGGTTTACACACGTCTTCCATGTCCTGACCCCGAGTTTCAGAGGGGACTTGTACCACAAGAGTCCTTTCTTGCAGAAACCATGTCTTCTGGAGAAATGCGACCTTACTCGCCGCTCGCGGAATGCGTCATCCTGGTCACAATATGCAGTCGAGCGCTGTCTCACAAGCAGATCTGCACGATAGAAACTCTGTACAGCAACATTGCTCTCGATTTCTCTTCGAGACACGATTGGCTGGACGGCATGCTGACACGCCGACTCAACAACCTGCAAGTCACTTACCCCTCGCTGACGGTGGCTGAGAACCCCATGATCATCTTTTCGTACATGATTGCGCATGCTGCCGTCATCTACCTATGCCGAATTATTGAGACATTATCGAGACTCGATCAGAATCAATCTCTGGTATGGGAATTCCAGGAGCGGGGACTCTGGGCAGCTCAGGAAATTGCCCGATTGGCAAAGGAACACGAACATCTCGGCTATTTCAAGGCGCATACATTTATGCCCCTCACCATCTACCTGAGTGCTACAAGACTTGCGAAGCATTTGGAGGTCCGAAAGGGTGAGATGGAAGCAGACCAGATTGAGAACGTGGAGAAGTCGCTCCACGCCTCCATCGAGGCGTTACAGAAGCTGCAATTGGTAAATAACCTCGCCAGCTACTACTTACAGCTCTTACAGCAGTACACATAAAGTACACGTGACGTGCTATGGATCACCACGTCCTATGCTAGGTGGTGAAGGTTGGGTATTCCTCTTTAACACTGAGGTGGCTAGAGATATGAATCTAGGATAAGAGGGATATAGTACAAGCGTGGATGGTGTCGATATTAGCCGGGATTCACATCGTATGTATCTAGGTATTAGATGGGGAAATATCGAAGGGTTAATACAGAGCTAGGCCCTCATATCTAACAATGGGGAGTTTTTCCCTTTTTTTCAGGTTTGTTATTCTTCTATGATACCTCTTAAAACACCACCATTAAATGGAAATATTAGTCTAGAAAGCACAGCATGGTGCTCCATTGCATCAACAATTGAGAGAAATTTGAATATGTGTTATATATACGCTACCGATTATGGCGAATGGTGTTTTGGCCTTCCCAAACTTTACAGTGGTAGACTTCCCAGCAACCCAGCCGAAGACTTGAATACTGGAATTCCAACGTGACAAAACTAAACCAACTCGGCGAGAGTAAAATGGCCAATTCTCAGTCCCAAGCCTCCTAACTGGGAGGTAGCTACGAAGACAAGTGATGTCACTATGCAGTGTCTACAGTCGATAGAATAGGGGTCTTCGCTAGCCTGATACAAAATCGAAATCTCCGAACTCCACTGCGCGATTCAATGGATTGACGAATTGTTTTATACAATTCAACTCTAGACTTGAGGTTGAATCAAGCATTGCCGAGCCGGATCGCTGCCTTTTGATCGTCGGTATCTGGAATGCTCAATGCTAGATCAATATATAAGCGACGGCTATTCGCATTTGCCAAGGAGGTCATAATTCAGGCCGCTTGCCTTTCTCTCGTACCATGCCGATCGTTTCGGATATCTTCATTTTCTGTTCAGCGGATCTTGAAGTATATCAAGACCGCGAGACGCGCACTCACACCTGGTCGGAAGTATCCCATTCGCATCCGAGCATGTTCACTACGGAATGTTGCCACTACACCGTCTTTTATTTACCTCGAAACGCTGATTCTTGTGGAACATGTTTAGGGGCGAACGCGATCTTGATCTACTATTAGGACACGTCGCACCATTATGTACGATTCAGGCACTACCCGTAACATCATAATCTCCTACAGCTGCGGATGGTAACGTGGCCTATATCAATACTGGCTTTCATGGCGCTGAGTCATTTCTCAATATTCGAGATGGGCGGTACACATGTTTCGGACCTGTTCTGGCCTTCTCATATGGATCTGGAACACGCGTGAACGCAACCCGGGTTGGCGCTGCATATACACAGGCACTTGGGAACCCACTCCTAGGTTTCCTGGGATCTATGGTAACGTCACCAGGATCTCGGAGAATCCCATCACAGTGCGGGCAACGCGACCCCTGAACACGAATGCACATGCAAGGCTTTTGGCTATGGTCTGTGTTAGTATGATTCAGGGTTCGACTGCGGCTCTACATACGACGAAGCTACCTATAATCCTATAGCTCCGTGATATCAGACCATCGAAAGTACCGTACGTTGTTAGGTAGGTACCTATGTTACCACCAAGTAAGTGCATGCCCCGGTTCAACCCTCTGCGGCTAGAAGCCTAACTATCAAACCTCTAGATATCGTGTCGGTACCTTTGGCTTTACTCGACCAATACCTGGGTCTTCATTGAGTTCACAATAATATTGAATCCTTTGGTGCTAATCCGAACAATGCCACCTTTCTGGACAAAAAGTTGGATGGAGGAATACTGGATTGCAGCTAATAGAATTCGGTGGGAATTCCGAATCCCTTTTCAACCAAGCTGCCCTTCAATTAGGGCCCACCGTCAGCGGTGCTAGGCTTACTGCAGGAATCACAAACAATAGTACAACTCAAGTGACACGGGCATTCAATTGTACATCCCAAAACGGACAGGAGGAATTATCTTGCCTTCGGGCTTTACCTATGGATATTTGCAATAATTCTGCTATCGAGTACGTGGATGCTTACTCCAGACGCGGAGGGTTTGGCGCTCTACGCCTTCATTCCCGACGCCCCATCAACGCTTCTTCATAATAGCCAATTCAAGAGGGTCTTGGACATTCTTATAGGATGGAACGAGAATGATAGGACTGTGTTCATTCCACGAAGCGTTAATGATACTGAAGACTTCACTGCGATAATCATGGCCCTCTTTCCTGGCCTCTCGAACTTCTCTGATTACGCTCAATACTACGTCGAACTAACCTTTCCAGACATCACAGGTCACTTTTTGCCTCTGGTCGATATATCTAGGTACATTTACTCACTAACCAGGTAGGTAGTCAATTCTCCGACAGATAGGCAAGCGCCTACAGCTTTGTTGATGTGAGCCACTTTGGCGATTTTCTTTCTATATTTGATACTGTCAGCAACGCGGTATTGTCAGCACGGTAAACCAAACCGACCATAACCTAGCCTCCTATACATCGAGCAGCTAAGTCTCCTTCAGGAAGTTCAGACGGCTACGGTGTCATCCATTTCAAGCGAAGAGCCCGTTGTAATTTTGATGTTGCTGAATTGGACGCAAGCCGGCCACCTGTTAGGTACCTCGGCAGATGAAGCCGGAGGAGGTATGCAGTTGCGAGTGCTAGGTGGACCATATAATGGAATGGCGTGAAGCTTTAGGGGCTACGATGAGTACCTACCTTAACCCCTGCTGTGTCCTCTACAGACCCGAAGATACACTGGCACAGATGCTGGCATAATAAGTCCACGTTCTATATCCATATGTGGCTAGGGTGGAGGATCGGTTAACTTCTATCAGCCATAGGAAAATATGCTTTGAATATAATCAAGTATCTAATGTACCTCATTACTATGGCAATTGCATATCTTCGTGGGAATATCAACGGTTTCACTACCATCCCTAGATTGCGGTTGAATCTACCGATAACTATTATCAGGCAAGATAGGGATAACCCCCTTGAATCTATCTATATGCTCCGAGATCATTACACTAGGTCCTAAGAATGATAAGGGATCCTCGATTCGAAGCAATCAGTGTGGAACCATCTTAGCATCTCAACACTTCACCGGTCACTAGGTATTTTCCATACCGCAATATCCCTATTAGCCCAACACCATAAAACCATCAGCATATCCGATTCCAATAGCTAATGACCAATATCCAAAGCCTTTCAAAGTTGTGTAACACTCACAATCTTCAGCACAGAGCCCCGCAGGCCGATCACAAACCATTAATATAATGCAACATACGCCGCAGCCTACCTTCGAGGCCACCATGTCTCGCGCAGTCACATATAATTACGAATCCCACTATCGAGATGGCTTGCCGCCACTCTCACAGCTAACCGAAATTAACACTAGCAAATTGGTCGCAGCACGTGGGGCCGTCGGTGCCCGCCCCCGTAGATCATTATCAGCCTATAACAAGGCGCAAATGCTAATTTCATCAACTGCCAAGCCGGATTCGTGCTGGATCGATCCAGCTGCCTCACAAATTTTCCGAGATCTTAATATTAAAATACATTAGGTAAAGATTAATATCAGCTGTGAAGTCGAAAATTGCTGCCCACTTCCGTGGATATACGACGGAAACAAGCGTTTGCAATTCGGGACAATCCGGAACCAGAGCGTTGGGAGCGTCTTACCAGCCACCGTGGGGAAGCATAGAGTGCTTTTTAGGGTAGGGCCGTGGGGGAAGGGACGAATAGAGTGATTCTTCCCGTCTCCTCTTGGGAGACAAGGCCCCTTACCCTTTGGGCTTGGAAACCTAATGGTGGGCGTTCTAGACCTGCCCCCTTTAATCCAATAGCAGTTGAGTCTAGGAGTAAGGAGGGATGTGGTTATAAAAACTCAACCCTCCTGTCGGTAAAAGTAACTATCACGAAACCCATTTTGGTGTTCATAATTGCTTACCACACCCGACCTTTCCGGAAGTGGTCTGTTCTTCTTCGTATTACTCAGTTGTGCAGCTCGGTAAGCATACATCAATCAAAGCATTGAGACCGGTATGGACCATTATGCCCAATCGGAGTTTTGTGGCTGCTTACTAGCTCTTCCCGGTGTAGAAGCCACAAAAGAACTAGGCATAAAATCGATGCCATCCAAAGGATTACGTACCAGAATAAGCCTCAAGGTGATGAAAAGCACATGAAGCTGCATTTGCACAATGCGACCAACGCATCTTAGTGAACACACATGAACAAAAGAGTTCAAGTGTAGAAGCTGTATACACGACGTACATAGGCTATTATTTGCATCAAATAATGAGCTTAGTAAGCGACTATCATGTTTGACAATGGCCTGGAGATCAAACCCCCTTTCTTGGAAAAGGGGTTGGTGGGGAAAGGCGGAAATGTCTGATTCTACCAGAATCGTCTAATGGGTGTCGCGGTCTCAGTCCTTATGTGTACCTAATCTAGTTGTTGGATATTGTTCTCAATAGGCAAATAGGACTTGTTTATTGTACTAGGGTCTACTACCAGCCATAATAAGGGTGAGCCACTTGTTGTAGTGCGGCTTAAGCCTATGCCTGGCCAATACAATACGGAGATACCTCGTAGATACGCTTCGTAGATGTAGAGATGTCATTATAATCGGTAGTTAGATATAACATTGATGGTCTTGCTCTTTGTACTCATAGAAGTCAAGACAAGTGTGCTAGTTATATTGACCGCTATCCAAAATTAAAATAGCATACGTAGGATGTAGGTATTAACTTATATTTACCTACCTACCTAAAGCTCGAAGCAACGAGACAAGTTAATATTAATGCTAACGCGGAGGCAGTCTGGCACCTGTTGGCCCCAGATTGAATGAAAGAACTTCTCTCTTAACGTTACTAGCTGGATCGGTTTACTTCTACCACTTCACGCAAACAGGGCGGTTGAGTAGCCCCCTAACCACTACTAAAGTTTAGAAAGCTCTGTGAGTCTTAATGGCCTCTTATTGTGGCAAGAAACGGTATACAAGCCTGTGTTTATTTTGTATTCCGGTTCAGATTATTTCTACTTTGTGCCAAGGCGGATCTCTCACTGGCCAGATAAAGGGGTCCAGAAGGGGCGGCACGCTACGACAATTTGAAGTATCTCCCAATGAATCAGCTCGAATATTTTCAGGGATCGACGAGCAAAGCATTAAACTAATTTTTTCCCCAGTAAAAATGATAATCTTGCCGGTTGAGTAGGTAGTGTTTACATCATTCTAAATTCAGAGGCAACAGTCAACTAAGACAAGATAACCGTACAACTGGTGATAATGTGTGGTCTCTATACGAAAACATGCTACTCTCTTAACAGCAGCCAAAGTCGTTAGACATCCATCAAGAAGCGTTACAGAATGATTGAATGAGGCTCACGGCTCAGCTAAACTCACGATAATTTTCAAGACGGACTTCGGAGTAATTTATGCTAATTACGTCATGGTGAGGCGATTCAGGAGACTAGGGATTTACTGTTGAAGTGATAGAACTGTTCACACGCGACGTATAGCGTGATTTGTGTGAAATATACAGAGCTAAAGATTTAGCTAAGACGCATGATAATATCTATGCCAACTTACGATGGACGAGACATACACGTTCTACATCCGCACCAGCTTCGTGCTTCATCCGGCCAAAGCTTAGGCAAGTCGCATTGAGTGGAGAGTGTCAGATGTTTCACCTTATGGACAAAGAACCATCATGTATGTATACCTTGAGCTTAGCCAGATAGTTCCCAGTTCCTCGCGGAACAACATGTTCTTTCCCGTTATCCTTGGTGCGCCACGTGACAGAGAGCTACCAGTGAGCTTACAGAACTTTCAAGGGGCTCTCTACGAGTGAAAACGCAAGCATAACAGTAGCTACCTCCTAGTAGGAAATGACACGTTCCTCGACGAATTAAGTGAGGAGCTGTGAAAATTAGGCTGGCTTCATATATCTCACCGACCAAGGTTCATAATCGGTGTCGGCGGACACGCGACCGTTGTAGGGGTCAGAATCACTACCCTGTCATTTAAAGTAGTAGCGCTTATAGATTCCTCTACAACAAGGGTCACCTAGTCTCGGAACCTGAGTATTTTGGTGCCAGAGGAGCAGTGGCGTTGTTCGAGATAGTAAAAGAGTCCAGAGCTATCTTCTACAGTTTTAGCGCGCCTACTGTTAGGAGACTGACCTGTTGAAGGTTTAACCCCTGAGGATCTAAATGTTGAAGGCCTGGACCTTCTGGGGCCGTGGGACCTGAGACTGCGAAGAGAAATGATCCTTACTTGTATGTATACCGCGACCTTCAGCAGGCAGATTTGCATCTCCCCGTGCGACAACGTAATCATTACCTCCAAGCAGGGTCTACATCGTAACACCTACTCCTAAACCTCCTCAGTTAATCATCAAAGGTGGATGACCATAGAGCCTAGCCAACTTAATTCAGAGATGAACTTGCTCTGGGAATTATCTTCTGCACATGTCTTCATCGTTTTAACATCGTTAATGAGCAGGAAATTAGAACTGAGTTCGATGACTTGGGCCTCTTCAGATCGTTTCCAGTAATGTAGCGGTGATAGCAAGAAACTTCACTGATTAGGTACCTAGGAGATTCTTAATTCATCACGTTACGTAGCATATCAACGTAGGTACCTACCTCGTAACAAACCCATAGATCTAGCATAGCGACTTCGGCCTATATTCATGCCATGCCCCTTTTGCTCGCCAAAAGGATCCGCACGGAGGGTGACATGGCTGACGGGGCCCTGTGATATCCTGCTACAGCGCAGGAATAGGGGATGCCTCAACCCTAAATAGGAGAATCATGCGACGTGACTTGGATACTAAGGCATCAACCTAGAGCGACCTAAAATACCACGATAAGACTAAGCACTTTCAGCTTCTTGCGCGATTCACATAGCACTTTCTCCTTGACAACAATACGGGTTTGACCTGGGATGCCTACATCCATTAGCGAGTGAAAAGTGATTTAACTCATAGATGCGGAGTTCTAATCTTGCACATTTATTAGACCTATAAGGCCATAAGTCACAAACGTAACTTGTAGGATTCCGATTGCTTAACTTGAGTGATAAACGGCAATACTTGAATCCTATTTCGAGCCCATATCTTTTATCGATATGCCCTATGAAGACTAAGCATGACCTATCTAGTTCCAGGTAGGTTGGCGTCCAATCAACGATTAAGAGAAATGAAAGCCACGAATGCAACCTCGGTGTAGAATCTTTATCTCCGATTCGTTTGTGACACAGCCTGGCGCCATGGTCCCACTGAGTCTGAGGCTGAGATATTGAACCCCTCCGAGATGCCCCTCCTCTGAGAGAATTTGTGACACAAGCCGGCGACCTCGTGTTCTGTTCCTAACATCCCTTAAATATTTTGACGTCATAGTGATAAGCTTCGCTATCGAGTACTTGCCTTGCTAATAGAGACATGATAGAGGCTTTAGCGGTTGTCGGGCTAGCCTCCAATATACTTCAACTCATAGAATGTGGGTATAAAGTTATTGTGATGGCGAAGGAACTGCATAAATCCGGCCAAGAGGCAACTCAATCTAATGAGAACGCCACCTTTGTGGCGCAAGAGATGCGGGAGCTCAGCTTGAGGATCATGAATGACTTACCAGAATCCGATCTAAACGATGACGAGAAGGCTCTGTGCCTGCTTGCCCAGCAGTGCAGCCAGCTTTCCAATAAGCTCCTAGTGCTACTAGACAGTTTGAAAGTCAGAGACCCGAGAAGGAAACGCGATATGGTGACAGCGGTTTTTCGGAACATAAGGAAAAGGGGCGAGCGAGACCAACTTCAGACATGTCTTGACAACCATAGAAAACAGCTAAATATGCAGATGAATAGGATGTCTCGGTAAGAGCCATGATATAACATGTCGAGAATTCTGGGTTCTAATAAGGGTATCTAGTTCCGATCTAATACGGAGACTAGAACATACACTCAGCACAGTATCAATGTCTCAGCAAGACATCCTCTACTTGAGAGACCACGTGCAGAAACTTGAACAGAAGTCAATGATCGACTCAGCCAACATGGTAGCATTCCTCCGTAAGCTTCAGGAGGTAGTTGAAGTTCCATTACGGCAGTTTACCATCTTGCAAAGCATTCGGGATCCCCGGATGCACGATCGGTTTGAAAACGTTGAGATAGCCCATCGGAAGACCTTCGAGTGGCTTCTTGATGGCCCGGAAAATTCACAAGACGATGGGGACCAAGAGTGTACAGAAAACAATACCCAAAGTCAAACTCCAAATTCCGATCAGACGAGAAGGCATACCCGAGCAAAACATCGGCAACATAAGCAATTCGTGACTTGGTTACAGGAAGGCAGCATTCCACACCCTAACGATGTTACTAGCCTTAATATTAGCTCAAATGAGCACGGCCTTGAGCGTTCACGCGGAGGGAGCATCTTCCGTATAACAGGAAAACCCGGGGCCGGCAAGTCAACTTTGATGAAGTTTCTATGCGAAAGTGATACTACATTGGAGTATCTTAAGGCTTGGTCAGGCGAGAAGAATCTTATTTGCGCCAAGGCCTTTTTCTGGAGATTAGGAGACGACGAGCAGAAGAATTTTGCAGGACTCGTAAATTGCATACTTCACCAGATTCTGAAAGCGGCGCCACAATTGATTCCGATCGCATTCCCCTCTGCGTGGAAGTCGGACTTCACGAACCCAATTCCCTTTGATCTCAACGGCAGACAGGCTTTCGACCTGTTACTCCGAAGTGGCAGGATTTTTGAAAAGCACAAGATGATCTTCTTCATAGATGGGCTTGACGAATTTCAGGGACCCCCTTTAGAATTAGTACGCAAGATTATCAGCTGGGCGGAGGGTAATCCGGCCGACCTTAAAATATGTGTGTCCAGCCGGCAATGGAACGAATTTGAAGTTGGTTTTCAGGGGTATCCAAGCCTCCGAATCCATGAATGGACCCGAGATGACATCAAGACATTTGTCACAGACAGGTTTGATGAAATATCCGACTTATCTACATCAGTCAACAAGGAAGACCTCGACACCCTTGCCGAAGTGATTGTTAATAAAGCTGAAGGGGTATTTCTCTGGGTTCGCGTGGTGCTGGCAGCCATCGAACAGGGCGTGCTTAATGGTGACGATTTCCAAGACCTCCGAGAAAAGGTTGACGCCTTCCCATCAGAGTTAAATGATCTATACCAGCACCTGTTCGATTCAATTCCAGAGTATGACCGTCAGAAAGCATTCGAGACTTTGGTATTTACTTGCGACGGAAGTTTGGGAAGGCCACTGGCTTTGCTACGTTACAAGTTCCTCGGCGACATATCCAAAGACCCGGATTTTGCAACGAAGTTGTCCATGAGACCATTACAAGAAGAGGAGCTCAAAAGGTTCTTAACCAATGCCAGTCGTCAAATAAACGGGCGGTGCAAAGGCTTTCTCGAAATTAGCCCCGCCAAGCAAGAATATCATAGAGGCGATGAAGATGTGAAGCTCATGCACAGTACTGTCAAAGAATTTCTCGATCAGCCAAATATCAGGAAAATCATCGAGGAGCGTCTTCGTAATATCAACATATCCGAGCGGCTACGCCAGTCTTTTGTGTGTTTTGCAAAGTCCATAGATACAGACGAATTCTACTTCAAGCCTGTAGACGAATATAAGAAACTCCCATGGAATGACAGAGATAAGGGCTGTCCATTCATCGTTCAGCTCAACGAGATCATCGGTACTTGCACCCGAGGTCCTTCTTTCTGTCGCCGAGAACAATATATGTCAGAGTCAACAAGCTGGGTTCTCACCTTTTTAAACCAAATGGAGCAAATCGCAAGTCAAAGGCTCCCCAAAAGACTGGGGAGTAGCCAAATAATCACTCTGAGAAACGAAATCATGTTTAGGAACACACCTGATTGCGGCTTTGCCGATCCATCTAGTTTGTGGATACATCAAACTCAACTCATTAGGGTGCTAGCTGCACGACATCTCCTATTTGAGTACTTTGACAATGATGGACAATGCGATATCCGGACACTCCATCAAGATGACCCAGTGTCTATGAAACAAATAGTGAACTCGGCCTTTAGTGGTCTGTCCATGAAGGTGTACAGTTCAAGGGCATTTAAGATGCTACAAATGCTTTTTCAAAATGGACTATCCCCGACTGTGCAGGTTGAACTGCGTTACGAAGCTAGCGGGATGGATTGTAAGTGGGATCTATGGAGTTGGATTCTTAGACGCTTGATTTTTATAGGATCGCCTATAGGAAAGTTGTTTTGGCCCGGCTCTAACAGGCCCCAGAACCACCATTATGAACAAGGATTTGGATACCGATTGATTGAGCTCTGCCTCCGATATGGTGCTGAAGATAACTTTACGTTGACCTTCGGTCCTTGCTACGAAGTAATCGGGGCCGAGAGACTCATTGTACAAGTCCATAGTGGCGATTCTAACGGCCGGCGTACAGATATGGAAACCCGTTATTTTAGTGACATCTACATCGACTACCATTTGGACATTGTTCGACGCGCAAGGAAGAAGGGTGGAATTCTCACTTTGAGGGATCTACTCGCTTATTGCTTTCCTCATGATTTCTATCATCTCTATGAGCTCCTTGACAAGAAGCACGCGGTTTCGCCAACAACGGGGCGAGTGGTTGAATCCCCGAACTCCCATTCGATCATCATGCCAATACTCTTCCCGGAGGAAAATCGATACTTCGAGGGAGGTGGGTTCTGCGATCCCAACCTAGGGAACTACGATGATAAAATAAAACCAAAGCACTGTAGGGAATGCCTTGTACATTCTGAGAAATGTTTCGAGGATTTCGAGGCGAAGCTCGGAGATAAAGAACCAGGGAGAATGGGTAAACCGAGATGTGAACCTGCTATGAACGATACGGTTTGGATCCGACCACATGAGGTACCTACCTTGTTAGGTCTTTAAAAAGCTGAGAGCTCATCCAAAGCTGGAAGCACAAGTGTAAGGTGAATCTATTGCGCTACACTCATACCCATCTCTAATAAGTACATACTAGTTAGATAAGAGGTACCTTAGGTAGGTACCAAACGTTGAGTAATGCACGGTTTCCACTACAGGTTGAGTTGCATTTGAGTCTTCCTGATATTACCCCCGAATCTAGCGATTATTCTAGAACGCAGCAATACTGCGAGAAATGTAGTCTTAGGCAAATGATATGGATTTTCCTTTAGCAATGATATCTTTGCAATTATATAGGTCGGGTTTAAGCTAAGAGTTAGTACCGCGGCCCGCGCCGCCTGTAGCTATTGCAGGTCCGTCCCGGCGCCCGAAATCACATAAGGTTAACTGTTGGAAGAGGCAATCAAAGTATTCAAGTGGTCGGAGTTTATCAGCTACAAGAATAAGACCACAATAGTATTAGATATGTATATGTATTGGTAGACGTCCCAAAATCCGAGACCCAAAGCCTACAAACCCCGGCCTAGCCTTCAGATATATATATACTATTGACTCCCTGTTGTTCCCAGCCTTGCAGATTGCGACCCATCCTACCAGTCTATGATCTAAAGTACAACCGTCCATCCCAATGGGTCATTAAAAATCGTGAAGTCTAAGCTGAGGTGTGATGCCTCCTAGCATGTTTCGAAACGAACTTTAGAGGCCTTACAGCGCGAAGGCCGCTAAAGCAGCGGCTCCGATTAGACCCATTCCGATCTCCGGTCTAGCAGCAGCGTCGGGGCTTGCAGTAGGGGTAGCAGTACCGATGGCTGAGCTGATGATGTTCGAAGCCGACGCCACGGCAGACGGGTCCGGGTTGTTGGTCGCAGCGGTGCAGATTTCAGGAGCAAGAGTGCTGAGTGCTAGTATACCGTTAGTCATATTGGGCGTTGCGGGATCTCTGTTGGAGGAACTTACTGCTAATATCATCCGAAGAGCATTTACCCGAAAGGCCAATACATCCGGTAATGCTTGAGATGAATGACTCCCTGTTATCGCCGCAGAGACATGCGAAGTCCTCAGCTGAACACCCAGCGGTCTGCGCGGAGCTAGCCAGACAGCTCGAAGCGCATTGCGGTAGTTGGGAGACGAGATCGGGGAGCGAAGTGGAGTTCTGAGCCGTAGCAAGGGCGACGAAGAGAGACAGGGAAACAGCAGCGAATTGCATCTTCACGGTGGATAAAGTTGGATGTTTCGGATTTAGTGAGACCTTGTTGTCAATTGAGTATTCTTCTCTGGCCAGCCAAGAAAAGAGTATAAGCGATAATAGCGATGGTTCCGTAGGTATGGATTCTGAGTTGAAAAGCGAAAGTAGTTTATAAAGAAACCGACGTGAAATGACGAGATACGAGATGATAGATAGCACGAGGGAATACAACGAAATGCTGAAAGAAGACGATTTAAAAATTCAATTCAACTTTACTACAGTACAACACGGAAGAATGGTAAATTTCAGACAGTGTCTGGTTACGCGTATATGAAGGCGGCTGTGCAGCGCTGAATAATAGTAGGCTGTGTAGCTGTACCCATTATTCCCTTGGGCCGGAGAGAGAGCTGCCTAGAAGTGAGATCCCTGTGACGTCAAAACACTTCGTATCGGAAGAATTAACCGGATACTTGTAGGTACCTATGTACATTGCCCCTATTTTTCCGATCAACCTGAACTTGTGGCGCAAATCTGTGGCTAGTGGATATAAGCATGATGGCTGTGCTCCTGATCTGAACCTAAGCAGCCCAAGATGGTGAAATTTGTACCACAATCACCAAATCGCAGATCTTGCATTATCATTCGTTCAGCCTCAAATACCCCTGTAATCTTGTGATGGCTGCATCAACACACGCAGGCACGTATCAGCTCAAATCCTGATTAGGATGGGCGGGATGGGGATTCTGCTGCTCAATACACATTTCCATCCAAGTCTGCATATCTTGCATGTGGTATTCTTTGCTGTAGACGCATTGTGGATGGCAACCAACATCTTCAACGGATCAGCATTTTCGCCTGTTGGGGAAAGTCGGCCTCCATTCGAGACACTTAAAAAGCCCGCGTGAGCAGCGGCTAGGTAGCACGTCATCCATCCCACCTATTCTCACATACTTCCTTACATATTATCGCAATATGAATCTCTTCCGCTGTTAAATACCGTGCCCCCAGGGGTTGCGGCCCTGCTGCTATGTCTCCTGCCAGATACACGGCGGACTCGGGAAGGAACTCGGTCGATCCGGTCATTTCTAACTCGCTTAGTAACTACACTGTCGAGGAAGGTGATAGCCTAGGCTTTGAATTATCAGACTTGCATGCTGTAGAGTCCTCACGTCCTACGCTACCTCGACTTTCGACCAAGATGTCTTATCAACCACTCGCATCAGATGACCCAGATGAACAGAAGACCTACGGATCCTTTGATACATCACCTACTCAGAGTCCCACGCCTCTGCTTGGCGAGAGTCTTCTGGTCGAAGATTCTGTGCCAGATATAGAAAACCCTTTTCTGGACACAGAAACTGCGGAGTACTGGCGACACGTCTACGACAATTGTCAATATGAGTGTAGACATGTCTTCAACCCGAAGCTCGAGTGGTCGGCCAAAGAGGAAAAGGAGCTCGTTCGGAAACTCGACTGGAAAGTCTGTTTATGGGCGGTATGCAACCGCTCGCATGCTGTTCCAATAGCTACTGACATCTTGATGCGGTCCAGTGTGTGATGTTCTTCGGCTTGCAAGTAGACCGCGGTAATCTCTCGCAGGCAGTCTCCGACAATATGCTAGATGATCTAGGTCTAAATACTAATGGTATGAACCCACGTGTTTGCCTCAACTTTCGTCTCTTCAAGTGCCTGCAGGTGTGGAAAGGTTCATAAGTGTCTATCTACTTGCGTTGAGATTCAACCGGGGCAGTATCTACCGAGAGGGTGGCTTGTTAACTAACAGGGTATAGACTACAATTATGGGCATTCCATTTTCTTGGTTTCTTTTCTACTGGCAGAGTTGCCTTCGCAACTGGTATCCAAGGCCGTCGGTCCAGATCGTTGGATTCCCATGCAGATGGTTTTGTGGTCATTCGTCGCTATTTCTCAATGTAGCTTGACTGGCCGCGGCTCATTCTTACTGACCAGAAGCCTTCTTGGATTCCTCGAGGTAAGGTACCCTAGTTAGGTTTCTTCTAGGTTCTCAATCTAATCCGTCTCTAGGGGGGATTCATTCCTGATTTAGTACTCTGGCTATCTTACTTCTACACGTCGCGCGAACTGCCCATACGTCTTAGCTATTTCTGGACGACTCTCTCTGTAACAGGCATCATTACATCGTTGCTGGCCTTTGCACTACTACACCTCAGAGGCGTTTTCGGATGGGAAGGTTGGCGGTGGCTCTTCCTAGTTGAGGGGTCTATTACCCTATGCGTTGGGGTCGCGTCATTTTTTATGATGCCCGCATCTGCAGTACAGACCAAGACGTGGTTCCGCCCGAAAGGTTGGTTCACGGAGCGAGAGGAGGCGATTGTTGTTAACCGAGTACTTCGCGACGACCCTTCTAAAGGGGATATGCACAATCGCCAAGCATTGACACCGAAACGACTGTTAGAAGCCTTGAAAGACTATGACCTGTGGCCGCTGTACGCCATCGGCTTCTGTGCCTACGTGCCGCAGTCACCTCCGAAGACTTATCTCACCCTCACACTTCGCTCTCTTGGGTTTAGCACATTTAATACAAACCTCCTAACAATTCCAGCAGTAAGCATAATCACACCAAAACCTCAGTCAACCTTCTCTAACTTACCTATACTAGGACGTAATACATATCATCAACCTCATCCTACTTACCAGGTTATCTGAGTGGTTGAACGAGCGTTCTCTAATAGCTATAGTTCAGCCTCTTTGGACCCTTCCATGTATCTTTGCCTTGCGATTCTGGGGTGGGGTAGTTGAGGATAGATGGGGCACCTACGCAATCCTTATAACTTTGCTATCCTACCCCTATTGCCGTGTGTATTCTCCGCGTCATTGTATTCGGTATCTCTTAAGCTGATGCTCTTCTAGATGCGATCCTCGTTGGTTGGTGTTCTAAGAACTCCAATAACGTTGGTACGAGGACGGTTTCTGCAGCCCTATATAACGTAGGTCAAACCTGCGGCTCTCCATAGGAGCAGTGTAACTGAAATCTTATCAGATGAGCGTCCAAGCTGGGAATGTGTATGCTTCCTACATTTACCGCGACGACGATAAGCCATTGTACCGCCGGGGAAACACGACGCTCCTGGTGATCAACTTGGTTTCCATTCTCGTATTCTTGCTGACGAAGCTTTACTACGTCTGGAGAAATAAGCAAAAGGAGCGCCTATGGAATGCGTTAACCGAGGAGCAGCAGATCGAGTACAGGAAGACGACCAAACTTCAGGGTTCCAGAAGGCTCGACTTCAGGTTCGCTCACTGATAAGGAAGGAGCTATTTTAAAGTTTTCCAACCACTTAAATATGGGAAAGAGCACTTAAACATGAAACATACCTAGATAAAGTATGTATGTCGGTAGTAACGCACCCTTTCACCTTCACATACCGCCTTTCTAGTGCGCTATCAACAACTCGCAAAAAGGTCGTTTACATCTTAGAAGTCACCTTTCGATTACATCAATCAAATCGTCAACTACCTCATTATTATCCATCTGCATAACCCCTAGACGTTGCATCTAGTTGATAGCCGAGAATGAATGAGCTTCCTACAGAGACACTGGGCAACATCTGCTCATTCCTATCGGAACGGGAGATCCAGCAGTTTCGCCTTGTCTGTAAACTCTTCTCAACAGTCGCCGCAGAATACGTCCGCTTTAGTATGTCTATCTTCATGTCAAAAGAAGGCCTTGCAGAGCTCTACAGCTTCTCAGCACATACTCATCTCGCCCGAGGGCTTCGAGAGTTGGAATATTCTACATTCGCTATGTTACCTCCCTCGAAGATCCATCGTGACAACGTTGCGAGACTCCTTAAATTTATAACCATTTCCCAAGAGCAAGACGATATTCTAACAGCACACTACGACTATATGTGCTTTCTGAGCACATTCCCCCGTTTTCCGCGACTCCGAGATATTACTCTGCGCCTTGACCGTAGGTGGGATGATCAAGGGGAGGACGGCCCCATATTGTACAAGTCTCACCGTAACCTGTTTTCGGACCGTAACCTATTTTCGGGTCACAACATTCTTACAGCGCGTGATAAGGGCCATGCTCTTCAAATGCTGTTGAGCGTGCTAGCAGAGACAAAGCTCAAGATAAATTACCTAACTATTGATGGTCTCGATTGGCGCTTCTTCAATCAAAGCGATTCTAAACTCAATTCTCTCTTCAAACCCCTCGCCAACCTCAAGTACCTTGATCTCAAAATTGACAACTACCATACACCCGACCTTGATTACAAAGATAACGATAGCGCTATAAGCGACCACGACGCGGTTCGAGATTACAATTGCTGCCGCAAGCGTATGTGCACCGGCGTTCTCCAGAGGTGCCTCCAAACCCTCCCGAACCTGGAAAAGTTGAGGCTCGGCTTCAGAGAATTCAAGCCTTATAGTCCACGAAACTTCCGGAGCGCGCCGCTTAACCAGATTGTCCCATGTGGCTTCACCTGGACATCCCTCAAGGTGCTCGAACTGAGATGCATGGATTGCGAACGGCAGGAATTGATGGAACTGCTTTTACGCCACAAAGAAACCCTCAG
Organism: Hypoxylon sp. NC0597; assembly: GCA_022432515.1. Lineage (NCBI taxonomy): Eukaryota > Fungi > Ascomycota > Sordariomycetes > Xylariales > Hypoxylaceae > Hypoxylon > Hypoxylon sp. NC0597. The sequence continues at coordinate 393,865 of JAJKLA010000030.1, forward strand.
AGAATTGGAATTGGAGGAAGTCGTGCTGCGAAGCACTTCATGGATTATTTTACTCGATGACATCCGAAGAGAGCTAAACATAAAGTACGCCCAAATTATACCGCCTCTCAGAGGACACTTTGAGAGTCACGAAGAAGGGCAGGGAATCCAAAGTTGGTCACTAGGGCCTAATCTATACAGCCTAGTCCATACATATATTGAAGGCGGTGAAAAGGACTCTCCGGATCTCAAAACCTGTCCCCTCTCAGCTGAGAATTGCGACCCGGTATAAAACGGATCACAGATGCCTAGCAGACGAGGTAGTGTGCAACATTAGAACCCCCTCGTCACAAGATGATAACGGGAAACATTATCTCTTCCAATATTGCTTGCTGGACTTTTCCCTACGCAAATATATTTTATACTGCCTAGGTAGTTGTGGAAGTTACTTTATACGTTGAAGTCTCTCCGTGCCGCCATCTCCAATCATTATTTATGCTTAATCACACTTGTGACAGCCCTAACAGGTAGGTACGGAGAACGAACGATATGAAATTTTCATGTAACCAACCAGCACCTTACGCTTCGTATGACCAAAGATGAATCGCGTCGAATATCTTAAATTCCCAGAGAAACCCGAAATGAATGATATAGTTTATTGTCTCGACCCTAAGCAAATAAATACTTAGAAACATTTACGAGCGCCTCCTATAGACACTCGCCGAAGCCCCTTGCCGCCAGCAATAGAATTCTCGGCTGTATCATTAATCTCGAGCGTCTTTAAGCCCTACTCCAAGAGCGTTTGTCACTTCATCTCAAAGTAGCGGGCACATTCGCTATAGTAGGACCAAGAAATGAGAGGATCCAGAAGTGTAACGTGACTGGGGTGATCATCCCTCATCCGCGGTCGATAAGTCCCGCACATTCTTACACGTGTGGACCAACTAATGAAGGAAATTCGAGAACGGAAGACTGAAGCTGCGATTAGTTCCTCACATCATGCTAGCTTGGCCTCGGAACGTATTGAAATCAGGAGGAAATCTCCTACTAATTGGATTCGGGCTAGCGCACGTAGCGTTGTAACCCTGAGAGTTAGATGCAGAATGCAGAATGCAGAATGCAATCCGCACAAAAGATCATCGACATATAGTCATGAAGAAACATGACCGTAATACTTCCGTGCAACGTGGGATCTCATACCGAGAATAGGCCCGTCAGTTTGCCTACAATCAGCACCTAGACACAGAGACCTGTAAGTATTACTTTCAGTAACCCGTACATAGAGACTGGGGTTACTGTAACGCTTTCGACAGTGTGGTAAAAGATTATAATCCGCTACGTAGTGATGAGACGATCGCACCTTATACCTTACCGCAATGTGTATTAACAGTGCTGAAGGATCACTCAGTTACATTGTACTAAGTGTTCATTATGAGGATCGCAAATCGCGCTTGGCGAATAATTCATATACTCCGCAATGGCATATTGGAACTGGCATGTCTTACCTATACTTTATTTTCCGAGCGTGAAGGCTATACCCTATTTTTAGGATTACTGTTTAGAGCAAAGATTCCTCCTATCCTGAGGTATCAGATTCGATAATCATGTATTACAGAAAACCCTATACTACGCTGTATGTTGGTACGAACAGAAGGTACTAATATCATGAAGTGATTAACATAAATGTATTCGTGTACAGGTATTACGAATTCCTCAAGTACGGGCGTAATATTCTGTGCTCTGTTTCTAGGTATTTTTTATCATGTGTTACATTATTGAAAGTCAAGCTTTAACTAGGTCAAGTTATGAGGTCATTGCCCAGGAGCTAAGGACTTTCTTTAGCTTTGAGATTATATAGAAACCATCCTTGAGCTAACCATTTCTTTAAGCGAGAAGCCCTCTATCACCGTCATATGCATGTTGTAAGGCCAACCCCTGAGATCATATGCAGGATTTTGCTGCCGGCATCGTATAGTGCCCATGCATGCACAAAAGGGCCCTAAATTACACCATTACCTAAAAACAGCCGTTCTGGCATTTATGTACACTAATCCCGCAGGATTCCTGTTGCCTTGTCGGGAATGCCGGATGCATCCACGGATAGATTCCCAATCCGTCCGTTGCTACGTTCTAGGCCTTGAGCCCGGATAGACTTCTATCCACTCTTGAACCTTTTTTGGAGGTCACCGGAAGGAAGTATGTCACTTCGATCTCATGCTCATCCTAAACATCTGTAACACGCATGGATATTCGCAGTACGGGTTGACCAAGTAGGTCATAGCCTAGCAGTCGTTAGCTATAGAAACAAGGGTTATCTGATGATCAGGTGGAAGTCCCAATGCATATGTGTAGATCTATAGCGACTAGTGGCCTAAGTGATGAGACTGTCTCGGCGCCCTAGGCATTAGCAAACTCCAGACAGAAAAAGGGAAACAGTATACTGCAATAGGATATAAACTCAGAGTCCTCTGGAAATACCTACTTGCGAAGTCAAGCTTTCTATAGAGAATTATCCAACTATAGTGCCCTAAGTCTTCTTGTATTGGATAAATTCTTAACCAACAGCGCCAATTAGCTATTATTCACAATGCCAAGTGCAACAAAGGAAGAGGTTATCAGCTACGACATCAACGTCCCATACAAGATCACGGATGACACTCGGAACAAAGTTAAATACCCCGAGTATATACCAACCTGGGACAAAGTTTGGTTTGAGCCCCTTCAGCCTTTTGAATTCCAAGATCCAGCTCTCAGAGTAAAAGACACTTCACTTCCAGAACTTCACAAGGTCGGGATCAGTATCAAGCACATCACCCCAAAATTAGGGAGTTATGTTTCAGGCATCCAACTTAACCAGCTCAGCGACGCCGCAAAAGATGAACTCGCTTGGCTTGTCGCCCAGCGGAAGGTGTTAGCCTTCCATGATCAGGACCTTATCGACGATGGCCCCGCCGTCCAACAGGACTTTATGAATTACTTCGGGAAGCCGAATTACCAGCCCGTCTCCGGAAGCATTAAGGGCCATCCTGGCTTCCACATCATTCAGAGAGATGGCAACAAGGACGAACTCGCCAGATTTCTCGACCAGAAATCCACCACGACTCTCTGGCATCAGGACGTTAGTTACGAGATCCAACCTCCGGGTTATGTTATGCTCGGATTTCTCCAAGGCCCGGACAATGGGGGTGATACTGTCTTCGCCTCGACAGACACTGCGTATAAGTAATTACAGCCCCTGACCCCTGTCTCCGGAAGAATTCAAGCTAACATGACCTGACTTGCTTCCTTGAAGGCGACTTTCGCCAATCATGCAAGATCTCGTCGACAACCTACAAGCTGTTCACACTTCATCCAAGATGATCAACCACACTCGCCTCGCGGGTGGTCTGGTTCGCAAGGACCCCGTCGATACAGTGCACCCAGTCGTCAGAGTACATCCCGTGACGGGCGAGAAGTGCCTTTTCGTCAACGCCGAGTTCATCTCCAAGATCATCGGGCTCAAGGAAACGGAGCAGAAGATGTTACTTGAGTTTCTCATGCAGCATATTATCACGGGGCACGACTTCCAGGCCCGTGTTAGCTGGGCCCCTAGATCAATTGTTATCTTTGACAATCGCTCTACTTGTCGTACGTAGCCATACCTTTCTATCCGCCATATTCTTATTACCTGATTCGAGGCTGAAGCTGATTATCGGTGTTAGATACCGCAGTGGTAGACTATGTGGATGACGGGGAGAGCTCGAAGGTGCGACATCTGTTCAGACTCGCGGCGATGGCAGAGAAGCCTATTCCAGTCTCGAAGGATGCAGAGTCGCGCCAAGACTAGGAGTTAAAAGGAACTCCATCAATGATGAAGTTCCATAGGCGTTAGACATTGTGCCCTCAGCCATAGAAAGGACATTAGCTCCTCATTTTATCAAGTCTCCGAAATGTTGCTCATTAATCGGTCGATGTGCCCCTCATAATAATTATCGCGCGGCACTGACCCATTTATGACCCGTGCACTCTCAGCTTATTGACATAGCTTCTCACATCACCTTTTCACTTGCCGCCCTTCGGTGCATGACGTATATTCCTAGGAATGTTCCTTACCGTAGTCTAACGACGCCCCCGTTCATCTTCAGCCGCACAAATAACCTTGCAGCGAATCAGCACATGATATCTCGGCTGTGCCGCACGTCCACTTGGGTAATCGGTTGACTTGCCGCGGGATGACTCAGCAAGGACAGTTGCATGTTACAGAAGTGCGATCAAGTAGCTTCGGACCAAAAGAGGACTGAGGACCTTTAGTATAGCTAATACCCATACTTATGCCACTAATCTTGCTATTACACGTCTAGTCGAGTTCTGCCTTAATGGGTTCTCCTCAGAATCTTCTAGGAAGAGATTACTAGGTATCTAGGTAAGTAGGTAGTGAATGTCTTCCCAGCGCGTACTGCCAGACTGCGACGTTGTTACCGCCCCTACACCTACCTATTTGTTAAAAATGTTCCGATCGGCCCATTCGAAGCCTCTCGGGGTCAGGTCGTCAAGGTTCCCGTCCCGCTCCTCAATCCAACCAAGTTTCTTCGCCTCCACCCGATGCCAGTCCCATCCGAGCAACATGGCGACGTCGGGCGGAAGGCGGAACGATTATATTCACTGAGCAACGCATGGATCCCTCGTTAGCTCTCATCCGAAAGAGTATCTTATCTCGAGAGATGATGGACTAGTCTTCCAGGATACGATTCAGGAGTTCCTTAAGTAAATATGTTTGTTGCTCCTTGACTTTTTCTTGGGCTGCTTTCTATCTTCCGATATATCGCTCTCTTTTTGGCTGGAGACATTGGTCTGTCCAGAATTGGCGGTTTTCTTTTTAATCTTTTTTAACCCCATTGATTAGGTAAGCGTTTTGTGGAATTCACGGGGCTTGTGAGAAGTAGATATGTATATGTTGAGGTAATTATGGTAATTATATTAGAAAATACCTGTTACTTCGAGGATGTTGAGTTAAAGTTGTATTACTCGAAAAGGAAATTTGTTATATATAATAGATATAGTAGAAGAAATTGAGCGTAGTATAGTAGATGGGTTTGGTGGAAGTTGAGTACCTTATATAACGGTAGTAGCTTTCAAAGACGGTGATGGTATGTTTGCTCCCCATATATGCCTTTAAGCTATGTATATCTTGGCAAAGCTTACTTAGCTCCCGTTAGAAAAGGGAATGTTAGAGCAATGGGGTTTGGAGGAGAGGACTTATTACGATGATTTGTGCGTAAAGCTCCTTACCGAATGTTTCCACATACGTTTTAAGGTTGCACTTGGAACTTAACGTACCGAGGGGCCTATTGAATGCTCCGCCACACTTAGCCACAATCCGTCACAACATGATCGACTTCTAATTATGTGGGGAATCCCACTATCCCTCGTTCTGCCTGACAGTCTGATACAATAACCCTTCGTGATCAATCGGTTGACCGAGGAGAATCCAATAGGCTGAGCCGAGCGTGAGGGAAGGTAGCAAGTACGCTATGCTAACCTATGCTATCGCACACCATAAAAGCGGTAAAATTTGCACCCGGCGTAGAATAGCATTGGAGCGTCGGATGTAATTGCGAACCAACCTTAGGTAGACAGAGTCGGTCATGGACCTGTCGTATGCGCACCTGTCAAAATAACAGCCTCGGCGACCGTGAGCGGTGAATCCTAGCATGATCAACAGCTGGCCTGCATTCTGGTTCCCACCGCCACGTTGCTGCACAGACCGTGTATGAGAGACCCCAGTTCTCCAAACCGATCTGCCGCTCTACCGACATCCACTTCTCATTAGACATAGTTCGATGATATTTGAATGATATTTGAATGAGATATCACCTTAAAATATGAATCTAATGTGTCAATTACTACCTATGTTAGGTAATTAAGGGAAGAGTTACCTAATGGAAAGAGTTGTGCTTCTCTCCATATCAACCATCTCGCTGAAGGATGAATGCTGAACTGGTGAAGCGAGAAACAGTGTCAATAAGTGTGAAACGCCGATACGCCCTTAAGTAAATGGGCTCCCTTCCTTGGCGCTCTTTGTGTTTAATAGAATCAATTCAGCTGAGACGGTCTGACTCGATAGCTATGTTAATCTGCAATTCGATTTGAATTTCAATATGTTGACAAAAGTACATGCCCGTAAAGTTTGGCAGAGTCTTTTAGGTACGGTCTATAGGCCGTGCGATGAACTTCGATATTGAAGTTGTGGGGTGAATTTTATAGATGAGTGATATTAATACATATCTGAGAAGGTATGTCTTGGGGCACACTTGAGATTTGAATTGACTGAATATTGAAGCCGAATTATTTGATGAGGTAATGATATCAATGTAATTCGGCTGCCTTGGGCGAGCAAAGCTCACTACCAACTCGGCCACAATCGAGATCTTGGGTGTATCGGATCTCATTGGAATAATAGATATCCAAACGCCTAGATTGATATTAGATCATGATAGCATATTCTGGATAGAATGTAGGTATGGAGAGAATATCGATGTTCACTCTTGTTATGAGCAGGTAAAGCATGATGTTTTGATTGTTATTGTTCTCGTTCTCGCCCTTAATTCGACCGCTTCCATAGTCAAAACGCAGATATCTAACCTCCCGGAGTTGTTGCAAATATCCCATGTCTTAGAATTAGTCTTGTAAGAATGTCCTAGGAAATGGACAATGGCAAAACTTGAATTTTGAACAAATGCGATGACGTTACGAGTAGAAATGCAGAATCGAAGATCAGGTTTACTTTTGTCAGGCTAATCCCGATTAGCGATTGAAACGATGTCGCTCCTGCACGAGGCCGCTCAGCGCTAGACTAAGCTTGTGCGGGCCGCTAGTACCACTAACCTAAATAAGGTTATGCATCATACGATGATTGGTTGGCGTCAGATCTTGTAAGCTTCAGAAAGCCTATCCTCATTGGCCAATGATTGGCACTTGCCTTGTCGCTGTAGCAACCAGTTGCAGCTTCCAGTCAACAAGAGCTACGACTACCCCGGTGATTTTTAGCTGGAACTTAGAAGCTGCATTCAATACTATCTACAACTCCTCTCTCGCATACATTCCCTACCTCTCTACCTTATCTTGCATAGCAAGATCATCCATCCCAGAAATATTATCCACATTCAATCTTTGTAGAAGACAACAACTTCTCTAGAGGATCTTTAATCCATCAAGAGAAATCGTCTCACTTAGACCTCATCTATCTGCCTGAACAAGGCAGCGCTTACAATCTTCTAGTTCTCGTCTGCCAAGTTCGCCTGCTGCTGCTGAAGACAACTTAAGAACCCAACTGCCCGGCCAGACTGGCTTGCGCTGCGTGAGGTGAGCCAATATTGAACCCAAATTCATTTCCATCATATGCCGTCGAAAGGTGATCCTAGAACCCGATGACTGACGGATAGGTGCAGTTTCGGAACCAACTGATAGCCCATTCGGCAACCAGGATCTATCGACAATGGCCACCCATCCGAACTCGACTCCAACCACGATGCTGTCACATCCGCCCCAAGGCGGTCTTCAGGCCCGAATTCGACAACACAGACGACAGAACTCGACACCGACAGGCTTCGAGACGACGAAGATCGCATCCAACCTGCCGAACATGCATCTACAACATCACCAACAACAGCGATCACGAATGTCCCATCGCCGGGGCATGAGTCTGGATACTCGACGACAACAACACCAACAATATCAGATGCAGTCCCCGACCATACCAACACGGCAGGAATTCCAAACGGTAAGTAACGCTACTAACAATACAGGATCAATACAATCACAGCATGTGCTGCGAGAAGCGCAGCGGCAACGCATAGCTCGCCCGGGCCCCCAGCAAGCATACGCGAACTTGGCAAGCGACGAGAATTATTTAATATCCCCCCACGGGACACCACGAACACAAAGCTTCGATGGACAAGGTTTTGGTAATCTTCCACCCCAGCAGGGAATGCAAGTGAACCTTGATATGTACAATGGACAGATGAATGCAATCATCAAAAACCAGGAGAGCTTCTCCAGTAACATGACAACGTCTCAGGATTTTGACCAGTTCCCCTCCAGCGCAATGTCCACCCCCACGTTCATGAGCTTCCAGGACAGCCCAACAGGGGGTCCTGGCTGGATCTCGGAGGGAGAGACTTCTAGTACTAGAAGGAGCTCCCGTCGTATTAGCAACGGTATTATGGACAGGGTAAATAAATTCGAGACTTTGGGACTCGAAGTCCAGAGACCCTTGACGCCTCCTCGTCAGAATGCCCCAGGTAATCACCCTTCTTCACCGAGTCCGAACACTAGAGACACTGAAGACTGACAGGGATTAGACTACTTCCCACTCACCCCTATGGATACTCCTCATGACAGAACCATAAAGCACGCTCAACAGCCCCAAAGGTTCTCAGAAGGTTATGATGAGTCGATGGAGGAAACTGTCAAGCCGACAAGGCAATCCTCAAACCGACAATCACGCACAACCTTTGATGAGATGCGGCAAGCAGCTGAATCCCAGCAAGCCTCGATGCCCATGTCGAATCGAGCCAACACGATGCCTCTGCTAGAGACATTCAATCCTCCATCAGACCCAATGGCGGACTTCTTGAACATGGGTCACATAGGCGGTCAAGGCCTTAGGATCGACACTTCCTTCGACGGGCTCCCTGCGGTTCCGCATTCTCTTAGCGCGAACTCGGACCTTTCCGAGCACACGACCCCCATTACACCGCACATGGGCGAATTTAACGGCTCCTTTGACTACAAACCTGAACTAGGACCCCACAATGCGGAATCCGATTCAGTTGCAAGTCAAGGGTCGCCCTCAGCTGAAAACGCCTCGCGCCGGGGTTCTCCACAGCATCGTCGGAACGAATCTATCGCAAGCATTGCCAGTGCCGCAAGCATTGCGAGTATTGACATTGAGAAGACCAAGACAGCAACAGGAATCACCCTAGAGGACATTCACCAGTATATTTCAGGACCTGATCCGAGGGACAACAAGTGGACTTGCACCTTTGAAGACTGCAACAAAAAGTTCGGTCGCAAGGAAAACATCAAGTCCCATGTGCAAACACATCTCAACGACCGCCAGTACAAGTGCCCCACCTGCCAGAAGTGCTTCGTCCGACAGCATGACCTCAAACGGCATGCGAAGATACACACGGGTATAAAGCCCTACCCCTGCGAATGTGGCAACAGCTTTGCTCGCCACGATGCGTTAACTCGGCACAAACAACGTGGTATGTGTATCGGCGCGTTCGATGGTGTGGTAAGGAAAGTGGTGAAGCGCGGACGCCCTCGAAAGCACAGACCAGATATGGACGAGCGCAAGGAGAAGTCAGCTCGAACACGAAAGAAGAATAACTCGACGTCTTCGATTTCGTCGCAATCCGGTTATTCGGATACCTCGGCAGGCAATTCGCCGGAGACCATCGAACAGGATTTCGGTATGTTGGACGATATTATGGATGTATCAATGGGCGGAACGACAATGAACCCAAGCTCTCTTCAAGGCATGAGTTCGTCCTCTGCGCCGATGCCAAGCCTTACCAGTGACGCGCCATTGAGCACTCACTCACCATCAGCGACCAGCGTACATTCGTACGTCTCACAATTATCGCATATGTCGCTCCACCAAGAACTTGTTCAAGAAGCGATATCGTCACAGCCAGCTTCTCCGGCAAAGAGTGTAGCTAGCCAATTCAATGAACTTCCGGAGCTTTCTCGGTCCTCGTCTCCGCCATCCGGCGGTCGGTACTTTGATGCCGAGCCAAATTCAAGTGGCACGGACCTGACGATCAGCACTGGTGTCGAGTCGTCCAACATACCAAGTTTCGATGATGACATAATGCTACAGTTCACCAACAACGACTCAATGTTGATGCTCAATCCGGACAGCAAGTTCGACGAGGCATTCGATAGCGTGGACATGTTCACCAACAACGACGACCTATTCTTCGGCAGTGGATGAGAGGCTCTCTTGAGGAGATGTTCTTCTGACATGATTATAATTTATCTCCCCATATTCTGCTTTATGAGATAAAATTGCGTATCTTTCAGGATTTGATTTAAGGGAGCAAGGCAAACTAGATCGGGAATCTAATGATACTTATGCCTGCTTTGTAATGCTCGGCCTTGAGCTCGAAATGAGTTCTTCCTCTAGGCGAGGTCGGGTTCTCAAGTCATGTACGATATTGTGTGGGATTATGATAACGGGGGGTTGGGGCGAAAATTGGGTTCCGAAAGGGGAAGGGCTGGAGGGACATTTCGGCGTTTAAGCGTCGATACAAGTGACCGTTCATTCTGGTCTTTAATTAGGCGGCGGTGCCTTCGGGGTTTTTCCATAGGAACAAATACTATTGGGATGTAGTCAAACGTATATGCAAACATATTTTGCAGATATCTTCGGTGTTCTTGTCGAAATTTCTTGTTGTCGTGAATGATGAATGTACCTATATCTGCAGCGAATCGACAGTCCGTGAATCCGTTTGCTCCTACGGTAGGTCTGGCAGTCGGCCAGTAGGGCAGCTGCCTTAGGTGCATGTCGACACGTGTAGCTACCCGGTTTAGCGGCCTAATCTAATTCGCTGCCTGCCTGCAGGATGCCGTTCGCTCTGCCCCTCCTCCATCATAGCAGGCCCCCACTCGTCGCGTATTTAGACTATTTGATATTTGGAGCTGAAGCAGCATGTCAATGTCAGTCTCCCTCAATAAAATCAGAATATACCAAATGTGTTCTTAAGCATCCGAAAAAAGCTCGTTTTGGCTACGTTTATGGCATTTCATTCCCCATCAAATACCTATGCTCTAAAGGCCACAATGAATGAAGCTCAGCCATAGAAACGCCGAACCAAGCAGCACCCTGAGAGTCATATGCGGGACACCTAAAGCTCACAAAAGCTTCCAATCAATATGTTTACTCCAAGCACTATTCCCTACATAACCCAATTCTACCCTCTGGGTAACACCCCCGCAGTCAGCCTTACTAGAGGCCTGCCTCAAGGTGTAGATGCTGATATACTCCTCCTCGGATGCGGCGATGTCCGCAATATTCTCTTCACTGCATACTCCGAGAGAGGATTTCGTAAGTTACCCCACCACTGTCGTCTAGTCTTCCTGTTCCAAGGATAAGACTCAAAGCAATAGGACTGCCGAAGCAGTCACTAGATGCTTACACTTGAAGTCCATATTTCAGTTCGCTATTCTCGAAAAGTCCTACTAACACTCAATTAGCGCCCAGAAAGCTCGACATCACGTGCTGTGATACCGAGACTGCCATCATAGGTACTTGAAACGCTCTACAGTAGTTGATTCCATGCTAAATTATCCAAGCACGTAACGTCCTTCTCTTCACTTTCCTCATCGATGGCATCGGCGCAGATAAAGCGTGGGATATTTACTTCAATCTTCGCATCAATAAAGATTTGAAGAAGCTTATCAAGGACCAAGCACAGAAGATAGTATCGCTATCAAACAGCATCGATCAATGGAACGAAGAACGCTATGGCTCGGTGTTAAGATTCTGTGATGCCGGCTCACTACAGCAGGTCAGACAGGTCTGGATACAGTACACCTCTCCCCAGAAGGGCGAACCCGCCCTTGAAGAAGATCTAGAGCGTGCTCGGAAGCTTGAGAGAACTCTTAGTGGTCAGCCTGAAAAGAAACCTCCGCTTATCTTGACTGGTCTCAGATCTACAGCTCCATTATCCCTCGCCCCCAAGCTTGTATATAAGCAAGATGTCATCGAAGCTAGAGAGATGTTCTGGAAGCGTGGTAACTTCTCTAGGAGTCCAGAAACAATTCCAAACCCAATATTCTCGGAGACGTTATCTCCACACACATATCTCCACTACGGTACCGATCCTACTTTAGGATTTCATCTTGCAACTGCGCTGGCGAATCTGGCCCCAGCGTCCCCACTTCGTCCTAACAAGGACGAGGATGAGATGCTCAATGTTATTAGAGCAGCAAAGACACAGTTTCGCGAATGGATAGCAGCATTCCAGGAGATTCCTGAGAGTCGCATCAGTCTCAGGTTCACCGTATCCGACGCCTTATCGTTATGTCATGGGTTGCAGACCGTTTCAACTTCGGAGAATAGGTCAACGAACCTATTCCGCCGACAACTTGATGTCACATCCATTGAATTTGACCCTACTTCATATGCCGGGGCCGACTCGGCGCCAACACAATTTGATGTGATTGACACATCAAATCTAGCCGACCATATCGGCACGCTAAATCTATTAGTTGCGGCTACACCGCTGCTGAAGACCATGGCAAGCTCTACTCTTTGGACAGAGACATTGCTTAAATCGGAGAAAACGCGGAAGCAACAGTTCGACACTCTTCTCCGTGGACATGAGCCAACGTTGTCCCTTCTTCTTGGTCTATCTCCAGTTGACTTTTGGACCAATGCGACATCCGTGTCTTGTGTAGATGAACTGGTTATGAACGCGATGTTCTCATCACCAGGGAGGCAACAAGCGCATTCACGATTGGCTTGGAAGTTAGACAGGTCCTTCTCACAGCAGCCCAAGGGCTCCGTGGCTCTGAGTCTTGAGCCTCACGCGCTCGCCAAGGCTGTATTTCAAATATACATGGAATTATTTGCCAATGAAGATCCCACCACTCTCCTTAAAGTCGACCGCGAAGAACTCGCAGAGAATATTCGGAACCGGGCTTATCCCCTCTTCCACAGAGGCAGTTTTGCAACGTTGATGAAGCATGTTCGATCAAATACTTCAACCGACTGGCCATCATTCTGGGAGCAACTATTGCAACTAATAGACCAAGACGGTGAAAACACAACGACGTTACGGAGTCTCTATCGTCAGGATTTGGGCGCGCAGCTCCATCTTCAAGGGCTATATACTGAACAGTGGCTGAGGGATGGCGCTGGCCCGAAATCCAGGATGGGTGGTTTCAACGCTTGGAAGCACATACCCGAAGTGGTATGCGTCACGGTCGTAGTGCCGAGGCAACAGGTTGATAATCTGTACAGCACTGATTTAAGCAAGATGAATGCACCAACGCTCGAAGGTGTCCTGAAATCGAGTGACCCTTTCGGTTGGCAGAATCTCTTTGCTAGTGTGCACGTCGTATTCGGACAAGTCGAGACAAGAAGCAATCGCGAGGCCGATGATTTCTCAATCGCCATTCATCAGGACCCTCTTGGTTGGCAGGGGAATTCTCCCTTGGTAGCTTCCTTCTATGTCCCGTCTGGTGCTCTGCAAGTTGAACCAAGAGATACCAAGGTTGGGCTTGGTATCCAGAATACAGCCATGAATATCACTACTTTCAAGCATCTCCTGCCTACCATGGCTATCTATATGACGACACTTAGTGATACGTCGAATGTCTTCATCACAAAATATGAGCCAGGAATGTCCGGCTATCCCTTTCGAGATACCCAGGATGCTCATGAAGCTAGGGGCAGTGGCGTCCAATCTAATGAGCCAACAACTACACAGATCACTGCAAACTTCGAAGATGATAAGATCAAATCCCTGTGCGGTCATGTCGATTTCTCATCATCGCAGAAAGGTAAGAAGTTGTTAACAGATCGGGCGTCGATAGAGTTGCGGCAATCATCGCCATTCTCGATCGATATCGTGTTCGGCAAGAAGGCTCTAATATGTCCCGTCTCGTTCCCGGCTCCAGTTCTTCAAGAAACAGCCAAGACACGTGTCGCGCGTACGTCGGGCTACATCGAGATAATTGCACCCCTAGCGGATCCTCTAACTTCGGAGCCGTTATCGTCATTCATTTACCCCATTACACTTGAAGGATCGGTGCCCATACCACTCAATAGTCAACAAGTCAATCTGGACTCGCTACCTATCCTTGATGTAGATGAAGCCCATAAGAAGGACAATAATTGGTTGAATATACTGACCGCGCACCAATTCTCCGTTCGTGAGAGAAAGCTACGTGAATGGGACTTACCATCGCTACGTATGAATTTTAAAGAATCACTCTTTACCATGTTCATGCTAGCTTCAGGCGTCCAAGGCGGAAACACCGGACTCTTCGCGCTCCAACACCCGAAAGACGGAAATCAGATCTTGATCTTCATCCGCGCCATCCGACTCAACGGCGCCGAAGGTTCCGTTGTGGCAGACGCCGCAGCGTTGCCTCTCACCAGGCAGCTGATCGACTCGGGCGAACTAGAGACCTTCCTCTACGTCATCCGGGAACTAGAGATCTGCGCCGTTACCGTCAACGACGAGGAGCTCGTTCTCTGGAAAAAGGTCCTTCCCGCCTTCGCCGAGCGCTGCCGCACCTGGACCCACGGCCCCAACTGCGAGTACAAGAGGGCCGGGGCAACGATCCCGCTCAGTACACAGATGGGGAAGCAGTTCATGTGCAGCTGCGGCAACGGCGTGCTGCCCGACAACTTCATGAGGCTCCCCGAGTGGGACGACGTCGCGTCCAAACACGCCGTGCGCGTGGCGATCAGCCCCACGTTCTCGGTGCCGTTCGTCGAGGATATCGTCGATACGGATCTCCTGGAGAAGCAGGGCGGCATCGAGAATTTGGAGGTAGACAAGTGTCGCAATTGCAATGCGACGGAGGGGAAGGATGGGGGGAAGCTGTTGAAGTGTTCCAGGTGCAAGGACGTTATGTACTGCTCGTACGACTGCCAGAGGAAGGATTGGAAGAAACATCGTATGGAGTGCACGCCGTATGATGCGTCGTAACTTACCTACTTAGCGGGGGTAGATGGCGAGGCTTTGGGGTGGAGGATAGGGAATGAAAAGTGCGTTTTCTTGGGGATTTCAAAGTGCTGTGCTTGAATTGAGGTATGTACCGGTATGTATGGTGTGCGAGTCGTGCCCTTCGCGTGTTAAGTGATTGGCAACCTCCTATGTAGGTACCTAAGGTACCTAGGAAAGTACGAATCAATTCGTTCGCAAGTTAAGGAACTGACAAATGTCTATGGCATCTTGAAATATCTCGCTTGGCTATTTTCATGGTATCTCTTTCTGAAGCTCTGTGATCACGTCCAAAGGTGTCTTAATCGGTCTTTGGGATGCATCCCAGAAATGACCCATATAGGCATAAAGGCATGGTTGAGTAGTAGGTACGTATCTGTAGAACGGCGCGGAGTCGAAAGCCACAAGTCTGTATGGCAGCTGAGGTAGAGCACTGTGTCGGACTTCAGTTGACCGATCGTCAGCCATTGGCGAGCCTAGGGGGCGGACAGAAGTGCCCTGGTGTTATGATACGGCGGGCTTTAATCGGTAGGAAAGCCACAATTGTGAAGATTACTAATCCTCATGTTGAGGTTCGAGCTTGGAGAAGGTGATGGATGGGCGACTCAGCTTATTGCTCTAAATCCCCCGTAAGGCAAATTCTCTCTAACCGTAACGCCAAAGCATGAGTATATCGGGCAGCAGGAATAACAGGGCATTCCATCAATATCGTTATTTGATGCCGTCGCCTTGCCGATGCTAGTACTAAAGAGGGCTTGATGAATAGTACGAACGAATCGCGCCTCTGCCGCTCTCCGAACGGTTCGAGACCGCCCACTATGTTGGGGTCATTGCGCCTTCGTCGGCCTTATCGTGTGACGGCTACGCGTTGGAGTTCGCCAATTTTACTGCATACAGCAGGTACAAATAACATAATCGTACCTGAGAGACATATGTAAGTATTTGTTAAGCATTAAGAATGGCAGTTATAGCTTACATCCTAGCAATCTCAAATACGATGCTCTTCATTTTTATCGCCAGCCAGCGATCATGCCAAGGACATTAGCCAGATCAAGCTTTCGTACAAAACATGTCTGCCCTACCTAGAGACGCAGCCGCAGCATGTGGCTTCGTCGCATAACACGGTATGATTCGGAGACTCCCATTTAGCCTGAGATCCCGCTGCTTCTCACGGGTCCATGTGACTGAGATAGTTGCACAATACAGGGTTTCAATCCCTCAGCTCTGATACAGTGTATATGCCAAGACCCGAGCCGCTGGCGTCAATGGTAGTACAAGGATCACCGACTTGAAATATTGACTAACATTAACATTCAAGGCAACCCTCCAAAGAACCTTTAGACCTATCCTACACAATAGACAGCAATCATCGGACCATTTCAAGATGATGCTGAACGATATCGCCTTTGCCAAAGGTTCGGTAATTGGGAAATCCCCTATAGAACAGGATCTGGCCCTTATGCTCAAGGCGCAGGGCCCTTCTCCCACATGAATAGCATGCCTAACCTACTTCCCTATACAAAGGTCGCCATGGCCGTAAGGTTATCATGAGGTTAGTTGAAATCCTTCATGAGAGGCGCTGCTGCATAGTGCCAACTTGCGAGTTCTCGGGATCATGAAGCCAAATCCTTCTGTCGCTTTCCTAAGCATACTTCTTATTGGGGCCGCGGCGCTCAAACCTCGAGCTCTTCTTTCAGACTCCATTCAGCTCACTCAACAAGATATTGGAGATTTTTCCTCCATAGACTTTGGCGATGAAACTACAGCTTCACTGGAAGACAATGACACCCCCGCGTGTAAAGTCTTTCCGGGGGATGAAGCTTGGCCGTCTGACGCAGAGTGGGCTAATTTAAACAGGACACTTGGAGGCGCTCTCCTAAGTCCAAAGCCTTCGGCGGCCGTGTGCTACCAAGGGCCCGATTATGATCCGACTCAATGCATGTTCCTACTCAACAATGCCTCATCTTCACATTACTGGCTCGACGAGCCACTCGTTGCACTGACGGAATGGTCTCAAGGAAGTACTTGCCCACTCGCTTTAGATCCTCAGGGTAACTGTACCCGTGGAGGGTTTCCCGAATATGTTGTTAATGCCACAAGTGTGAAGCATATTCAGGCCGCGGTCAACTTCGCCAGGAACAAGCACATCCGACTAATCATCAAGTAAGACAAGTCCATTCGGCATATCTCGTCACAAGCTTAGAAGAATTAAGTTCCCTAACTGGTATGAAATAGGAATACCGGACATGACTTTGGTGGCAGATCGGTGGGAGCAGGATCCCTAAGCATTTGGACACATCATCTCAAGCAGATGGAATCCATTCCATCCTACGAACTTGGGCCATATCAGGGCATGGCAGTTCACTTAGGAGCTGGCGTTGAGTCATGGGAAGAGCATAACTTCATGGCAGCCAACAACATAACCTTCGTCTCACCCGGATGTGGTACAGTAGGAGGAGTCGGCGGTTGGATGAGCTCAGGAGGTCACACTACGATTACCTCCAAAGTCGGGCTCGGGTTAGACCAAGTGCTTTCGCTCGGCGTTGTAACTGCTTCGGGACGATTTGTAACTGCCGACCCGTATACCAACTCGGATTTGTTTTACGCCATCCGCGGGGGTGGTGGAGGTATGAAACCCAACTCTCAAAAACTCAGCTGAAAGAACGGTTCGTTGACTAATCTTTACAATAGCAACTTATGGAGTAGTCACTTCGGCCATTTTCAAGGCATACCCGCCAATCAGTGTGACCTCATCGAGTCTCAGTCTGACTCTTTCGAACCCTTCAAACACGCCACCCCCCACCCCTAATCTAATCACAGATGCGGAGACGTTCTGGAAAGGTGTCGGACTCTACTATAGGTTCGCCGCGAAAGTCCTGGATGCCGGCGGTTACGGTTTCAGTTACATCTATCCAAGGGCGAATAACACCTTCTTGTTCACGACCAGCTCGCAGTTCCCAGGTTTCACCCCGGCAGCTGTCTATAACTTCATGCAGGCCCTGTACAATGATCTAAACCGTATTGGCATCAACGTCACAAACCCAATGACCCTCTCCGCCCGGCCTTACGGAGCCCCCGGCATCGGCATCGGGCCCTCACCAGGCAACACACGGTACAGGTCCCGGCTCCTACCCCGCGAGAACTGGGAAGACGACAAACTGTGGAACCAGACCATGAATGCCATCCGGAAGGCCACCCAGGGAGGCTCCGAGAACGACTTCTATTTCCACGGCACGCTAACCTCGCCCACGGTAGAGGTGGCCGGCTGGCCCGGCAACGAAAGCGCGGCCAACCCCGCCTGGCGCAATAACCGCATGCACGCGATGCTTATGGACCAGGCGCCGCGCCAGTCGGCGGAGCGCGATGCTATGTTCCGGGGATACATGGATTTGTTGCGCGAGGTGTCACCCGGCGCCGGCTCGTACATGAATGAGGGAGACCCCGGCGAGCCAAATTGGCAGCAGGCGTTCTACGGGACTAACTATCCGCGGCTTCTGGACATCAAGCGTGAGCGTGACCCGTGGGGCTTGTTCTGGGCGCCAACTACGCCTGGGAGTGAGGGATGGGCTGTGCGCTCCGTGGATGGGTATGCTGAGTCTCAGAATGGAAAGCTATGCCGTACTTAGGTTTGATGAAGGGTAGCGATATCGAGACCTTACACATAGCAAATCTTTTCGATCCTAGTTAGCGTCGACGACGTTGACGAAGGCTAAGATTAGGTACCTTCTAAACCATAGCGCCCAAGCAAAGAGCCAAGCTAGTGTAATAAATCAATGCCAGCGGCATCAATGATGTCGGTAACCATCTTCATTACCTATCCTCACGGCGTTACCGAGGTCAATACCTACCTAGCCATCTCACTATCAGCATCATACGTGATATTGCTAAGGAGTGCCAACTGGATGCTTGTTCACCTGATCATGCAGTAGTATGTATATCATGACCAATGATTCACCAACCAGAACTTCAAGAATCTTCCTACTGAGGGACCGCATATGAACCCGGTCAGGAGGCAGTTTCCACCCGGTCCCACTGCAATCTCCCCGTTAGACGTTAGACCAGATCGCCCCGTCACAGAAAAGATCGATCCACTAGACCCACCACCGCGACTCCACTGCCGGGCTCCATATCAGGCGAATCGGAGATCCAAGTCCCTGGACAATTCCGGGATTATAGGAGTTTCTGGGTATAATTATTTCACAGCACAGCCAGAGCCAACAAGTTGCAGAATACGAAAGCAAGGTAATAGTTTCTGTAATACTACCACAACTAGGTAGCATATATCATAGCTTGAGAAGGATATGTATTGATAGTGACTTGCGAATTCCTAAGAATAGGAGGTGAACATGTCTGAAAATAATGTATTCGAGTATAACGCAATCGTTGGCACCGGATTGTATTGTCTATTATCAGCAAGGTTTTTAAATGCTAGGTACCTAAGGCATAAGCATTCAGGTTTCTCCTATGGCCCGTTGACTTTAAGTATCCCCATGCTTGTCGGACTGTTCAGCGTAGGTCTTGTGTCTCGCTGGCGCAAGGTTTTCTATCACCTTTCACGGGTAGACGCCTGCTCTAACTACTGTAGTACCACGGAGTATGAAATATGTGCTCAGCAAAACGAAACTTCCTCGTGGTCATCTCTGTATTCCGTATCGATATGCGTAGAGTACATGTAGGAGAACTCATAAAGCAGTTTCATTACCTAGACAATCTGATAGAGTCTATAGTCCTTCGTTCAAACTACTGAAGAACATCAAGGCCCATAGATATTTCTTTATCAGCTGTTTTCATCTAATGTACCTTGCTTGCCTACGTAGGTACTCAACCTTAGTTCATTTTCATCTGGATTCCATCAAAATCTTAGTGCGAAGCTCAAATTTTTACATACTCTTAGAGATCTCCTAACATATTCTAATCAGATGCGACGTCTTATAGGAGGTGATATAACACATTCTTTACGCGAATAGCTCGGGAAAAGATGGTCTTGGTCGTGATAATTTAGAACATCCCTTTTGTATATCAATGCAATATCTGTTCCTAAACAAAGCCTCAGACAAAGCTATTATGACTGACAGTATCGAGTTCACATTGCTAAGCGATTATGCGAAAGAAGCAGCTCTCCAATTAGGAGTGCAAATTTTGTATATATATCATGGAGTTCTCACAGGAGAGAGCTATCATCATCAACACCTCAAGGATCTCATTCTTAGCCATTGCCATAATCTCATCTCGCTAACATGTTTAGCTTCTTGAAGTTCGCTACCTTCGCCCTTGCGGCAATCCCAGTTGCCCTGGGCAGCACCCTTCACGCACATAATAACTGCGCTTTTACCATCTACTGTGGCGCGGCTAAGAATGACGGTTCCTGGAGCCCGACAGTTGCAGTTGCTAGCGGCGGCGGTATTTACGACTCGCCTCTGCCGGCTAATAACGATGACATCGGAAGCGTCTTGAAGTGCGCCACTAATGCTGCCCTTTCCCAGCCTTTCCAGATGGAGCTCGCCGTCCAGAACGGTAGGTCGTGGTTCGACCTCTCGGCTCTCGACGGCGACCCATTCGTTGGCTATGCTCGTCACGCTGAGCTCGCCGGTCAGTGTGTTCTCGACTGTCCAGCGAGCGCAACCGCTTGCGAATGGCCTGTTCAAGTCGACTGCGCATCTGAAGAAGATGCCTGGTTGACTATTTGTTAATGATCGTCACTTCAGAAATATTTATGTATCTAAATAAATAAATCTGCATCTACCTGTTTCTAATTTCAATGTACCTTGGTGTCTTCTTTTGAATCTCCTGCTTATACAGCCACCATAGATAGCTGTTGGTGTAATACAAGAATGGCATTGTAAATGTTTTCAAAGAAAGCTTTGAAAAATGTGAATCTGTATTAGTTCAGAAACGAAACTATAAATTAGGTACCTACCTATAGAGTTAGATTATTGCTCTCGAGAACTTAATGATCAGATGTCCGACTGTCCTAAGTGTTTACTTGATAAGTGTCGTCAGGCTGCTTCAAATCTAAGCTCAACACCCGCCTTAGACTAAGTCGCGAGAGAGTCTTATCGAATTATATCACTATAAGCAAGGACGACCAGGGCTTACATTTGGCAGATTATTGTTGGGTGGAACATACTGTAGTGACTGAAGTTACCGCTTTATCATAAGTATGTTCGTTATTAGACTGGCGTCGATTACCTAGGATCTTCGATAGAGTATGTGCGAGATAATTCTGAGAACTTACATCCTATTCTATTGCTTCAAATATCTATCAAATACTCTCGATTGATACCTTAATATAGAACTATTGTACTCTTCAGGCACCCCTGGTTTTTGTCTACATGAGTAATATAAAAGGGTTATGTGAAAGAGATGACTAAGTAGCCACAGTCCGGCAATATAGCGCAATCCCATTGGCTCAAGTCGGGATCGACTTCCTCGGGACGATGACATGGGCGATAGTTTATTTTCACATCAAAGGGTTTCGGTTTCAATCCCGTGAATCTACCTCTCACGCATCCAATGACTACGTCATATACGCACCTGCAAAGAACGCACGGATATGACGTTCAGCATATACAAAGGCGCGGGTTGAAAGTCAGCTGAGGCTGTTGAGCCCTACGCCTACCTACTGAATAGATAGCTCTACGAGTGGCGAGAATGCGTTTCCGCATACTCAGCACTACTGACCTACCGTGCTCGCTCGAACTCTTCGATCAAGTGTTTCGATACTATCTATGAAGCTCTACCCACCATTAAGTACCTAAGTACATGAGGGAAATGGCATGATTACTGTCCATTCTACCACCGGGAAATGCGTCTTGTCGCTGTCCATTCAATTCTTTAAGGTGGGATAGACATATCTGATGGACGATTACACGGCGGATCCATTTAAGTCACTACCGCTATCGCTGGTGTGCTAGGCGCTGCTCGACGACATAATTGCGTTGTACTAGATGAAGCTTCCAATGATGTGCATGAAAAGACACACCGCCCGGCTACGTGTATAATGACCAGTTCGTATACGCGAATGACCGGTATAAGATGGTTGGGCAGCGGTTTACATTGCCCCTAGCCGTCCCGGAGCGGTGAGAGATGCGGGTGTAAGATTATAACAACGATAGAGATTGGGTAGAATTCGGGCATGTGTCGGTAAGTTGTCATTCCGCGATATAGCGGGGTGTTCGGGCGAATTGGCCGGCGGTGGCTAGGCGTGAACCTTCGGGATTATCCCTAAAGACATCATTCATGTTAAATGCCACGAGGACTAGGCGAATGACAAGGAGTCGGGGTGATATTTAAGAAGTGATAGGCGGACGACGTCGCGAAAGCCCTCCAGTCGTGACATATTCTGCGGGAGATATCATGATCTACCTCATCTGTGACCGTGTTTTCCTCGTGTCAGACATATTTTCACTTGGGTAGTAAGGACGAAGCAGGCGATATCGTAAATCAATCCAGACACTTTAGTGTTGAGTTTGCCGACATTCATTGTTGAACCTCGAAGCTCGACCTCGAGTCGTAGCAATCCTTTATTCTCGACATATGCCTTGCATATGAACGCATCCAGGAAAAAGGGGAATGGATTAAAAATATGTACAAATAAAGAAAATAAAATACACATTGAACGCCTTACCGTGCGGATACGGATGTCGTGGAACCAAGTAGGTCTCGCTCTAGGCTATCTTGGCAAGCCTCGCAATTTCGATCTCAGTGGGTTTCATCACCGAGGAAAGGATACCGGACAACCCGGATAACCCGCCAGAACGGATGATCCTTGGCAGCGGTAGGTGCGCCACATCAAACCGATTCCCGGATGAACCAGAGACATTATTGAAGTATGCAAGAAATGCGAAGTGAATGGAACTTCTAAACGGGAGAGGTTGGCTGGTTAGATGGCGTGACTGGAACTTGTGATGATAATTGACCAGCCAGCCTAGCCAGCCAGAGAAATGATAATGTTCATGTTGAAGCGCTGAGGCTTATATCTGCATATTTTTTCTGGGTAAGGACTTTTGTCAACATGACATTGTGTATCTTACGTGTCGCTTGCATCGTCGCTTGCTTGATGCAGCGAGCCCGGTAAATTCCTTTCCGTATTTGCGACGCAATGTAGGTTCCTACTGGGAATTTATGGGTTAAATATCATTGTGCTATTTTAGGATCTAGATTGTTGGATGTAGAAGCTCTGCAAGTAAGCTTGCCAACTTGGGCCTGCATATACGCGAAAATCCCCGAAAAAAGGAGGATGGTGTTTCTGAAACTAATCATTATCCTAACTTATCTCAGCGAGCTCAGACCAGAATTTCGAGAATGTATCTTTTAAGCCATACCACTTTTGGGCCAATTAGATCCCTGCTTTACCCCTCCAAAAGATTCTCAAAATTCTAATTTAAGGTAAAATAATAAAAATTTGCCTTTAATAAGTTAATAAAAATCTTTAATTATAAATTAAGTTTATGAAAATAATTATCTTATATATAAATAATATATCGTTTAATTAATTATAAAAGTATAAATTTATTATAATTTTCTTTAAATTTTTTATAATATTTTTACATAGTTTTTTATATAATTAATAAAATGTTATTATTAACGCTTTTTTTTTTATTATATTTTATTTAATAATTAAAATAAATTAACGTTAAAATTAATTAATTTATCTTTATATTTAAATTATTAAATCTTTTAAATATAACGTTAATAATATTAGCTTTAAAAAATAATAAAAATATTAAAAATAAAGGTAAAGATAAAAGTAAATATAACGAAATATTTCCTTTTAAATAATTAATATCGCTTAAATAAGTTATAAATAATACTTAAAGCTTTTAGCGGATAAATTATAAACATAATTATAACTTTAATTATTTTTTAAATAATTATTTTAATATTATAATATTTATAAATTAAAAATTAAGCTTTAAAATATATTAAATAATTATAATTTTTAAAACTTTTTTTATTTATAATTATTTAAAAAAAGTTAATATTAAGATTATATTTAAAAATAAAAAGGATATTTAAAAATATATTAATAAAATAATTATAAATATAATTATAACTTATTATTAAAAGTTTATTATCTTTAAAATTAAGCTAACTTTTTATAAATAAAATTTATAACCTTTTATAATTAAGAGAAATAATCCTTATAATATGAAAAATATTTATAATATAAAATAAATAAATAAATTTTTTAAAATTATTTAGCCTTAAATATAAATAAAATTACTTAAGCTTAATATATTTTTTATTATTATATTTATTAATTAAAGATTTAAATAATTTAAATAAGATTTATTTAATAAAAAAATAATATATAAAATATATATAATTATTATAATATTATTTAATATTTTCTTAAGTAATAAAAATACTTTTTTATTTATATATTTTAAGATTTATTATTATAATAATAAAATATTATATTAAATATTAAAGATATTATATTAATTTAGTGTAATTATAAGTTATAAACTTGTTTTAAAAGAATTAAAAAAATTAATTATAATATTATAAATATATATAATAAATTAACTTAATAATTTTAACTTAAACTTAATAAAAGGGATAAAATAATCTTTAATATGTTGCTTATAATTTAAATATTATATTTATATATAATAATTTTAATTTTAAAGATATTATTTAAGATTTAAATATAAATTAAAAAGATATAATATAAAACCTTATTAATTATTTTATTATTAAAAGCTTTAATATATATAAGCCTTTCCTTTAATTATAATAGCATATAAAGATTTCATTTAAGTAAAATTGACTTTTTTTTTATCTTATACTTACCTTTAAATATAACTTAAAT